>SJYO01018169.1:25397632-25852845 GCA_006410555.1 Capra ibex | reverse complement strand
AGAAGAGGTTGTGGTGTCAAGTTTTCGTAGTTAAGAAGTCACGAGTCGAAAGAAGTGTCAGGTTGAGAGTGTAGGTATGTACTGGTGACCTTTTTGGTATCGGAACTGATCTACCTGGAAACAACCGTTCCATTATAGAGACGAAAACTTATACGATAGATCCAACCAGTATTGAAAAGAAGGTTCCTCATTCGCAGAAAATTAAAGTACCGACGTCAGTGGTAGACGTTAACCGATAATGGTTTTTTTCTGCTCTAGATTGTCTTGAAACATTTAGTTGATATACTATTATTAAAGAAAAATTACTCTTCGTCATTGTTCAAGACAAATCTTACACTTCTCTAATATGTGATAATCACCTTTAAGTTTGGTCATTTCGATGATAACTTTTATCATACCTCTAAGAAGTTCTTTGATTTCTATCTTGATAGTATTCTAGGTCGTTAGGGTAGAGACCCATATACGGGTTTCCTTTACTCTGTAGATCTTCTCTACGAACGTAAAGGTACAAGTGATGTCATAATAAATGTTGCCGATCTCATGTCTTTGTTGGATCTGTGGGTAGTTACTTACTTACCTGTTCCTTTTACGCCATGTGTGTGCCTGTATATGTATGTATATTTCAACTTATAATAGGTCGGAATTCTTTTCTTCCTTTCATGATAGTAAGTGTTGTTGTACCTACTTGGACTTCTCGTAGTACGATTCATTTTGTTTGGTCTGTCTCTTTCTGTTTATGCGGTACCATAGTGAATATACAGCTTAATTTTTTTTTTTTCAGTTTAGGTATCTTTACTTCTCAACTTTTCACTAACGGTTCTTAAACCTCATACTCTTTGTCCCTCTCCAACCATTTTCCATATTTACATGCCAATATTCTACTTATTCCAAACTCCTAGATCCCACATTGTACCCCTGGTGTCAACAATTGTGATAACACATGAACTTTAAACGATTCTCTTGTTTTGAATTTACAAGAATATCTTCTTTTTTTTTATCTGTGCTCTACTATCTACATAATTAATGGTGCTACCCCCTTTAGGAAAGTGTTACATCTTCGTATAGTTTAGTAGTGTGTGCAAAATTGAAAGAATGTTAAAGTGGACAGTCAATATGGAGTCATTTCGACTTTTCATTTATTAGGGTGAGAACCACTGACCCTCCTTTTTCTTTCTTTATGAACGAATATTATATTGACGAGAGGTGTGGACACATAGAAGAATCAATGGGAGGACTCAGTAGCGATGATAAAGGTTAACAATAAACATTGTTCAGTACTTCTTGTGCGAAACAGAAGTTGTGTAAAAAGGGGAATCTTCTGTATATCACAATGGAGATATGCCTATTATCGAACATGGAAAGGATTGATAATGTGTTGTTCCATAATTTCTCAAACAAAAAACCTTTTTCACTCGTTTAGATATTTTATAGTGTCGGGACTTTCTCTGTAGACAATTTTTAGACAGAATCTTCATACTTTATTTGTAACGGTTTTGGTTTTTTTATTAGTAATGTTATTTCATCTAATAAATTCAGATAAACTACTCGTAACAAAGTTAAGACTTGGAAATCCGATATAGACGTGTTGTGTTTCCCTTTCTATCCAATAAAGGACTTTTCTTTATCGTTTATATTTATTAAACCGAGGGGACGTATTTCCCGAGATTTAACTGTTTTGATTGTGAGATGACATTGTCGTAAGAAATGAGACAATAAATTAGTTATTTAAGTTGTACCCGAAGGGTCCACCGCGATCATCTTTCTTGGGTGGACGGTCACGTCATCTACATTCTCTGAGCCCAAGTTAAGGGCCCAGTCCTTCTAGGGGACCTCCTCCCGTACCTGTCTCCTCGGACCACCCGACGTCAGGTACCTCAACGTTTCTCAACCTGTACCGACGTCGTGAACCGTGCATGTGTACGTGTGTAAGTTGTGCTCAGATAAAAATTTCAAACGAGACGGTTATGAAAATGCCACTGGACCCGAGTGAAAAACGATCCGTTTTCGTCTTAAATAATTAAATAAATTAGTTATAATCAATTATTATGCCGTAATAAATACCCGAGTGAGTAACTCCCGGATGACAGAAGACATAAAATACCTTTTACTTCTTCGTCTTGCGTGACAAAGACTGAAACTCTCTAATGATGAGGTAGTCTCTTGTTTTAATTTTGTGTGTTTTTCTCGACTTAATGTCAGTTCTTCACTTGTCAAATTGTTTGTTTATTTACTATCTCTACTTTCTGTACCTACCTTTTCCGCCGTCTCTCACTCACTCACATCGAGTCTCATTCTCCGAGACGAGTCTGTTCTCTACCTCCAGTCTCCATTCTCACGTCCGACTTTTGGCCACCTTAGACCGGGGTCGTTAACCAAGAGACCCAAGTGATGACACTTCTCACTCGTCTTCCTACTCTCTTCTAGTATAACTCTTTGGTACGTGATAATATAATACTAGGAGTCTATTGGACACTCTTTCAAGGATGGGGAAAAGACAGTCGGAAAATGGGGTCCATAAAAGTCGAACTATGTTAGTTTCTACCTGACTACCCTGGTTTTCTTCACGTCACAGACAATTGACCTTCCGTAAGTTATAAATAATTTCTTATCTATGTAATTACCATGAATTACTCGATCCTGTGTACACAACGAGAACACGTTTACTCTTTTGTTTCTGTTTTTGGACATAATCAACAGGATTTTACACCCTATCATAACCCCTACAAAGGTTGTCCTACATTGTGGAGTTAGTACCACAAAATCCCCATCATATCACCACGGTACTTTCTATTTTGTCCCATGTCCCTTTTCGTGTCTATGGTTTATTTAAAGGATCTTCAAAGTGGAACTCTCTTAATGTAAAGAGTGAGAAGAATACCCTTCACGAATTTGATCAGTATAAAAGTTTACTACTTACGTTGAGAACAGAGGAGTCACTATGTATAAACAGAAATGTAACAAATTCTCGAAAGAACTAGATATTATATGATCTATATGTCGGTAAATCCAATTGATTTTCAGTGACCTCACTTAAAACCTGAACTAAAGTTTTATTGCTTAATAAGTTTGATGTGTGAGAGATTTTTTTTAATTCATAAGTCTCAATTTCTGTACGAACATACTTTTTATTTATTGTAAGAGTAGTGTTATATAAAATGATACTATAATTAATTATATTTTTACACAGTATTAAATTTACGTTGTATGTTAGAATATTGTATGATACGACGAGGATCCTTATGTCCTTATGTAAGAAAAAGACCAGACTCTATAAGGGACTTTTCTATGTGACACAAGATTAGTAATGATAATTCGAAAATTAGATGTGGAATATAATAATGAATTCTTTGTATATTCATAGAGTTTTTTACTACGGTTTTTGTTTTGAAAATTCGGAAGAAGGAGGGTGGACTTTATGGTAAAGTCGTACACCAAAAAGTCTTTCCCATATAATCATAAAATTTTGTAATTATTCGTTCACCTGAAAGGACTTACAGAAACTCTTCGACTTCCCATTAACTTGGTGTGCAGTGAGTCCCTTAGGTGTTTAGTAGGAAGTGTTCGAAGAAACAGGGATTGTGGGTTGAGTACGGTGAGTCGTCGGGGTAGGGTTCGGAGAGAAAGGACAAGAAGGAAAAGAAGGACCCGGAAAGGAACAAGAAAGAAGGATATTGTATTAGAAAAGTCCCTCGAGACAACGAGATGAAGTCCTTTTAGTTTAAACGAAAAATGTCAAGAGATGAAGTGTATAGTGTTTTAATCATGTTCTCTCTTTTGTTTCTAATAGGAGTCCTCTGATCTTCTGTTTTTTTCTGGTACTTGTGTTTATAAAAAATTACAAGTATGTGCTTTCGTAGAATCCTTTGTTACAACGTGGTCTTATAATTAACGTGTTTAAGGAAAGGGTCCACCGTAGGTGAATCAACAAGTCTCACTTTTACAATTAAGAGGGTTAAGACATTCAAAGTTACGTCATATTTCTGATTTACACTTGACGTTTTTATGTTTCCGTAACTTTAGTGATTAAGTTGTTTTGGGACTTTAAACTTATAAATATGATCCTTTCTCGTACGTAAAAGAAAAAGGACCTTTAATGAGGAATAAAAAGTCAATATTAAAGAAGATTATAAAAGGTCAATTTGATAAGTGTTGATTTTTATACTTTACTCAAAATTAGAATGGTAACAACAGAGAACTTATCTAGGTTTCGACAACTATTTTTACAACTGATGATGTAGTTGTCCTTACGGACAGTCATTTTTAATTCCTATATCAAATCACCGACATTTTTGGAACAGTCTTAGAAGTATAAAAATACCAAATATGTCAACTAACAATATAAAAGAGGTTAGATGTGTCTACATATTTGGATACCAAAGTTCTATGTACAAGTGTTAACGATAATTGAATAAGAAGATTTATCCCTAGTTGTGTGTTTGTTTTTTAATCAATACAACAAGAAGTATCGTAATAAATAAGTCTTTATAAAGAGAGAATTTAACATCCCTGAGACCCTTTTATGTAAATGGAATTTTTAAAAAGTTGACTCGACTACGTAAATGAAATTCTATAATATTTAATAAAAAATTTGTAATGGATTTTTATACTAAATACAAAACGTAAAATATCAGAAAGTTTAAAAATCGAATTTACCGTTCGTCTTATGTTGTTAATGATATAAAACTAAAAATTAGGTACTTTTACATTTGAATTAGTCTGTATGTTGTCTTAGTAATATTTCTAAAAACGGACTGGACAACCTTTTATTAAAATCTCAAGTATCTCACTCTTGATTCCATATTACAACGGTTAAAGAAAAAACGAAAGAAAAAAAAAAAAAGTGAGTAACACCCAACGACGAACCCGATTGTTTCCCTTTTACACTTCAATCGGAAAACCGGTGTATTGGAGACTGACTACTTTTTGTCCACAGGTTAGTTATGTACCATCTGTACACTGTTGGGTCTGGTACCGCGACAACTTTCATTGTCTCATCCAAGACCATTACTTGTTTTTTGAGACAAAAATGTTGTAGCAACATATTGAAGTCAACTGATCTTCGTCGACGTCCGAAATGAAAACAAAAAAACAAAAAAAAAAAAAGGAACATTTCCTTTTTTTTTTTTTTCGGAGAATTACAATTACACTAGATGTAATTATGGACAGGAATCGGTCGTTGTTTCTACCGTCAAAAGGTCTCTATACAAGCATATTGAAGGATTGAGTCGTTCTCCTTCTTTCATTCTCCCTTTCATTCTTTCTTTCTTTCCTCCCTTCCGTCTTTCTTTCCGTCCGTTTGCATATGTTAGAAGGGTGTTGAAAATGACGTTCATGTCAAAGCCAAAAATTTACCACACTGTCCACCATTATAAAGTGAACTCATTTTTATATCAATGCAAATAAGTGTTTCAATTGTACAAAAATTTTTGGTATACCGAAGAAAAAGTCGGTTTTGTATCTCCAAAAAAAAAAAAAAATTAGTTACATTTTTTGATTGTTTCTCATTTTTTTATTACATTTACGGATAGTCTCGAAAGAGAGAAGACTTTACTCATATACCGACAAGAGGATGTTTCATCTTGAAACCACAGACTTACTCTCGGTCTCGGATTTAAATTTAATAATTCCAATTCTTATGTTTCATGAATCTTTTGGGTAGTGTACCCAATCGGATAATTAAGTGTTATCTTTTGGGTAGTGAACCCAATCGGATAACTAAGTGTTATATGGAAAAAGAAAATTTGGGATCTTGGTATATGTTGATAATGTTCATTCCAAAACGAATAGAAATTTGTAAAAAACGTAAATTAACGAGTCTGTATTCTTGTAATGTCTTGTCAATAATGACAAAACTTATAGGTTTTGTTTACTAAAATGTGTCTATTTTAATCCAAAGTTTGACGTTTCTTACCTCTATAACTACCCCCCCTCTGTTTGGAAACTTTAAACCAGAATAGGACCCTAGTATTGACTGGTCGTCGGACAAGTTCTATAACGACCACCTCAACCGCCCATGAGCCCGATCCAGGAGACGACTGACAACGGATACTCTCTTTTTTGTTTTGGGACCATTCATAAATCTTTGTCGTTCGTTGTCCGTACCCACTAAAAGTGATCTCCTTTTTGAAACGAAAAACTCTGTTTATATATCGTACAGAAAAGGTTTGTCTTCACTTTTCATTATCTATAATAGTCTTCGGGGTTTCTATAGACAGTAATTTTTTTTTTTTTGTCTTTTCATTACGTCGTAAATTAAAATTGTTTGCGTATTTTGTGACGGGGTCTATTAGGTACAAAGAAAGAAAATTTATTTTAATTCGTCTGGAGAATGAACAGGACTTCGTCATACGTTAGTTTTAGATCTGTTCGTGTTTCCTTCCCGTCTGTTCCTCAATTCTCTTTTTTCTCTATCAAAAACTTATTATATATTACAATTGGAAGATAGATTCGTTTTTACATACACTTCTGATGTTCTACTATACCTGTTTCTCTGTCATGTTCTTAAATATTTTAAATATTTTCAGTAGACTGTGAATATTTTACTATGACACATTCTTTGTACGTTACTTGCGAGAGAGACCTCAAGCAACAACAAATCAACCATTCAGCACAAACTGGGAAAACACTAAGGTACCTGACGTCGGACGGTCCGAGGACACAGGTACCCTAAAACGTCAGTTGTTATGACCTCACCCAACGACAAAGGATGAGGTCCCCTAGAAAGCCTGGGTCGCTAGTTGGGGATCAGAGTACGTAACCGTCCACCTAAAAAATGGTGACTCAGTAGTCCCTTCGGTAATTGAGACCTAACCATTTTCGTCGAGGAAATGATAGTCTCGTTGATTTAATTCCTTTCATATCTCCAGACTCTATGTCGACGGAAAAAGAAAATAAGTTATATACATGTATAAACGATAGTTGATAGTTTTTCTCTTTTTTGACGGTATAAAAAGAAAACATTAATTGAAACTTGTTACTTAGAACTGATTTAACCATCAACGAACCCTCGTGAATTTGAGAAGGAACCTCCAGAAACTTTTGACAAGACAACAGATGACAAACAAACCCTAGATAATGGTGGATATTTTAGAATAGTATATTAGTAAAAGGGGTAGGTTTTTAGTCAAGTCAAGTCAAGTCAACGAGTTAACACAGACTGAGAAACGCTGAGATATTTCACGTCATGAAGTCCGGAGTGACAGATAACGGTTGAGGGCAAATGAGTTTGAGTACAGATAACTCAGCCACTACGGTAGGTTGGTAGAGTAGGAGATAACAGGGGAAGAGGACGGCAGTTAGAAAGGGTCGTAGTCCCAGAAAAGTTTAATCAGTCAAGAAACGTAGTTCACCGGTTTCTTAACCGCAAAGTTGAAGTTGTAGTCAGGAAGGTTACTTATAAGTCCTGACTAAAGGAAATCCTAACTGACCAACCTAGAGGAACGTCAGGTTCCCTGAGAGTTCTCAGAAGAGGTTATGGTGTCAGGTTTTTATTATAGGTACTTTTAGTGTTCCTTCTAATTTTGATGTGAACTCGTGGGTCGTAACATATAAGACATAGTTATACTACGCGAGGACACCGAGTCAGAGAAGTCAGGACAGACTGAGAAAACGTTGGGGTACTTAACATCGGACGGTCCGAGGAGACAGGTACCTTAGGAGGTCCGTTCTTATGACCCCACCCAACGGTACAGGAGGAGGTCTCATAGAAGGACTGGGTTCCTGACTTGGATGTAGAGGACATAACGTCCGTTTAAGAAATGGGTGACTCGGTGGACCTTTTGGGGTAACTCTACCATTTTCACAGTTAAAGTATTGACTGTAATTAAATATCCTTCGTTTATTACATTATGTGAACGAAACAAAACTCTAGGGTCGAGACTACATAGTCCGTTAAAACAAGAAACAATTAATACGATGATACACGACCATTATATATTGGTGATATCCACTTTATACTGTAATTGATCGTAAGTTTTTTTTTAGATTTTTATGGTACTCAACTATGTCTGTTTGAAAAGTTCATCGATAGTCTTTCTTAGGTTTTGTAACCTCTTTATTTCACTTTTGGTTAATCAGTTTAGAGGGGTTTCTCGTCCTCTAATTCATCCAAATTCAACATAGAGAACTGAAATAGTCGAGAGTGTAGGATGGATCAACGTCCAAACCCCCTGACCATTACTCTAAAAAGGTAAAGTAACGTTCCCTTTAACATTGGAAGAATCTCGGTTGACAGTAAGGATTCGTTTTCCATCTTTTGAAGTTTCTTTTACTCCGATAAAGTCTTTTAACCTATAATCCTACGTTTAATCACAGGTTTGAGTAGAATGTCCAAAAGAGTAAGTTCCTTCCTTCTATCTTAACTACCTAATGTTTGATGTGAACTTATCCGAGTTAATTCTTGACAATAACAATAGAGAGTTTCATTTTAGAAAGTTTTCAGACAAAGAAGATTCATTACCTTCTTGGTCTGTAGTATTTCTGTTATTTATTATTAAATAGATAAATAAAAAAAACCGGTACGGTACCTCCTAATCAAGGGGTTGGTCCCGAGTTTAGGTACGGGGGACGTAACCTTCACACCTCAGGATTTATAGTCGGTTCAGAGTGTTATTAAAACACCATCTCTTGAAAAGTCGGACTTAAAAAAAAAGGGGTCGACACTTCCCTCCGTCTTATGTTGTGGGGTGTTAGATATGGAGAAGTCGGATTTTTAATAAAACTTGGTTTTCGTGAACTTCTTTTCGTTTGTCTCCCCGTCCTAAAGAGATTTAAGAATAGACGGATGTCAGTCTGTATGACGATATAAATTTTAGCTATTGGTTCTTGGATGACATCTCGTACACCTCGAGAAAAGTTACGATACACCGTCGGACCTACCCTTCCTTCAAACCTCTTCTTACCTATGTCCATCTACGTACCGATTCAGGGAAGCGACAAGTGGACTTTGATACTGTTATAATAATTAGTCGATATGGGGGTTATTTTTTATTTTTCAAGTTTTTTTTTTTTTGTCTCTTTCTCAAAGACATTTTCCTTGGGAGAACAGAAGTTAGGGGAAGGGTCTCCAAAGTAGTTGACTTATTCTACTGAGTAGTGCCCTCTCCTGTGGTTGTGAACTAGGTGTGGGTTCTTTTGACTCAGTGTTTGTAGTGTGGAGAAAGTAGAGAAGAAGAGGTCTGGTCAGTAGAAAAGATTTTCAGTAGGTGAGGGAGACCTCCGGGTGTAAGAGGAGGGGAGGGAGAAAGTTCTACTATATATTTAAGGGTTTTGAGTGGTGAGAGAGGGTATTAGTTAAAACAAAAAGAGACTACGACCGGGTATACGTGTATTGTAATTTTTAATTATTTACACGTATGGAAAATAAGACAATCGTACGGACAACAGTCTGACGAAGTGTCTGGGTCGATAACTCCTACCCTACCCCTACTTTTTCTTTACAAAAGAGGGAATGTCGACATTCAGTTCAATGGGTTTGAGTAGAAAATCGGGAAAGTTGAGTGATGGTCTAAAATAAAAAGAGGGCTAACAGTCGGGGGGAATCACCTTTTAGTATTAAGGATGAGTAGTAACTTGATTAGATGTGACAAGAAATTATAACGGGGAGATTTTACTGCGAAGTTAATATGACCAAATGAGATTATTTGAGTTTGACTTTTTATATGAGAACCCGGTTGTAGGTAACCTAGTATCTCTTTCGTTGTCTCAAGGTCTTTTTATAGATGAAGCCGAAATAACTGATGTGGTTTCGGAAACTGACACACCTAGTGTTGTTTGACATCTTTTAAGAATTTTTCTATCCTTATGGTCTGGTAGAATGGACGGAGGACTATTTAGACATACGTCCAGTTCTTCGTTGTAAATCTTGACCTGTACCTTCTTACTTGACCAAGGTTTAACCCTTTCCTCATGCAGTTCCGACATATAACAGTCGGACGAATAAATTGAATTTCCGTCTCATGTAGTACGTTTTACGGTCCGATCTACTTCGTGTTCGACCTTAGGTCTAACGGTCTTCTTTATAGTTATTGGAGTCTATACGTCTACTGTGGTGGGAATACTGTCTTTCACTTCTCCTTGAATCCTCGGAGAACTACTTTTACTTTCTCCTCTCACTTTTGTGACCGAATTTTGAGTTGTAAGTTTTTTGATTCTAGTACCATAGACAAGGGTAGTGAAGTACCGTTTATTACTCCTTTGTTATATTTGTCACTGTCTGAAATAACAAACCCGGAGGTTTTAGTGACGTCTACCACTGACGTCGGTACTCTAATTTTCTGTGATCGAGGAACCTTCTTTTCGATACTGTTTGGATCTGTCGTGTAATTTTTCGTCTCTGTAATGAACCGGCTGTTTCCAGACAGATCAGTTTCGATACCAAAAAGGTCTCAGTACATACCTACACTCTCAACCTGGTATTTCTTTCGACTCGTGGTTTCTTAACTACGAAAACTTGACGCCACAACCTCTTATGAGAACTCGCAGGAAACCTGACGTGCCTCTAGGTTGGTCAGTTAGGATTTCCTTTAGTCAAGACTTATAAGTAACCTTCCTGACTACGACTTCGACTTCGAGGTTATGAAACCGTTGGACTACGTTTCTTGACTGAGTAACTTTTTCTGGGATTACGACCCTTTCTGACTTCCGTCCTCCTCTTCCCCTACCGTCTCCTACTCTACCAACCTACGGTAGTGACTGAGTTACCTATACTCAAACTCGTTCGAGACCCACAACCACTACTTGTCCCTTCGGACCGTACTACGTCAGGTACCCTAAGTTTCTCATCCTGTTCTGACTCTCTGACTTGACTGACTTAAAAACTATCGAAAAAAGTATAGATACACATATAACGATTAATATAACTTACATGACTGACTAAGAACTCCCTTGGTATCGAAGACACAAAACATTAAGAGATGTGAGTACACCGTTATTTATATATTATGTGGTCCGTGAGAGGTGGACGGTCGAAAAGATGCAGTGAAAGTCAGAGACCTACGACCCGACATGATATCACCGTCGTCGAAACGAGTTGTAAAGGTGTACTTCTCGTAAACGAGAAGTCTTTAAAAGAATCCTCTTTCCAAAAAAAACAAACAAACAAAAAACAAAAAAGAGTCTTCGAAGGGTCGTAACCGGTGAGGACTTGGTTAGTGATCATTCCTCCTTTTTCGTTAGTACTAACCGAGTCTAGATATCAGACCATTTCTTGTTTATGACTTCTTGGTTGGTGGTACAGGGAATGTGCTAAAGTGAACTAGTAGTGTGAGTGAGTGAACCAATGTAGCCTCCCGGTACTTGGTGTCTCTCTTGTCAAAAAGTCGTCTCTTTCTCCTTTTTTCTCTATCCATCGCTCACTCGTTATCTACTCAGTCAAGTCAAGTCAAGTCAGCGAGTCAGTACAGACTGAGAAACGCTGGGGTACTTAGCGTCGTGAGGTCCGGAGGGACAGGTAGTGGTTGAGGGCCTCAAGTGAGTCTGAGGTCAGGTAGCTCAGTCACTACGGTAGGTCGGTAGAGTAGGAGACAGCAGGGGAAGAGGAGGACGGGGGTTAGGGAGGGTCGTAGTCTCAGAAGGTTACTCAGTTGAGTAACGTACTTCACCGGTTTCATTTACCCCGGTATTCCATACATAGATACTTTTGGTCCTGTGTCGTTCGAATTCTCTAAAAGGCTCCACCCTCTCAGTTCTTACTTGGGACCATTGGGGGTGATGGTGGGTAGTAAAGTGTTTGAACGGTATTATTTTTACCTTATAATAGATAAAAAATAATGACAGGTAGGTCATGAGAACGGACCTTTTAGGGTACCTGCCTCCTCGGACCACCCGACGTCAGGTACCCCAGCGATTCTCAAGCCGTGATGACTCGTTGAAGTGAAAGTGAAAAGTGAAAGTACGTAACCTCTTCCTTTACCGTTGGGTGAGGTCACAAGAACGGACCCCTTAGGGTTCCTGCCCCTTCGGATCACCCGACGGTAGATACCCCAGCCGTGTCTCAGCCTGTGCTGACTACGTTGAATCGTCGTCGTCGTATACGAGGAAATACACTATCTCCTGCAATTAGAATGGTTAAAGGTTTTAGTAAATAGGACTGTTAGACTTCAATGGGAAAGATGTTGAACGGTCCCAGAGAGAAAGGACATCAGTAGAAGTCTGTGAACCTGAAGAGAGGTGTCAGTTTGAAATTTTATAGAATGAACGATCATTCGTGTTTTCATCAAAACCAACTGTTTTTTTTAGAGAACTTTACTTTTGTTCTCATATAGTTTATACAATATCCATAAAAAGAAATAAGAATAAACACAGTCATGTATAAAAGTACAGAAACGACGTTCGTTGACCTATGCTTAGAAATTAATTGTGAAAGAAATATAATCTTTAAGTTTCTATAAAATTTTAAATTCACTTCAGAGTACATCAAAGAAAAGTGTATGTACTTAGGTCCCGTAAAAGGGATAGATTTTTTTGTCTTAAAAAAAAAAAAGTCGAAGTAGTTAGGATTTTGTTGTAATTTCAGTATAAATGGGTAATTCATATATATATATATTCGGTGAAATAAAAGAAAGTTGGTTAGACAGTTGTCAAAACTATAATAATATGTTGTTCTAACTAAAGTACCTTTATACTATAATTAAATTCTGTTATTAACTCAGATAAGACCGTTTCACTAGTCTACTGATCTCTTTTATTACAGAACCTGGTTTTCGGAAAAATGTCAGACAGGAGAAAACAAGTGAACGGATTTGAACTTGACTACAGTACTGATTATATATTTCTATACGTACCTTACCTGGTCCGACATATCGACCTACTACATTACAAAAGGTCTTGATTTCCCTTTTAGGTCTTTACAGAAAGGTTTCCCCCTTCGAGTCAAAAGACAATTGCCGTCTTACAAGAATAAAAGGCACTGGGAAATCACCGGTGTGACGTGTCGTCGTGAAGTTTTGACCCCACGTGTCTGTATAACCGATATACAGGAGGGAGTTTGATCCTTGGACTCTGTTTCCTAGTAAAACAAAAAGGCCACTCCATGTTACGTCGTTGTTATAGTGTGTAGAAGAGTCTGGACCCACACCGTACCTAGAGAGGTCTAACCCAGTAGAATTCTACCCTCGACGTCTCAAAGGATGTTCGTGTCCTGTCGTTCGTTTCTCACTTCAGACGTGTTACACATCCAAAATAATAAAAAGGAGAAATGTTCCGTCACCAATAAAGTAAGAAAAAATCGTGGTGTCTGTACGACTCTTAGACTATTTTCAATACAAGAAAGGAATTTTTAACGGGTGTTTCAAACGTTAAGACTCCAAAGGGTCTGACACGGGGTGTCTAATTCTTTGGGAGCAAGTCCTGGAGGGACCGTTAGGTCACTAATCCTGAGACTTGAAGGTGACGTCCCCTGTGTTCAAACCAGGGACCAGCTCCCTGATTCTAGACCCTACGGTATCTAGTACCGATCTTTTTTTCTCTCTCTCTCTCTCTCTCTTTCTTTCTTTTCTTTGGGAAGAAGTACCTATGATCACGACAGTAGGAGTGGATTTCACTCTATTACCTTCTAAAAAAAGAAAAAATTACTCTGAGACTACCCTGAAACAGTTTTTCTGTGTCCTTGTTTGACTTTCTCGGAGGATACCGGTTTAGATCCTACTAAAGTCGTTGTTTTATGTTAGTTCAACCCAATATGAGGTTTCATGTTTTATTTTTGGGTATTCAGGTATTTCTACATTTATTTTACTGACTAACTTATTTATTTATTTGCCATCTCTTCTCTGTTTAGAGGGTACGTTTTAAGGTTCATTGACCGTATCTAGAGACAGGAGTTTGACCATGTCGTAGTGTAGGGAGGAACCATACTCGACACGTATCTCTGTAGGAAGGTTTCTGGTGTCCTACCTTTCCCTCTTTTTGTCGTTGAAGATGTGACCACTTCGGATTGTTTATGTTGGAATGGGTCCACTAATTTGAATTGGACAATTGGGGTACTATTTAGTACGATTAAAACACATGGAAGTTATATCATACTACTCTTACAATAAAGATTTGTACACAAGAAGGAGGCGTCTTGTGTATTGGAGTTATATTGGTACTCTTTTTGTCACCTGTTCAGGGGCACCTCCCTACAAGACGTTGATGGACTGGTGACAAGGAGTTTCGACGGTGCCAGTATTCTTTGTTTCAGCCTCTTTGACAGTGTCGGTTGTACTCGGACTCCCCTGTACTCCTGATCTACGTTAAATATTGGACTTACTCTAGGACCTTGTCTCTTTTCTGTAATTTATTTGTGATTCTTTATATTTATTTCGTATTTAAAATCAATTACTACCATATGGTTATAAGTAAGAACTTAACATTTTTTTACACGATTTGATTATATTGTACAATTATTATCTCTTTTGATCCGTGTCTCATAACCCTTCAGATATAGTGAAACTGTTAAAAAGATATTTAACAGTTAAGATCTTAACTGTAAAATTTTACAGTTCAGATTTCGACAATATTGAAAAAGTTTCACATAAACTCTTTTTTTCTTCTCCCCCATTTATTATTATTATTTGTGGAGACGTTTCCACTCGTTCTACTGTTTATCGTACACTTTTCTACCAGGTGTAGGACATAGTGGTTCCTTTACGTTTAATTTTGTTATTACTCCATGGTGTCTTGTGGATAAGCTTACCGGTTTTAGGTCTCGGGACTGTTATGGTTTACGACCGTTCCTATACCTCGTTGTCCTTGTGTATAAGTAAGGACCACTCTTTCGTCTGACCATGTCGGTGAAACGTTCCGTTAAACCACCTAAAAATGTTTTGCTTTGGATAAATACATCATACTAGGTCGTTATCGTGAGGAACCACATATGGGTTTCCACTACTTTTGTACAAATGTGTCTTTGGACGTGTGTTCCAAATGTCGTCGTCGAAATAAGTAGTGACAGGTTTGACCTTCGGTGGTTCTACAGGAAGTCATCCACTTACCTATTTGTTTGACCGTTTGTAGGTCTGTCACCTTGTCGTGATTTTGTTTTATTTGACAGTTCGGTACTTTCATGTTCTTCTGTTATACTTTTCCGACATGTAAACGTTGATATATCGTAAGACCTTGTCCGTTTTGATACTCTCTGTCGTCTTTCTGGTCACCAACGGATCTCCAACCTTCAAACCTCCTTCCTTCTGGTCTACTACGTGTCTCCTAAAAATCCCGTCACTTTTGTTAGGTATACTGCAGTACTATTACCTATAACATTACCTACTTATTGTGGTAATATGTAAACAGTTTTAGGTGTCTTGAACCTGTTGTGGTTCTCACTTAGGAGTACATTCGGTACCTGAAACTCACTAATACTCCGTCCCAGTAGCTGACATTGTTTCCATGGTAGACCACCTCCTACAACTACTACACCCTCCGACTCGTCCCATGGTCCCTTTAGAGCATGGTAGGAGAGTTAAAACGATACTTAGATTTCTTCGAGATCTTTTCGTTTCAAATTTTTTTTTCCTTGTCCTTTCTTCGATTTTCTAAGTTCTCTCCGTTAATGTGAAAGAATAGGATTTTAGAAAGAATGAAGTATTGAGACATTTGAGACATATTTTAGCACATTTTGACTGTGATACTAGTATACACTTCCGACGCCGAATACTATTTGGCGACGATGTTCAGGCATGTATAGCGGAGTGGTCTTCCAAGGTAATAAGTAGGTGTACCTTATTAAAAGTCAACCTATTAGTCTATCTGTATGTTTCTATCTATTTGTGAAAGATATAGGTCCATTATTTAAACCAGTCATCAATAAATTCTTAGAGTTCTTAGATCTATTAGAACCCCAATAATATCTCATGAAATCAAACAAATAATAAACGGATTGATATCACATTAAATAATAGTAAAGAGAACTTTAGCAAACATAAATAAAAGGTGAACCACTTAACTTCCAAATTTGTATGTCCCTCACTATGGGACATGGTAGTGATCCAGTCAAATTAATCAAATATCATAAACTTTTCTTACACAAATACCCATATACACATACACCCACCATTTCACACAACACAATATTAACCGATTCTTAACATTAATGGTTGTCACAAGGAGTCGTTAACAAAATAAATAGTGGGGTCAATCCGAATTCCTTGACTACTTAAGGTACCTTTGTAAAATTTTAGAAAGTATAGAATTTAATACGTTAATGAATAGGTACCGAGAAACTTTTTATATAAAGTGTTTCATCTTTGTGGAGAAACTCTCCACGACATATGACCTATGACTGTTAAAGGTTTTGAGTAGTTTCTGATGCCAGGAAACCTATCTTCGGAGTACTGTGTTGCTTAATTTGGAGTTAGGTTTCTATTACAAAGGACACGTTAATAAAAGGTATGATACATCTTTAGCATAAGGTGGATCGGGTCGTCTAACCATAGGTATCTTTATGACGACTGAGACTCTGATTAATGTTGACCTTGTCCTGAATAGAAGTGAGTCGAAAAGGGTGTGTGTCGTAATTATATTTTATAAAGGACAGACCGAATTATATTCACCATTATCCTCTTCGGGGTGTCAGTGTATTATTTCAATTCACGCTTATAGTGACTTCTTTGGGAATTCCCACCTGTGCACAAGATCACAGTCTGTCCGACACTCCCAGGCTACACTGTCGTCACTTAGTGAATGTGAGAGACTCGGAAGCACATAAGGTACGTGAAATTTACTTCCAAATTTACTCCACTGACTATTCTAGGAAGTCCAATGTTAGGCTTAGCGGGACACTACTTCCGACTCTGGAACACGGGGAGTCTAGTGGGTCGTCTTGACTCCGACGGCTCTCGAGTCTCCAGACTCGACGTTTTGAGACCCTTGTCGGAAATCGACTGTCCTGCACCGAACGGGACCTCCGTTGGACTGAGACTTCTGAGACTACCCCACCACCCCCCCTGTGGTTCCGTGGTTCAGGGAGAGATGATTGAAATCACCGGTAAGACTTTCAGGTAGGGTCAGAGTCTCGAGGGCGTCGTGGTTGATTTCGGAGTCAAAGTAGACGTAACAAGGACACAAACTTAGGTGGAGAGAGTCTAGGTTCTCCAGAAAAAGATCTTTGTTAGAGAAAGATGTCCCTTTAGAAGTAGAGTCTCCGATAAAGACTCTTTTAAGTTGACTACTATATTTGATTTATTCTAAGGAATTTCTTGGTGGTTCGAAGTGGTCATTACGTTGATGGTTATACGATGTACAGAGAAGATGAAATTAAATTAAATTAAATTTTTCCAAAGTAAATTCTTTCGAGAACCGTAAGTGTTGTACGGTACACGGTCAATACGTATCTTCTCAGTTTGTGTGTACACCTACTAAGACTGTATTTTACTTGAACAGGTCATTAAGATTCGAACCAACGTGACTTGGGTGGACTCCTAGAGTCGTTTGACGTCCACGACTCGGGGTATGGGGTGGAAGTCCAACTCAGTTGTACCCTAGTCCTAAAATTTCCGAAGAGTCTACTAGACTTACCAATCTGTTTAGTGAACAACCTTTTGTTTCGAGGTACTCTTCGTCTGTACCTAACATTATACTCCTAGGGGTTGTAAATTCCTCGTCTACCTTCTCGTGTTCGGTTGTTAATTTTGTTTCTTACTCGACGGGTTCTTCCTCCACACTGGATGCTTACAGTGGACGGGGTAATCATTCGTTTCTTACGACGTTGGTAGTTCGGCAGTCGACGACGTTGACGGGGTCGATACATGGGGTTCCCCTAAATCCTACTCTGAGTGTCCTACGACCGGGGTCTGTCGACTCTATGTGTAGTTTCTTTACTGAAGTCACTCGGGTCTGAGAACATAAGAGGGTATGTGTCTTTCGTGATTTAAGGAATTGAACTCTATAGAGCAAAAGGAATTAGTTGTCATTAAAAAGTTCAAAACTGACGGACTAGAAACAACGCCTTTGAGAATATATCGGACCAAGGGGAAACGGAGAAACCTCGGTAGGGAGTCTCGATACACTCTACGACGTAGGGTCCAAATGTAGGAGACAAAACAGGTGGTTTATTTTGTATTAGAGGTTGTAATTCTAACACTTAAAAAATTCAGCTGTCTCCTTTGGGTATCCACACCATAGTTGTCTTTAGGTCCTTTTTTATAGACTACCTCCCCAACCAAGTGTCCTGGTTCCGACGACTCTCCAGTCATTCTACTCTTGGTTTCTGGAAAGGTTCCTAAGTCGTTTTCCCTCTCCACAAAGGTCTACTCCCTCTTTATCTTCGGTGTGACCTCACCCACCTAACCAGTCTCCGTCCCTCCCTATTCCTGACTTCTCGAACTGACCTCTCTGAAGTCTTTAGTCTCGTTCTTGACGACATGAGAGGAAGGGGACACCTGTGTGACTGAGTTCTCGTAGAGTCTCTAGGTAAGGGAAACACTCTTTAGGTCTTTAATCGACTCTCCGAAGAGGTGGATTGGTCGGGGTTACCGTGGTCATCCTTTTCCCCTCTATGGTAGAGGGGTTCTCGTGGGTGAGGGTCTATATCTGGTGACTCTTATCCCTTTCTCACCCTGGTCGTAGGGTCGAGTGGGTCCATGGTGGGGTCCCTGTCCGAAGATCGAGAGGTCAGAGTCCTGGTACTTCCCCGACCGTCGGAGGTAAGGGACACCTGGTGACTCTTGTTTCGACCCTGACCTTGATTCCCGTGACCACTGTGGGAAGGACGGGGCAATCGTGTGTCACAACCCGAGACTTTGGGGTCTAGGAGGGGTATAGACGTGGGGGACCTTAGGACGACGTGAGACGTGATACCTGTCGTGCACCTTTGTTGGGTTTCAGATAACTGTCTACTTACGTAAAAAATTCTTCCGTCAAATACGTATGTTACCTTATAACGAGTCGGAACTTTTCCTTTAGGACGGTATACGTTGTTGTGTCTACCTGAACCTCCCGCACTACGATTCACTCTATTCGGTCCCTTTCTTGTTTTTGACGTCCTAAGGTGAAGATACTTTTTGGATTTTTTCTGTGATTGTATTCGTTTCCTTTTTTTACCCTCAACCGACCTCACCCCCGCCCTTGACCTCAGTGAGTAGTTCAAATTTTAAAGTCAATTCCTTCTACTTATTCAGGATCTTTAGGGGACATGTTGATGGATGTCAGTTGGTACGACATAACCTGTGTTCTTAACCACTTTTTCCCTTCCAGAGTACAATTCACGGGAACGGTGTTACTAAAAAAAAAAATTAGAAATTAAGAATGTACACAAGGGTTTGTACTTGGGGGGAGGGTGGAGGGAGGGGTATTGTAGAGAGACCCAGTAGGGGTACGTGGTCGGGGTTCGTACGACATAGGACGCAGTCTGTATCTGACCGCTAAGTTAAGAATGTACTATCATATGTACAATCTTACGGTAAGAGGGTTTAGTAGGGTGGGAGAGGGAGAGGGAGACTCAGGTTTTCAGGCAATATGTGTAGACACAGAAAAAAGGACTGAACGTATGTCCCAGCAGTTTTTTTAAAAAGTCATTGTTGAAGGGGTTTTTCTTTTAGGTGTGAAGTACATATGTATATAAAATTGACTCAATGACGAGTTAAATTATCTCTTTTTTCGTCAATTTAATAATCAAACGGAAAAAAATTTTAGTTTATCTAATAATTTTGATAAAGGTATCGATTATAAATTTTCGGTTTAAATTTCGGGACCGAAGGAAGATTCCTTTTAGACCGGGTACTTCTCTATTTTTTGACTTGTAATCGTCCTGTTTTGTAGTAACTTATGTAAAGTACTTGTGAAGTTGAAGTTTTTAGTTATTTTATTTAGATGGAAAAAATTGGTGGGAGGGGACGTTTCTTCTGAAACTGACGACTAAGGTCTTTTCCTCTTGTTCGCTGATCTTTCTCCATTCCCAAAGTCTCTGTGTACCTGTAAAAACAAGTGGAATCAGACACTACGTTTTAGGTTCATACATTACTTTCTACGTCGACTCAACTATTTGGACTTGTGTAATTAGAGTTAAAGTCTAATGGGGGTTTTTTGTCCTCAGTTACTTTAGATGTAGTACCAAATCTCTTAATCGGAACCGACCTACTTCCCTCGGGGAAGAGACTTTCTCTACTTCCCTCTTCTCCTGTGTCCGTCCTAGTGTACGGATCCCTATCGACTCAGTCTGTCTGCAGGACAGGAGTTTTCGAAGTACTGTCGTTAGGTCTTGTCAAAAGGACAAATGGACGGTTATTAATTCAATAGTGTGTTTGTGGATCTACTATTTACTTTATGTGACTTAACATAAAATTTTGTTAAAACTTGTCATTTCCATTTGTTTTGTAGTCACATTGACTAAAACTTTAATTGAGAAATCCTGACGACGTGTTACTGAGTGATTCGTGCCAATAAAAGTTAACCAAATATCAACGAATATAGACAATTGTGTAAAACCCCTACCCCCCACAAGAAACTTTCATTTAAAAGTTTCTCAACGTTTATTAAGAGGGAGTGTCTTGAGTTTGTATTTATTTCGAAGCTAAGACGTATGTGTCGTAATGTGTTGCTCGGTCGGCGTCGATCCATAAAAGGATTTGTAACCTTTACGTGCTCGTTTTGTTGTATGTTTGTGTGGCAGGAGTGTCTCGAGTTAGGGACTGAGTGCTTCATTAGCAGTGACCTAGTCAAGTCAAGTCAGCGAGTCGGTACAGGTTAAGAGACGCGGAGTACTTAGCGTCGTGCGGTCCGGAGGGACAGATAACGGTTGAGGACCTCAAATGAGTTTGAGTACAGGTAACTCAACTACTACGGTAGGTCGATAGAGTAGGAGACAGCAGGGGAAGAGGAGGACGGGGGTCAGTGAGGGTCGTAGTCCCTGAAAAGGTTACTCAGATGAGAAACGTACTCCACCTGTTTCATAACCTCAAAGTCGAAATCGTAGTCAGGAAGGTTACTTGTGGGTCTGACTAGAGGAAATCCTACCTGACCAACCTAGAGGAACGTCAGGTTCCCTGAGAGTTCTCAGAAGAGGTTGTGGTGTCAAGTTTTCGTGGTTAAGAAGCGGTGAGTCGAAAGAAGTGTCAGGTTGAGAGTGTAGGTATGTACTGGTGTCCTTTTTGGTATCGGAACTGATCTGCCTGGAATCAGCCGTTTCATTACAGAGACGAAAAGTTATACGATAGATCCAACCAGTATTGAAAGGAAGGTTCCTCATCGCAGAGAATTAAAGTACCGACGTTAGTGGTAGACGTCACTAAAACCTCGAGTTTTTTTATTTCAGACTGTGACAAAGGTAACAAAGGGGTAGATAAAGGGTACTTCACTACCCTGGTCTACGGTACTAGAAGTAAAAGACTTACAACTCGAAATTCGGTTGAAAAAGTGAGAGGAGAAAGTGAAAGTAGTTCTCCGAAAACTCAAGGAGAAGTGAGAGACGGTATT
The DNA here is from genome assembly GCA_006410555.1 of Capra ibex. NCBI lineage: Eukaryota > Metazoa > Chordata > Mammalia > Artiodactyla > Bovidae > Capra > Capra ibex. The sequence continues at coordinate 25,831,461 of SJYO01018169.1, read as the reverse complement.
CCCACCACAGTAGACGTATAGACTCCACTAACTATAAAGAGGGCCGTTAGAACTAAGGTCGAACACAAAGAAGGTCAGGTCGCAAAGAGTACTACATGAGGCGTATCTTCAATTTATTCGTCCAACTGTTATATATCGAAACTGTATGAGGAAAAGGATAAACCTTGGTCAGACAAAAAGGTACAGATCAAGATTTACAACGAAAGACTGGACGTATATCCAAAGAGTTCTTCGTCTAGTCCACCAAACCATAAGGGTAGAGAAAGTCTTAACAGGTGTCAAATAACACTAGGTGTGTCAGTCTCCAAAACCGTATCAGTTATTTCGTCTTTATCTACGAAAAGACCTTGACAACGAAAAAGATACTAGGTCACCTACAACGTTAAACTAGAGACCAAGGAGACGGAAAAGATTTTGGTCGAACTTGTAGACCTTCAAGTACCAAGTGCATAACGACTTCGGACCGAACCTCTTAAAACTCGTGATGAAATGATCACACACTCCACTCACGTTAATACGCCGTCAAACTCATAAGAAACCGTAACGGAAAGAAACCCTAACCTTACTTTTGACTGGAAAAGGTCAGGACACCGGTGACGACTCAAAAGGTTTAAACGAATGTATAACTCACGTCGTGAAAGTGTCGTAGTAGAAAGTCCTAAACTTTATTGAGTTGACCTTAAGGTAGTGGAGGTGATCGAAACAAGCATCACTACAAAAGATTCCGGGTGAATTGAAGCGTAAGGTCCTACAGACCAAGATCCACTCACTAGTGTGGTAGCACTAATAGACCCAGTACTTCTAGAAAAAACAGGTCAAGAGGTCACATAAGAACGGTGGAGAAGCATTATAGAAGACGAAGACAATCCGGGTATGGTAAAGACAGGAAATAGCTCGGGTAGAAACGTACTTTACAGGGGAACCATAGAGATTAAAAGAACTTCTCTAGAGATCAGAAAGGGTAAGACAAGGAGATAAAGAAACGTAACTAGTGACTCCTTCCGAAAGAATATCGAAGAACGATAAGAAACCTTGAGACGTAAGTCTACGAATATAGAAAAGAAAAGAGGAAACGAAAAGCGAAGAGAAGAAAAGTGTCGATAAACATTCCGGAGGAGTCTGTCGGTAAAAGGAAAAAACGTATAGAAAAGGGTCCCTTTCCAGAACTAGGGACAGAGGACATGTTACGGTACTTGGAGACGGGTAACAAATAGTCCGTGAGACAGATAGTTTAGATCAGGAAATTTAGATAAAGAGTGAAGGTGACATATTAGTGACCTATCCTTAGGGGTTTGGGGGTCAAAGGTCAGGATTTTCTTATAGTCAGTCACGATTCCAAACGTAAACTATACCAAAGTTTATGGGTGATAGGTCGGTGTCAATATTTTTCCGCCAATAACTTTACAATGCTTTTTATAGGAGTAAGGGTTAATTAAACGAAACGGATATAAGGGGTACATACTACTGACACCCGAAACGAGGTCGACTGTTTAGTCTAAGGTTGGGATGCGGGTTCGTAGGACATCGGACGTGCGGACCTAAAGTCTTGGGAGGACCCGGAGGTCCGTGTCGAGGAGATGACGATTAAAGTGTAACGTGAAAGAAGGAGAGAGAGGACCCTGGTGTAGACTCAACGTCCTTCCTGAGTTTGAAAGAAAGAGGACTGTTTATCAATTGTATCAAGGTGAGTGTCGTTGGAGAAGACAGACAAGGACAGACGGTGGGTGTCAATGTCGGTAGGGAAGTGAAGGTACCCCAGGTCCCTGGTCCACCGGTACTCGGGGGGGTGAGCCCCCTGTGTCCACTGAGACGGAGACCTCAGTGGATCTATTCCTTTTCGTAGGAGAGGTAGACGACCCCTGGTACTCTTGACGGTGTTGTGGAGGTGTTAGAGGAGGTTTCTCCGAGAGGGTGACCAGAAGAGGTAAGATTGAGACGACCCGGTACCTACGTCTACCACCCGACGTCCAGGGTACTGGTACTGACGTAGTCTCCAGACAAAGGGTTGAGATCCTACGTCCGTACAAACAAGAACCGGAAACCTTGGAGTGATTTTGACTACGTCTTTTTTAGGATGAAGTTTAAGGTCTGTATGACTCGATTGAAAATTGAGGGGAGGAGACCAATAACGGTTTTCTTTTATATTAATATCTAATGAATATATTCAATGTATTCATTTCCATGATAAATGAATTATTAATTTATATTAATTGATTATACCAGGAATTATTGTTTGTTAGTTAATAGTACAGATAAAACCTAAGACCGTCCTGTGTGAGACTCCTGTTTTCTGAAAGATTACACTGTTCACTGACACTTAATTATATCCGTCTATAATAATTATATACTATATTCGATACGTCCGAGAAATTTCATCTTTCAATTCTTAAAAGTGTGCTCCATCCTAAATTCTTAATACTTGTAATAGTTAATCTTAAAATTATTCAACCGAAAAAATTAATTTATGTTTAAGAGATAATATGAATTATTAACTTACTCGGTAACTAGTAAAACTGTATTTCTCGATTATTTTTGATAAAGTTTTTACAAAGTAAAGACTACACTTCGCGAATGTTATCGTACATTTTCTCTCATCTCTTAGTACAGCATTAGTTACGATAAAAGACGATAGGTGTTCCTTCAGAATAAAATTATAAGGGTAAGTTCATCCAAAAGGACATTTTTCAATGTGTGAAAACTTTCCAATAAACTCGTTATAACGAATCTTTATCCGGAGGTTTCTGTCTGTCTGTTTATACACATCTCTTTTGTTAGACTTTACGACATTTGCTTAGAGGACCTTACGTCCCTTTGTCCTGCTACTTGGTGTGGGTATTAGGTGACGTGTCGTGCCAGTGAATTACGGATGTGTCCAAAATGTCTAGGACACACGAAGATATTGTCTCCGAATCTTCTTTATGGCGATACAAGACGGTAGTCTTCTATAACTGAGAATATCGACACATACCTTGAATATACATACATTTCATAAAACGGAATTATTTACCATTCCAATTGTCCACGTGTCACTTCTTCGAGTTATGCATCTTGCATCCTTTTTGCCATGACTACTTGAATACAGTTTCGTTTTTGTCTCTGTGCCTGTATCTCCTGTCTCTGTATCTCCTGGAAACCTATGGTTCCCACTCCCGTTTTCCCACCCTACTTGACCCTCTGACACTGACTGTATATATGTGATGATACATATTTTATCTAATACTCACTTTTGTATGACATGTCGTGTCCCTTGAGATGCATCATGAGACACCACTGGATTTACCCTTCCTTTAGGTTTTTTTCTCTCCTATATCCGTATGTATACATACCCTAGCGACTCGAAGGGTTCACCGAGCCACCATTTCTTAGGTGGACGGTTCGTCCTCTACACCCAAACTAGGGACCCAACCTTCTTAGGAACCTCTTCCTTTACCGTTGTGTGAGGTCATAAGAACGGATAATTTAGAGTTCCCGTCTCCTCAGACCGGTCGATATCGGTACTTCAACGTTTTCTTAGTCCATGGTGAATCGCTGATTTGTTCTTGTGTCCATATGTATGTCAACTAGGTGAAAAGACATATCATCTTTGACTGTGTCGTAACATTTCGTTGATTTGAGGATGAATTTTTTTTTTTTTTCTTTCTTTTTTTTGAGGATAAAATTTTTTTCTCTGTCTTTTTTCTCATTAACTTATTCAATTTGTTAAGGGAAAAATTTTTTATTTTAATCTTTGTCGTTCGGTCAATACTCAGTATCTCTTTAGTAAAAGATAAATGAGATTCAACCTTCAAACGAATTCTAAAGACTTTAGGGTCTTATCTTATAGTATTTACGTGAGTTTCATGATTACTAACATGGAAAATAAATCTCAATTGATATTCTGATAATGGTAAAGTAACTATTAAGTCTCGACGGATCTGTGTAGATTAAAACGATTCGTTTTTCTACGTACTATTAAGGTCCCTATTGAATGTCCCCAAACAGAAATAGAACCTATAAAATTAATGTCGAAGTTTCCACTTAAAACGGAAAAAGTATGTTAAGAATAAGATTGGTTGAGTTAGATAAAATCATGATGATTTCAAGACCAGTGGATCGCACTCACTACAATTTATAATAAAATCAGACTTTTTAAAACTTAGGAGACCTTAGTTTTTTCGTATCTGTTTCGATTTTTTCTACTTAATATGAAGACCATTAATGCTTGTCACGAACATACTTGTAAAACAAGACATAAAACCATTTGTACATATGTACAAAGACGAGTCATAGATGTATATACTTATCTTACGGACTCAGTATCCCACATACCTAAAAGTCAAAGTCCTCTGTGACGGTTCACCGAATCGTTTACCACGACGGATACACCTGAAAGTGGTCGTCTCTTACTTTAACATGGACAAGTGTAAGAATACGTGTAGATCATAAAGGGAAAGTGAAGGTGAAATCGGTGAGACAACTCCTATCTTATCACAGGGTGACCGTAAAATTAGATAAAGGAACTGCTCATTACTTCAGCTAGTAAAAATTTATGCCGAGACCGGAAAACCGACGGTAGTAAACCCGTATAGGTTAATACGACAGACGGAAAAAGGATTACTAAAGATTTGCAAAGAATATATAAGAGGTATTTTCAGAAATAATCCGACACACACACACACACACACACACACGTGCGCGCACAGATAGATAAACCTTTGTTGTGTTTACAGATGTTTTTCCTGTCTTTTTATTTCTGTCACTAAAGATAGTACTTGATAATACGTCGTTACTTTTTACCAACTTGAGAACGATGTAAATTGTGATACCTAGTTAGAATGTATATAAATATCCTAATAAGGTAAATCGTATAAAGTTTTTACCCGTCTGTTATTCGTCGAAGATTGAACTGTTATAAGATAAATGTTTAGGTCCACGACCAATGTATCAATGTAGACTTGTGAATTCGACACACGAATTCTATTTACGTGAAAGATATACGTTTAATGTGAAATTTTTACAAATTTTTGTTATTGTGTGTTTGTTAAAACAGTGTAAGACAATAAATGTTTCTTACGTAAGGAACAATAAATGTTTCATGAAGTTATTCACAATTCAGAATCCTTTTCGGATGTTATTTGGATTACTTACGAAGAATTTTTATATGTTTCACTTTAGTTCTATTTCACAAGAATGACCACTCCCGTTGTTGATTTTTTGGTGTTTGTACCACCATTCCTTCGAGTACCTTTCTGGACCTGACCTTTAGTCTTCAGATACAAGGGGAGACCGAGGACCGGTCCTGATACGGGAACCGTTTTTTTTTAGAATGGAGGACCCTGGGGTCGTAAGAATAGAGGATCTATTTGTCCTATTTGATACTGTACATGGGTTACTAGTTTTTTTACTCGGTGTTATGGGTGGTCTCTCATAGTGACCTTATAGTGACTGATTAGAATACTGGAATTCTTTGTGTACGGTGTTCAACGAGTACACATTTCCCTCCCACCGTGACGGACAACATAGTTGAGTAGACTCTTAGACGGGTCGAGACTCAGAGTGTGTATCGAGTGTCACGACCGGACCGTGTCTATCCACCCTGTACACGACATGAGTGGGGTCAGGATTTTAGGACTTACAATCCTCTTATACACGTTATTTCACTGTGTCCATAACAAATCGACATTTTAATCCAAAAGACAGAGATTTTTAATCGAATTCAGTGTTATCTTCTTATTGTCGATCTTAGTACATTGTATACGTTTTGGGGAAACTCGAGAAAGTTTCTTTGAGTTATAGTGTTTGTGTCCGTCAGATGAAATGTCTTACAAATCCCAAGTTTTCTATTAAAGTATGTGTTACGGTTTAATATAACAGTCTATTTGTGACATTTGGTCAAGTAGTAAAGATAAAATGTCTATTCTCTTGACTCGTGTCCACCCAGTTTTCTTTCCAGTGTTTACATAATTCACTAGGTAGGGTCTTATCAGAGAAACATGAGCTCTGTTGCAACAAGGGTGGATAATTTGGAGGTCTCGTTTGAAGAGAAGGTAACTGATACTTTTTAAGTAATTAAGAAAACCGTCAAGAAAGTAAAATGTCTAGTTCTGATAATTCCAGGTGTCGTTGAATAGACTCCTGTGTTTCTTTCAATCACTGTCTCACTTGATCTTGGGGTAAAAAGACTTAAAGTTAGGGTAAGAAGGAGAAGACATAGTTAAGTTAATTAAGGTGTAATTATAGACAGGTGTAATTATAGGTGTAATTATTTCTACTCTACTAGTTCCACTTACGGACCCTGTCTTACCTTCTATAAATTCGGGAAAGAGTACTTTCCGGTCCACGTTTCGATTCCTTCCAACTCTCGTCTCGGTCGAACTATGTAATTGAGACTCTAGGTCTCCTTCAATGTTTATTAATTGACCTTAAGTGTTCTTATTGATGTGGACCTCTATTCCTACATACGTATTGGGTGTCTATGTTCATCTTGAATCCTCCTTTCACGATTCTTTTATTTTCCTGGTTCCTACTTGGAGATCGTCGTGACTCCTATACCTATAGACCATTTTAGGTGATAAAGAACTGTCTGTATTTCCTTATCGGTCCCTTCCACAGATTGGTCTATGTACGACCTTCCGTTTAACCCTGACCACCCCCTGTACCAGTAAAGTCCTGTGTCTTCTGTTTGTAATCAGGAATAGTTTATAATATTCCAGAGTTTTGTTTAAATCGTATAAAAGAAATTTCCCTGTTTTACTTATAGAAGTAGTTTTTTGTCTTACCGACCTGAAGGGACCACCAGGTCACCGACTCTTAGGTGGACGGTCACATCCCCAGTACCCAAGTTAGGGATCAGGTCCTTCTAAGGAGAACGGTGCTCCGTTACTTCGGGCACACGGTGTCGATGACTCGGGAGCGGGATCTCGGGAACAAGACGTTGTTCAGTGGGGTTATTCTTTGGATTCGTGACTTTGATCTAATCAGGGACAAGGGACGTTAATCTCTTTCACTTTCACTTCAGTGAGTCAGCACAGACTGAGAAACGTTGGGACACCTGCAATCGGGTGGTCCGAGGAGGCAGGTACCCTAAGAGGTCAGTTCTTATTACCTCACCCAACGGTAAAGGAAAAGGTCCCCTAGAAGGACTGGGTCCCTAACTTGAGTCCAGAGGGTGTAACGTCCGTCTGTGAAATTGGAGACTCGGTGGTCCTTCGTTAATCTCTTCCAAGTGTGTGTTGTTGTTTATTCATTTATTACTTATTTATTTAATTCCTTTTTTCTCTTACCACTGTCCTCAGTTGCACTTACCCTCTTAATGACTCCAACGTAACGAAGGAAACAATGTTGTCATTACAGGCCGAAAACATTAAATTTCTTTAAGTTCATTTTTTTCCTTTTTTATCACTTAATCTTGACTCTTACTAGAGTCACTGGGGGAAGTGCCTAGTGACGAAACAACACCGATTCCCGAACACATTAAACTACTTCGATACTTCGTACGGTTCTACCTATCCAGTATCACCTCTCAAGACTGCTTTGCACTAGGTGACTTCCTCCCTTGCCGTTTGGTGGGGCCATATGAACGGTACTCTTGGAGTATTTGACATACTTTCCTGTTTCTATACTGTTACTTTCTATGCCGTTGAAGGGTCCAACCTTCCACAGGTTATACGATGACCCCTTCTTACCTCCTCTTGATGATTATCGGGGTCTTTCTTACTTCACCGAGCCGGTTTCGCCTCTGCTACGAGTGAACTCCTAAAGACCACTACTTTCATTTTAGACTACGACGTTTCTTGTCATAACGTATACTTGGACCTTACAATCCAATGACTTAGTTCCATTTAACCTACACCAGTTTGTCCTCTACCATTCTTATTTGTAGTTTTAGAACCCTCAGTTACTTGATTTTACCTACCCTAACCTACTTAAATAAAGTCTACTGGTAATATAGATGATATATCTTATATCATCGTATATAAGATATATCATATGATATATCATATCATATATCATACTTCACTTCAGTTCAGTGAGTCAGCACAGGCTGAGAAACGCTGGGACACCTAACATCGGGAGGTCCGAGGAGAGAGGTACCCTAAGAGGTCCGTTCTCATGACCTCACCCAACGGTAAAGGAAGAGGTCCCTAGAAGGGTTGGGTCACTAGTTTGGGCTCAGAGGACATAAGGTCCGTCTGTGAAATAGGACTCGGTAGTCCCTTTATCGTATATCATGTCGTCATATATATATGTTATATATCACCCGCTCTTAGGGTATTTTCTTTACCTCATCGGAAGTATTAGTTGTTTTCTCACATTTTATGTCATGAACACACGTTGGACTTTTTATTGTCTTACTAGAGTCAAGTAAAGGTTCCGCTCGGTAAGTTGTAGTGTCATTCGGTTCAGATACAGGGATAGTGACTACGGTTTCTTCGACTTTAAGTAATCAAGATACTTCTGGATCTTCTGCAGGATCTTGATTGTGGTTTAATTTTTTTTTTTTTTTTTCTATAAGATAAGTAGTAACCTCTGACCTCGCGTTGTCATCCTTGAGTTTTCTATGGACTTCATTGTCTGTTCAAACCGGAACCTCTTGTTTTACTTAGTCCCGTCTCCGATTGACTTAAGACGGTTCTCTTCGGTAACCAGTATCGTTTATGGAAAAAAGTTGTTGTGTTCTCTGTTGAAATGTACACCTGTAGTGGTTTACCAATTATAGTTTTAGTTTAACTAATGTAAGAAACATCGGTTTTTACCTTTTCGACATATGTTAATCGTTTTTGTTCTGGACCTCGACTGACACCGAGTCTAGTAGTCGAAGAGTATCGTTTTAAGTCCGAATTTGATTTCTTTCGTCCCTTTTAGTGATACGGTCGATCTATACTGAATTCAATTTAGGGGATGTTTATACGTCACCTCCATTGCTTATCTAAGTTCCCTAATCTTGAACCTCTTTCACACGGGCTTTTTGATACTTACCTCGAGACATTATGACATGTCCTTCATCATTTGTTTTGGTAGGGTCTCTTTTTCTTTTCGTTCTTCCGTTTCACCAATAGACTCCTCCGGAATGTTTATCGACTTCTTTCTTCTTCTCACTTTTCGTTCCCTCTTTCCCTTTCCATACGGGTTGATTTACGTCTAAAGATTTCTTGTCGTACCTCTCTGTTCTTCCGGAAGAAGGTACTTGTCACATATTTTAATCTTCTTTTGTTGTCTTCCCCTCTATGATCTCTAGAGAAGTCCTTTTAACCTTTATAGTTCCCTTGTAAAACGGGTTTCTACCCGTGTTATTTCCTGTATTTACCATTTCTGGATCATCTACGGCTTGTCTAGTTCTATACGTCTACTATGGTGAAATTACGGTCTTCCACTTCTCCTTGTTTTCGCGGAACACTACTTCTACTTCCTCCTCTCACTTTCTCGATCGAATTCTGATTTATCATTTTTTCGATTCTACTACCGTGGACCGGGGTAATGAAGTACCGTTTATCTTCCTCTTTTCCACCTACCTCGCTGTCTAAAGGAGAAGAACCAAGATTTTAATAACGTCTACCACTGACGTCGGTACTTTAGTCTTCTGCTAACGAAGAACCGTCCTTTCGACACTGTTTCGATCTGTCACACAACTTTTCGTCTCTGAAATGAGGCGGTTGTTACTTGGTTGGTATATCAGTTCCGATATCAGAGGGGTCGTCAGTGTATGCCGATACTCTCGTCTTAGTATTTCTTCCGTCTTACGGTTTCACCACGACCTCTTCTCAGTACTCAGGGGACCTGTCGTTCCTCTAGTTTGGTCAATTAGAATTCCCAATTAACTTGAGAGTAACCTTCCTGACTACGATTTCGACTTCAAGGTCATAAAACTAGTGGTTTACGTTTCTCGACTGACTAACCTTTTCAGGGATTTCGACCCTTTCTAACTCTCGTCTTCCTCTTCTCCCGTAGTCTAGTAATCTACCGACCCGTCGTAGTGGTTACGTTACCTGTACTTGAACCCGTTTGAGACCCTCTACCACTCCGGTCTCTCTGGACCACACGAAGGTAGGTACTCCAACGTTTCTCAACCTCACCCGTTCAGTTGTTGTCTCGACTCTTTCATCTCTGACGACACCCGACAGTCAAATTCTTCGCACTGTTACTTGTATCCCGTTCTTTGTTTCGACTACTTTGTCCTTATATTTTTGATGAGTGAAAATTATAAAATTTACCTATCACTTATTCCTAGATGACATATCGTGTTCTTTGAGACGAGTCACAATACACCATCAGACCTACCCTCCCCTCAAATCCCCCTCTTACCTGTGTACATATACATACTAATTCGGGGAAACGAAAAGTGGACTTTTATAGTACTATAACAATTAACCGATATGGGTTTGTTTTTAATTTTCAATTTTTTTTTAATGTGTGAAAAAGTCCATCCGCTTTGAAGTCGTATAAAAATTCGGGAACCTTTTTTCTCGGCTTCTTCTCTTCTACTACTGTGCACCATTTCGGCTCACGTTACTACCCCTTCAGAGTCTCCGCACCCCCCACCTTAGGTTCTGGGAAGGAGATCCAGTCCTCCGTTCTTCTCTTTCCTACTACCGTACCCGTCGAAACCTCCCTTCTTCCTCCCCAAGCCCCTCGTTGACAGGTCACCGAAGATAAAAAAGAAAAGGAAATTTCAACTTCAAGTGTGACATCCGTTCCTGACTTTCCCGACAACTAGTTCCTGACTTTGGCGACAATCCTTTTCTCTTGTTACCTCGGTGATTCTCGGTTCATTTACACCTCCGGGGCGTTACTTCTGGGTCTTTTCCGCTCTAGTTGTGTGCTTTGTTTGGTTGCCTCTAAGGTTCGTTGTAAACCTTTTACTTTATTTTTATAATATCTGTAAGATTAGTTTATTCAAACCTTGGAGATCCTCTATAGTTTCTTACAACGTTATTCTGGAACCCCCACAGAGTCGGCGTTCCAAGTACCACATTGAGTCCCGACTTGTCACTACGTGTCTTCCGACGTTTAGGTGAGTGATTTCCACCCGGATAAGATAAACCAACGAGAGTCCGAGTCTCAGGATTTGAAGGGACTTAGGACTTAGTAGTACCTAAAGATGGTGACAGAAGAGTATCCTCCTGAGTATGTCCAGTCTATAAAGTGTAAGAAATTGTCTCAGATAATCACTAAATTAGTCACAAAACGATAATAAGGTTAGTCTCGAGACTCTTTACATTAAAGGATAAATGTAGTAGAGAGTCTCCTCGATAAATATACATGTATTTAAACTTATTAAACGAAATACTTAAGATGTACATTTAAAGGTATTTTTACAACCCCGGTCTTCTTGAGTAAATACTTCTCAAGAGACAAGAGTCCTCCTGTCGTCACTACACGGAAAGAGTCCGTCATCGTGTCCCTCTTATGTCCTTTGAAGACGTTTCGATGACGAAGGACATGACGTAATGTCTTTCGTAAGTTGGGGTTTTCTTTGTTTTTCGTTTGTGCTCCGTATTCAAACACTCAGTTTAAGGTGTAAAACTATTAATATTGAACATTTCTTGATATCTCGATTAACCATAGTGAGTCGGTAATTTTTCTTATGTAAACTTAGGCAAGATTACTCCACCTACTTTGACCCCGGCTAAATATGTCTCTCTTCATTCGGTCTTTCTTTTTGTGGTTATGTCATATAATTATGTATATATACCTTAAATCTTTCTACCAGTGCTATTGGGACATACGCTCTGTCGTTTTCTTTGTGTCTACATATCTTGTCAGAAAACCTGAGACACCCTCTCCCTCTCCCACCCTACTAAACCCTCTTACCGTAACTTTGTACATATTATAGTATATTCTTTGCTTGGCGGTCAGATCCAAGCTACGTCCTATGTACTACGAACCCCGACCACGTGACCCTACTGGGTCTCCCTACCATACCCCTCCATCCACCCTCCCGCCAAGTCCTAACCCTTGTGCACATGTGGGCACCGTCTAAGTACAACTACATACCGTTTTGGTTATGTCATAACATTTCATTTTATTTCATTTTAAATTTTTTAAATTTTTTCTCAATATCTCGATTCTTGTGACTAATAAGTGGAACCTGTGTACGGTAAGAAACTAAACCTTCCTGTCAATGTATGGATATAAAACGATTCAGTTTAGACGTTAGTATAGGGAATCATTAATTGAACGAATTCTTTATCTTAAAACATATAAGAGAAAGGTCAAAAATCCGAACTAACCAAGATTTAGTCTTTTGTTTTTCTAACACTGTTTTTTTTTATCGGGACTTATAATTCCATGGTTTTGTTAGTATTTATTTTGTCCTAACATAGTATTATCTATCTTGACCTTATTTATTTACTTTACTCCTCTGATGACTCTATTTGACAAAGTGGTACGTTACTCTTTTAACTATGGTTCTATTTAATTTACTGAATGACTTTTAATATTTCGGGTAGTCGTTGGCAAGACTCTATGTCGTCACGAGGAAGAGAGGTTAATGTCACAAGTAGGGTAGTTCTAATTTGTCTTTATCTCTCCCTTAAATTTACCGTGTACAAGGTTCGACCAGAGATTTATCCCGGGGTCCCTCGGCGACTTAATTAAATACTAATTGAATACTAAAAAGATATATGAGGTAGTGGACAGACTAAGGTAAAATAATTCATAATTATGTTTGTCTCGAGTTTATGTTTCTTGAGACTTCATCCGTCTTATACTTTGATATATTAAATACTTTAATATATATATTAAAGTATACTTTGATGTATAAGTATAGATATAAGATATATTCTTTGATCTCTTTGATAAATACATATGTGTATGTGAAAGTATTTTATATATGTATAAATTTATATATATATAAGACGGATGTAGTTTTAAGAAACGTATTCTCGAAGTAAATACGAAGGATTCAATTTCACATATATGATATTACTTTCACCTCTCTCACGTGTAGAGTAGAGTTCATAAACATTAAATCGATCTCAATTATATTTGTAAAGTCAGTCTTTTATTTTCGATAGTATATTTCTCATTATTATAATTTAGATTAGTTCACAGTTTTGTATGTTCTATTTGTTTTTCCTAAGATTATCCAGTTCTTCTTCAAATTAAAATCAAATAAAAATAAAAATAAAAATGAAATAAAATGAAATGTTATGATATAAGTATTTCAGATTAGTTCGAAGGGTCACTGCGAACCAGACTGACAACAGGGATCAGTTCGTACAACTAGTGAGACCACCGTTTCTTGGTGGGTTCCTTTAAGTAAAAAAGAAACCTATCAATATAGGATTTGATATTTTGACTTTACAGAAGAAGATACAAAGAGAGAGACCAGAACCAAGACATTGAACTCCAGATTTATGTTTGAGGAGTAGATAAGAGTTTCTTTTGTTGAGTCTCATGTTAGCTAGTTTGGTGTCTGAAAGTACAAGGTCGTTTGGGACTAGTACCAAGAACCTTCTTTAAGAGTACATTTAGGTTGGGAGTATTTGTTATCGTCGGTCTTAAGGTGTGTTCCAAGGTCAATACTATATGGACGGTCCTTTAATTGTAAGAAAAGATAGATTTGTAACATAAAGGTAGTTCCAGATTCTTGAGTCAAATAATTGTTGAAGTCGTACGATAATTAAACATAATTATAAAAAGAGTTACCTTTAAAGATTAGTAAAATGTTCAAAGTAATCCGTTCCATTATACTACTTGAATAAATGTTTTGTCTTTGAGTGAGTATCTGTATCCTTTGTTTGTACCAATGGGTCTCCTTTCCGTCCTCCTCTCTATTTAACCCTCAAACTATAATTGTTTATGATAACATATATTTTATTTGTTCCTGGAGTGCATATCGTGTCTCTTGATATGAGTTATAAGACATCATTAGATTTACCCTTTTGTTAAACTTTTCCTTATATAATATATATATATATATATATTTTGTGTATGTGTATGTATACAGATTCAGTGAAACGACATGTGGACTTTGATTGTGTTGTAACAATTAGTTGATATGAGGTTTTATTTTATATATAAAAAAATTAAAGTATTTCGTTCCATTATCGACTCTACACGGACCTTCCTGGCGTATCTAATTCGTCCTTCAACAGTAGGGAACCTGATGTTCCCCTAGGTTGGTCAGGTAAGACTTCTTCTAGTCAGGACCCTAAAGAAACCTTCCTTACTACGATTTCGACTTTGAGGTCATGAAACCGGTGGAGTACGCTTCTCAACTGAGTAACCTTTTCTGAGACTACGACCCTCCCTAACTCCCGTCCTCCTCTTCCCCTGCTGTCTCCCACTCTACCGACCTACCGTAGTGACTGAGCTACCTGGACTCAAACTCACTTGAGGTCCTCAACTACTACCTGTCCCTTCGAACCGCACGACATTACGTACCCCAGCGTTTCTTAGGCTGTGCTGACTCACTGACTTGACTTGACTTGACAGTAGGAGTGGTTTGCGGACAGATTCGTATTCACCGTCTGACCGTATTACTGTCTGACCGGAAAGACTCTATTCTTTCATCAAAGTACGTTTCAAGACGTACATTTAGTCTCTCCGGAAAGTTTCAGTATTACTTCTCAGACGGGACCTAGGTAGTTTCTTATTCTGTTGTAACACCCAGAACTTGTATTCTAATTGTTCTACTTTTACCTTTTTTATATATTCCGTTTATTATTACTCGTCTGTTTTTTATGTCATTTATTCATACTTCGATAACATCGTCTATACAACTTGTACTACCATTCGTGTCTACGTTACTTATCCTGTCTATATCCTCTAGTGAAATTCTCTTTTGTCCAACGTAAATTCGAAGTACGGGTTTATTGACTTTATTGCTTCTTCGAATAAAATTTTGGATCCCTTAATAAACATTTTCCTTCTAGTAATTAAGTTGACTGACGTTTTATTATCGTACAGTAATTTAATCTTGACAAGTTACCGATCATTCTTTTATGTATTGACGGGTAGCTACTTTTTAAACGAGATGAAGCAATATCACTATTATTATATCCGTTAAAAGTTAACGTAGGTAACATGTCCGAGAGGTCGTAAGGTAAAAAGAACGGTTACATAAATAGAACTTGTAAGGGTAATCCATCAACTTTTTAGTTGGGTAATATAATTATCTTAATTAATGATAATTACGTATTTTTCGCTTTCACTTCAGCGAGTCAGTACAGGCTGAGAAACGCTGGGGTTCCTGACATCGGATGGTCCGAGGAGACAGGTACCCTAAAAGGTCCGTTATCAGGACCTCACCTAACGGTAAAGGAAGAGGTCCCCTAGAAGGGTTGGGTCCCTAGTTTGGGTCCAGAGGACGTAACATCTGTCTACGAAATGGCAGACCCGGTGGTCCCTTCAGGATGAAGTATCATCCGTTTTTTTAGTCTTATCCTTCTTTTACCGATTGTAATAAATCTTTTGTGTACTACCGAAATTAGTAAGTGTCATTAGGTTGGGAGGAATGATGTGTCTTGACAACATATGTCTACGACAGTAATTTACCATGCTGTCGAGAGAGTTCCTCTGTTTTTTAAGAGCTTGTGTAAATATGTGTGTGTTGAAAGAGTCTGACACTTGTTTGACCATTTTTATTCAGTATAACAAAGGGTAATGTGTGTCTCTCTTGGTGTTTAGAAATACGGTACTAAAATTTCGATCTCACGGTTGTCATTCTCCCGAAGGGTCCACCGAGTCACCATTTATTAGGTGGACGATTACGTCCTCTGTATCCTCTATCTTAGGGATCTAGTTCTTCTAGGGGACCTCCTCCTTTACCATTGGGTGAGGTCATAAGAACGGACCTCTTAGGGTCCCTGTCTCCTCGGAGCACCCGATGTCAGCTATCTAAACGTTTCTCATCCTCTACTGACTCGTACGTACGTGGTTGTCAAACTGTCTTTCTAGTAATTCTTCTATTTATGTACGTTTGTACTGGTGTGTGAGTCTTTATTGTCGACGACGACGACGATTCAGCGAAGTCATCACAGGCTGAGACACGCTGGGGTATCTACCGTCGGGTAGTCCGAGGTGGTAGGGACCCTAAGAGGTCCGTCCTTGTGACCTCACCCAAAGGTAAAGGAGAAGGTTACGTACTTTCACTTTTCACTTTCACTTCAGCGAGTCAGCACAGGCTGAGAATCCCTGCGGTACCTGATGTCGGATGGTCCGAGGAGGCAGGTACCCTAAAAGGTCTGTTCTCATGACCTCACCCCACGGTAACGGAGTAGTTCATAGTTCATTCCCGAAGAATATATCGAAGAAGTGTGGATTGTATCTTATACCCGGGTTTTACCCTCTTCACTTTCAGAGAGTCAGTACAGGTTGAGAAACGCCAGGGTATCTGGTATGTCAGGTACCTTAAGAGATCCAGTCTTATGACCTCACTCATCGGAAAGGGAAGAGGTCCCCTAGAAAGGTTGAGTCCCTAACTTAGGTCCAGAGGACGTGACGTCCGTCTAAGAAAAAAAAAAAAAAAACGTCCGTCTAAGAAATGGTCGACTCTGTGTTCCCTTTGGGTTGTTTTGACCTCACCCATCGGATAGGGAAGAGGTCGTCTAGAAGGTCTGGGTCCTTAGTTTGGTCCCAGAGGACGTAACGTCCGTCTAAGAAATAGTTGACTCGATAGTCCCTTCGGACTCTTTCCTCTAAAGTTTGCATCGAACGTTCGTATAATCAATGTGGATAGTCACTCACTCGTCCACTTTAAGTTTGTCAGGAAGTAATTGTCATCTTCCAAGGGATTGAGTCACTACGTCTTTTTCCGTTATACATGGTTTTCCAATACTAGACCGGTTTAAGTCATAATTTTTCACAATAATACAGACGGTACTCGTGTTTATTTGTACTATTTAATACAAAACCAAAACCAACACTATCAAGATAAAACAAAACGAAAACGAATAAGTTAGTTTTTAAGACATTCATATAAAATCTTTCAAGACCAAAGTATATGTTATCTCTATATTTATGTTTAGATACGGAGGACGTATAGTTAATACTGTCCGTAAGTAATCTATTAAATATAAACAGTAGACAGTTACTGATAAAGAACTTTAATTATCATCGAATTGTACGAATAAGGTCTTTTTTTCTAACACACCAAAATTTTCTATGATTTTTTATAGACTAATGAGTACTTTAAAGTTCTTCTTTACGATAGTGACTTTCAACAATTTAATAATAATAATCTGGTTCTATATAAATAAAATATACCATCTCGAAAGGTTCTGTTACGTGGTTTTTATCGTCGACTAGATAAATTCAGACCTACCTCTATTTTAAAAATTTTCTACTAAGACATAGTAAGATGACAACCTATCAGTATTCCGATAGTAGTGTATGTTATATAATCTTAGTTTCTTAGAAATTTTAGAGTGTTTGACTTTACAGGTATTTATAACGGTAGACCGGATTGGTGGATAAGTTGTGGGTTTGAAAGATATTTTATACGGCGGTTCGCTAATAGGGGTACCGACTCACGAACCTCAGTGACCCTTGAGGTGATAGAGGGACGGATCCGTTAATATAGACCGTCTGACGATAGTCTTTTAAGAAGGATTAAACCTCGGTTTTTATAGGGAGGAGCACAGAAGATGAATAATCAGGAACAAAATTGATAACCACAGTTCGTCGTTTCTGAAAGAGTAGATTTAGTGTTAAAAAGTTTTTTAACTTCTGTTGACAGTTTATGGAGTCAAGAAAATCGAGAAGGTTTATACTGTAATACCATTAATGGAGTTGATAAGAATAAAGAGAGGGGACTTTCATGGTTGATAGTGTCATGTCTTTCGAGACATTTTGGACGAGATTTATTGACTTAAGAAAATTCACTTCATTATACGAATTGTGTCTTAATCATTTTATAATTGTGATTAAAGAAAGAATTCATTGATTTATATCAATATATGTCGACTCTTTCTATACCTTTCTTTCATATATCAATGAGTAGACATAGTACATATAAGATTATATGATAAGAGATAATATGATATAATACAATGTATTACGAAGTAGACATAGTACCAATGGACAATTATATGACCAATGTTATAATTATATAATATTTATCCCGAAGGGACCATCGAGTCCTCCCTTTGTTAAACGGACGTTACGTCCTCTAGGACCAAGTTAAGGTCTCAGTCCTTCTAGGGGACCTCTTCCCTTGTCGATAGGTGAGGTCATAAAACCGGAATCTTAATGTGTCTGTCCTCGGAACGTCAGGTACGCCAGCATTTCTCAGTCTGTGTTGTCCCGGTGAAAGTGAAAGAAAAAAAAAAAATTTGTGATAATTATCGTAGATTGTAAAAAAGGTAAACGAGAGACGGATAGATACGAAAGGGGTAAGATATATGAACCTGTGTACAAAAGACTTTGTTTCACGTCAAATATGAAGTTGAAACAATCTAAGTCGGGGAGTGAAACCGGTAAGTTCTGGTACTTTTCACTTTCACTTTCAATTCAACGAGTCAGCACAGACTGAGAAACGCTGGGACACCTGACATCGGGTGGTCCGAGGAGGCAGGTACCCTAAGAGGTCCGTTCCTATGACCTCACCCAACGGTAAAGGAAGAGATCCCCTAAAAGGACTGGGTCCCTAACTTAGGTCCAGAGGGCGTAAAGTCCGTCTACGAGATTGGGGACTCGGTGGTCCCTTCGTGTAAGTTCTGGTATAATCTAGAATTAAGATAGAGTGCATAGGTGGTAGATAAAGTAAACTCACAAAGGGAACATGTCAGAATAAAATCGGTAACCATTTGTACAAATTGCACTACTGCGGTTTGAAAGTAGTCCTTTGTAGTACGTCCAACTTTACGACATGATCGATGGATCAACAATTGATTAAAAGGGTCATGAGTCTGACATGCAGATTTATTTAAGGTGTCTCTAGATATATAATAAAAGGTCGTGACATTGTTTTAGATCTATGTTACTGTATTCAGTAAGTTTCTAGACTACAAACATAAGTAAAAAATTTGTTTACAAACAAGGTACATATAAATCATGGACCGTAATACAACTAGAGACCACTGATTCCGTCATTCTACGACGGGAGTTCCTCGAATGTCAGATCACCCTTTCGTCTGTTAATGTCCACTATAGTAGCCTATCGGAATATTTGCCCTGTCCGTTAATCCCTTGGTGTTTCCTTGTCTCACACTAATATCTTTAGTCTAACAATCCGAATCCTTTCCAGAGGGTCTCGTTTGTCTTTCCAAACACACCTTAACTCAAACTCCAGGAATATCTTGTCAGTCTAAATTTACAACCAACACACCCACACCACGAGAGATCTGTTTAAACCCGACCTGTATATCTTCAGTTGTCACTTTTCATCATAAACGTCGACACCTAAACTTATTCTCGGGGCTCAGTCTTCAATTACTTTCTTCCTTTGGAGACCGTAAAACCATTTTACCTTCTTGTAAAGTCTCCAGACTTTGTAGTTCACATATACTGTGGACTCATTCCCACACCCAACCTACCTCTCTATCTCGACCCCCTCAGTCTCCGGTCAAGTCGTCCTCAAGACACGGTTCTTTACTCTTGAAAAAGATCTCCGATGCCCTAGGGATTTTCCCGAGATTCGTAACCTTACTGAACTCATCTAACTTCTTTTATGTGCGATCCCAACTACGCCCCATCCTTAACTACTTCCTGTTCTTCGTTCCTCTGATTATTTCACTTTTTTCTGATTATGTTCCTTGATTATGTCCGTTTTGTCCACTGTCCACCTCTCTTTCGTCCCAGTACTATCCCTACCCTCACTGACTGTGCGAGGATTGTAACACGTCTGAGACTGGAACCTCAGACACACTACTGACTGACCTAAACTCTTCGATTCCATCTCTCTCCCAGGGTCCATTAGGAGTCCTAGACTCGAACCTACCTTTTCTTACGTTTACCTTTGTGGTGAAACCCTTTCCTACCCCTCCCAAAGTTATGAACCAAAAATAGTGAAATTTAACTCAAAATTCTAGTTCTGTCCTTTTGATCCATGATTATCTTTTCAACCTACATACTCATACCGAACTCGACTTTCCAGACTCGATTTTAGTCTCGGACTCCTCAATTATCACTTACCTACCTCAATGTCAGTCACTAAACCTGTGTTGGTGATTTCGTCTTATATATCCTTTATTCTGGTTTTCTAATTGTAGTTACATTTTAAGTTGGACATTTTCTCTTTCGATTTGTCACAGGTTCCTGAATTAGATTTTATATAAAAGATTGAAATTCAAATAAAATATAAATAATTATCTTTGATTTAAAAACTTTTAAAAATTGAGTTTAAATAGTCCATCAAACAGTTGGACCATGACGACAAAAGTAATGTCTGGTATTTTTTACTTATTACCGTATTTAAACACTCGGTTCTAAGAGTTTTGTTACATCCAATTTTTTTATTATTTTTCGGTCCTTTTCAAATAGTATTCTAAGTTCGAAGTGCGACTGGATCTTATACTTCCCAGGATTTAAGAAATAAAAAAGATGTAAATTTTTGTAAAGGGGGGAATAAAGAGTAGAAACCTTCCTTTTCAATTTTCTCATTTTACCCTTCAAAAACGAGTACAAACGTTGTACTTATGTTGTGTAATTGACACATATAGGTAGGTTGAGGTAATAAGTTGAGATAAGGTTTTTATCAAATTTATTTACTTTTATAGTGACCCGTTTAAAGTGGTATAACTTCTCATATGTCATCAGGTGGACTGAAGAACCAAAACACTAGAGTTTATGAGGAGAATTAGTTCTACTAATTACAAATTAGTTGAATGTGTTCTACACGTTTGACTTGGTATACTCTATGTTTATTGAACGTATAAGAAAGAGTCGGGTAACAATATTGACTCTAAGGTTTAGACCTACAAGTTTCTTTTTTTGGAATCAGAAGTCTCCAAACGACGACGATTCAGTTAAGTCAACACATGCTGAGACACGTTACGGTATCTGCCGTCGGGTGGTCCGAGGGAGCAAGGACCCTAAGAGGTCCGTTCCTATGACCTCACCCAACGGTAAAGGAAGAGGTTACGTACTTTCACTTTTCAGTTTCACTTCAGCGAGGCAGCACAGACTGAGAATCGTTGGAGTACCTGACACCGGATGGTCCGAGGGGGTAGGTACCCTAAAAGGTCCGTTCTCATGACCTCACCCCACGGTAACGGAAGAGGGAAGTCTCCAAATCACTAGTGAATTTTAGTTTTAAGGAATATTTTACGAGTTTCTTTTTAATATGATCAGATTGAGAGGTTTCATGTAGATGAAAAATTATTCAACCTAAACCCCATCGTAACGATACCGACGACAATTATTCAAAATAAATCAGAGTAATAATAATGTGTTTTCCTTCATTATATTAGTTTTAAACTGATGACACCAACTCTATCTAAAGAGTTGTATAGATTTTATGACACTATACCCGAATGGTCCATATATAACCCGGAAGGTGAATCTCTAGTGGTTATACACGGTTTCTCTTGGAAGCCTCAAAGTGAGAAATAGTCTAAATTGAAATTTTTAGACAGAATTACCATCTGTGGGATTCGTATATGTTCAGTCAAGTATACACACACAAGTCAGTAAGACAGAACAGGTTGAGAAACGTTGGGGTCCCTGACATCGGGTGGTCCGACGGGACAGGTACCTTAAGAGATCCTTCTTATGACCTCACCCATCGGTAAGGGAAAAGGTTCTCTAGAAGGGTTGGGTCCCTAGGTTGGACCCAGAGGACTTGACGTCCGTTTAAGAAATGGTAGACTCGGTTGTCCCTTCAGGATCCGTTATCTTATTAACACCCTTTCCCATTCACACTTTCAGCAAGTCAACACAGGTTGAGAAACACTGGGGTACCTGACGTCGGATGGTCCGAGAAGACAGGTACCTTAAGAGGTCCTGTCTTATGACCTCACCCATCGGTAAGGGAAGAGGTCCCCTAGAAGGGTTGGGTCCTTAACTTGTCCCAGAGGACGTTCGTCTAAGAAATGGTCGATACGATAGTCCTACGGGAGATTTTCTGAGAATATTCTATGCACTATCAATATTCCGAACGTCAACGGTGTAAGTCTTGAGACCAAGTACTGTAAACTACCCCCTGACCCACCCTCTTCCCGTCCCTCTGTCCTAAGGATAGTCGAAGGAGTCACTAGCGTCTACTGAACTGACGTATTTGGCTTAGTGGTCCTGATATTCTGTTTACGTTGTCAAGTACAGTTATACGATACTAAATAGTCTATTTTCCAATTATATTTCTTCTAGGTTTTGTTCTGTTACACAGGAAAACGAACCCTTCTCATTCCGGACTGGTACAGGTCAAGGGATTTTACGAGTAGAGGGTCGACGACGTGTTTTTGACATAGTCACTTCGACTCACTGTCTCCGTCCTCCAGTGTGAGTCGGTCCGTCAACCCCGGTAGGACAGTGTGGGTCTTGGACCGGACTGTAGTCTGACACATTTGACCTTATTCGTCTTAACAGTATCAACATTTGGTCCTCCATGACGAACTGTTCTCTCTAAATACGTGTTATTCCGAAATACACCCAGTGGTATGGTCGGGGTCTTGAAGACAGAGTGTATAAGTATGTTTGTAGGTGGGACTTATGTTTGAGGTTATATAAAAGAAATTTTATATGTGAAGGATTTTACATGGAATTTTTAAAAATACCTTGTAGATACTTTGATATGTCAGATATAAATTTATTACTACTACGACCTTATTGCAATGGGATCTAGTTATACCGTGAATTCTTTCGAATTACATTTTTATTAGTCATAGTCGTTTAATCAAAAATAAGGTCTATTGACGTGTGTAACATTGTAATGATGGATTTTCGCGTATAAAACACTGTCAATAAATATATATATGATAATAAGTGGTTATTATAATTGAGAAATAAAATGTTTTACCTTAGGTTTGGTGTTTTGGAACGACCAAAAAAAGACTCACCCCTCCCTCACCCTTAACCCGAATCTAAAAAAAAATGTTCATTGAAATTTTAATTACTGTAAAAGACTCTTTATAGGATGAAAGGATGATATTTAGAAAATGGTTTTTTTTTTTTATGTGACTTTACCTTTTGACTAGATGCTACACTTAAAAGAGAACGGTACGTAATTATACTTAATTTATCTGGAATTTTAATATCAAGGTCCATAGACTAAAAAATTACTTATAAGTAAAAATCCTCACCAAAAATTTTTCAGTTGAAAAACTTGACCATGAACGAGTTTTGTGTATTAGAGTCATAGGTTTCTTAAGTACCATTCTTTCTTTATTGAAGAAAGGATGAAAATATTTTCTACACATTTTAATATATTCAGGTCCCGTACTTGTTTGAACTATTTTGATGATCAAAGCAGACTTTCGACTCTTGATCGAAAGTGTGTGATTTCGGAAGGAGTGAGACAGTGAAAGATGGATACTTTGATTACCCATGTATAAGACTAACCTTATCAGGACTACTGTACAAAGTTATTTGGTGAAATGAAACTATTTTTACGTTATTGTAGAGAGACATATTCTTATATTCTGTACTTCCTGTATGCTACCTGTATCCATGACGAAGAAAAAGGGGAAGGGAAAGAAACTTCTGAAAAGAAAACTCATCCGAAGAAGTTATGTGTTCCTTTAATTTTATTTTTTCCGGTGACGGTTATTTTTGAAGTAGAACTTTTAAATTTAAAGTCTTCTACCTAGATGTTCTTTCTTGTTCTTCTATAAATGTAAGTACTCTGTTTACTGTTAATGTACTGAGAAATTCCTAATACTGACAAAGATGGTACCTGTCCCGCGAACATGTAGTGTAAGAGTGACGAGGACCGTTTGTAGACAGAAGGTATGTACGTGTTTGTACTTCCGAAACAGTATAAAATTCGAATGATTTATGTAATATGAGTCATTTTAAAAGATAAGAAGAAAGAGATGAAACTTTCTTTTTGAGACATTTAACATAGAGACATTATTGACGTACAATGAAATATAAAACACTGCGAGACACTACCAAAGTATCATTTTCAATCAAATTTTTAACGAAGTATCTTTTATTCTGGTACTCCTTATTTTTCATTCATACATTTTAAAAGATGATATATCAAAGTGTTTTAATATTTAACTATGACTTAATGTCTCACATAGGTATGTGCGAATCTTTCTATTGACCTTTCTACAAATGTTCTACAATTCTAACACGAACATGTAAATTTAAATACAAAATAAAAATTTTAAGGAAGACAAGAAACTAAAAACATATAAAAAAGTTTTTGTTATATTTAATAAGAGTTCCTTTTTCAATTAAGATTAATAATTTCCTGACTGTCTTTATTTTCTTTTTTTATCGTAGTTTCAAAGTGGGAGATTTAAGTACCCAAAAAAAAATGTATGTAATTTAAACGTTCAATGGAAAATGGGTTTTTTCCTTCCACGTATTATAAAATTCAATCGCGAGAGGACAAGATGAGCCTGCCATGATTGTAAAGAGTAAGTTATCTACTAAAGACTGAGATCTTTAAGATCCGTTGTGACGTTCTTTATTTAATCGTTGATATCAGCCTAAGGAGGTTTATTAGAAGAATCGGTATAAAATTATTGTAAAAAGTACGAGGTTCTCTTAATGTCAGAACGGATAGACTACGTTGTTGTTGTTATTTTTGAATTCCGTAGAAGATTTGTGACCTTATAAATTTAGAGAAGGCGTAGGAAGTAAGGGTTTGGTATTTGACAAAGAGGAAGGAACAAAGGACGGCTCATTGTCTGGCCGGACAAGGGGTTGTAATTGAACTAAGGGTTGAGGAGTATAAAAACGAAGAGGACACCGTACAAAAGGCGGATAGAAGAAGGATCCTTGAGAATAAAAGGGTGTAAATAAGAAGGGTCAGGGATTCGTTCGTCACTCCCGAAGGAGGGACCAGAAAGAGGACCTCTGTGCTGTCTCCCCTTAATAGTCCGGGGGTCTACGGGAGTCAGTTGAGCGTTGTGATCTGAAGGCTGGGGAGGGGGGTGCGGGGTCGGATCCCCCTGTAGACCACGTCTGTGGAAACGGGTTCCGGCGTCCATGACACGGGTGTAGAAACGGGTGAGTCGGGTCCTCGGGTCCTCGGGTCTCCGGGACCTCCAGACTCCCACCTCTTTAAGGTGGCAGAGAGAGATAGGTGGGGAGGTGGAAGGCTTCCCCGACCGATGTCCTTGACTCCCTGGGGAGGTCTGGTTTCCTGCGGTTGACGCGGAGACTAGGAGGCGACGGTCGTAGGGAGGTCGGCTCGTGTGGGTGTGGCGACTGGGCGCCCCTACGCGAGCGGCGGTGGGGGTCCCTACGAGAGCGGAGGAGGAGAAGAGGGAGGAGGAGCGCGGCGGCGGCGTCACGGGCCACGGGAGCGGTCCGGAACGGCGTCTCCACGCGTAGGGACCTGGGGGCGCGGCGGGGAAGAGGGCCTCGGCTGAATGGACTCCGCGGGGAGGGCGTCGGGGCCCTCCTGCGCGCGAGGCGGCCTGCGCGGCCACGCCCTCCCCCCGGCGCCCCCCTCGCCGGCGCAGGGGCAGGGGCGCAGGGGCAGGGGCGCAAGGGCGCCACCCGACTGCGCGGACGAGGCCGGCTCCTCGGACGCGGCACCACAGGCGCGGCCACGCCAGACCCGCGACGCCCCGGGCGCCGTGTCGGGCTCGCACCGCTCTCCACCCGGCCCGCCCTGACGTCTCCACAGGGCCGACGCGCGCACAGGGGAAGGCCGGAGACTCCCCTCCTTACGTCAGGAGTGCTCCCCGATTTCCTCTACCCCCGCCACCCACCCCCTGTCCCGCGCCTCCTGTCGACCCAATGAAGCTTTCCTTTTTGGAAAGTTCCTCGACCTTAGGAAATCCCAGATAAAAAAAATGGTGATCGTTGTTTTTTGTTCGTTTGTTGTTTACTGGAAGACTCTGGATTCGTCTGTTGTCAAAGACACTGATAGTAAAAATACCAGAGGACCGTAGATTGAAGGAGAGGTCAGAATTTTATAAAGAGATTCGGACTGGAAAAATTCGTACGACTTTAACTAGTCTTAATTATTTTGGTATGTTCGAACCTGTGTTCAACTAAGTATAGAGCCGATAACATTTATTACGATGGTACTTGTGACTGCACGTACATAAAAATACTTAAAAGAAGTCTATCTATGAGTTTTCACTTTAAAGACCCAGTATTCCATAGTAGTCAAGATAAAAAAAAAAAATTAAAAATACGTGGGAGGTATCACCGACATGGTTAAATGTAGGGGTGGTTGTCATGTGTTTCCTAGGGGAAGGATGTGCAGGAGTGGTTGCGAAGAATCAAGAACACACAAAACTATTGACGGCAAGACTGTCCACACTCCACTGTCGATTAACACCAAAACAAAACGTAAAGGGACTACTAATCACTGCAACCCGTAAAAAAGGACTCAGACTACCGGTAACCATACAGAAGGAATCTTTTACGTAAGAACTCAGAACACGAGTACAAAACTGACCCAACGAACAAAAACCTATAACTCAACACCTTCAAGAAAGATACAAAATCTCCAATTAAGGAATGACCTGTATGGTAAACGTTTATAAAAGAAGGTAAGTTATCTGACGGAAAAACAAAACAACTACCAAAGGACACAAAACGTTTTCGAAAAATCAAACGGGTCCAGAACGAATGAATGAAAACGAAAACAATGGAAACGATGTCCTCTATCTAGGTTTTTTATAACGATTCTCGTATGACGGACACAAAAGAAAAGAAGAGTCTTAACATATCAAAGTCCAGAATTTAAACGTAGAAATTAGGTGAAAGTCAAATAGAAGCATACATCACACTCTTTTACAAGATCAAAGTAAGGAAGCGCATATCAACAGGTCAAAAGGGTTGTGTCGAATAGTTTCCTGACAGACAAGGGATAACACATAAGAACAGAGGAAACAGTATCTAATTAAGTGAGTATGTACACACCTAAATAAAGGCACAAGAGACAAGATGAGATAACCAGATACACAGACAAAAGGAAGGTCATGGTATGACAAAACTAATGATATCGAAACATTATAATAAACTTCGTACCTTCACACGATGGCGGTTGAAACAAGAAGAAAGTGTTCTAACCGATAAACCCTAGAAAATACTAAAGCATGTTTGTGACTTTGACAATAATCGCAATATTCTTTTAAAGAACCCATGAAACTTTCCTTACGGTAACTTAGACATCTAACGATACCCATCTTTTATATAAAAACAACGACAACAACAAGTCAGTGATTCAGTACAGATTGAGAAACGTTGTGGCACCTGACGTCGTACGGTCCGGAGGCACAGGAAGTGATAGAGGGCCTCAAACGAGTTTAAGTACAGGTAACTCAGTCACTACGATATATTGGTAAAGTAGGAGACAGTGGGCGAAGAGGAGGACGGAAGTTTGAAAGGGTCGTAGTCTCAGAAAAGGTTCTCAACCGAGAAGTGTAGTCCACCGGTTTTATAACCTCGAAGTCGAAGTCGTAGTCAGGAAGGTTACTTAAAAGTCCTGACCATAGAAAATCCTAACTTAGGAAACTAGAGGAACGACAGGTTCCCTGAGAGTTATCAGAAGAGGTCGTGGTGTCAAGTTTTCTTAGTTAAGAAGACACGAGTCGGAAGAAATACCAGGTTTAGAGTTTAGGTATGTACTGATGGTCTTTTTGATATCGAAACATATACCTGGAAACAGCAGTTTCTCCATGGAGACGAAACATTATGTGACAGATCCAAACAGATCGAAAGAAAAGTTCCTCGTTAGCAGAAAATTAAAGTACCGATGTCAGTGGTAGACGTCACTAAAACCTCGGGTTCTTTTATTTTACACAGTGACGAAGATTAACAAGGGGAAGGTAAACGGTACTTCACTACCTTGACCTACGATACTAGAAACAAAAAACTTACAACTCGAAATTCGGTCAAAAAAAAGTGAGAGGAGAAAGTGGAAGTAGTTCTTCGTGAAATCAAGAAGAAATGAAAGACGGTAATCTCACCAGAGTAGACGAATAGACTTTAGTAACTATAAAAAGGACCGTTAGAACTAATGACGAAGATTAAGTAGGTCGGACCATAAAGTGTAGTACCTGAGACGTATATTCAACATGTTCGTCGTACTGTTATATGTCAGAACGGGATGGGGAAAGGTTTAAAACTTGGTCAGTCAACAAGGTACATTCCAAGATTGACAACGAAGAACAGGATGTATGTTCAAAGTGTCCTCTGTCCATTTCACCAGACTATAAGGGTAGAGAAATTCTTAAAAGGTCAAACAACACTAGGTGTGACAACTTCCGAAATCTCATCAGTTATTTCGTCTTCATCTACACAAAGGACCTTAAGAGAACGAAAAAGATATTAGACGGTCTACAACCGTTAAACTAGAGACTAAGGAGACAGAAAAGATTCAGATCGAACATATAGACCTTCGAGAACTAAGTACATGAGAACTTCGGATCGTATTTCCTAAAACTCGTAATGGAACTATTACACACTTTACATGATATCAAACTTGTAAGAAACTGCAACGGGAAGAAACTCTGATCTTACTTTTGATTGGAAAGGGTCAGGACACAGGTGACGACTCAAAAGGTTTAAACGACGGTATAACTCACGTCGTGAAAGTGTTGTAGTAGAAAATCCTATACTTTATTGAGTCGACCTTAAGGTAGTGGAGGTGATGGAAACAAACATCACTACGAAGGATTCCGGGCGAACTGAAGTGTGAGGTCCTACAGACCGAGATCCACTCACTGGTACGGTAGTACCAATAGACCCAGTATTTCTGAATAAAACATGTCAAGAAGACGACGTAAAATAAAGGTGGCGAAGAATTAGAGAATACAAAGACAATCCAAGACGATAAAGACAGGAAATAACACGGGTAGAAACGTACTTTACAAGGTAACCATAGAGATTAAAAGAACTGCTCTAGAGATCAGAAAGACACGTAACAACTGAATTCTTCCGAAATAATAGAGAGGAACGATAAGAAACTTTGAGCTCATATACATAAGTCGACTCATATAGAAAGGGAAAGAGAAAGTGGAAAGTGGAGAGACGAAAAGAGTCGATAAACATCCCGAAGGAGTCTGTTGATAAAAAGGAACAATGTAAAGAAAAAGAAATCCTACCAAAACCAGTGGCGGAGGACATGTCACAATGTTTGGAGACAAGTATCAAGAAGTTTGTGAGACAGACAGTTTAGATTAGGGAACTTACAGAAACAGTGAATGTGACACATTAGTATTTCCTAAAATAAATC
Source organism: Capra ibex (assembly GCA_006410555.1). Lineage (NCBI taxonomy): Eukaryota > Metazoa > Chordata > Mammalia > Artiodactyla > Bovidae > Capra > Capra ibex. The sequence goes on along the minus strand of SJYO01018169.1, from coordinate 25,802,225 downwards.
CGATATAGACTTTCCGGATCACCAAAAGGGATGAAATAGTTAAATTCAGACTTTAAATGTTATTCCTCTAGTACTAGACTCGGTGTCAATCGAGGGATAGAACAAAAACGACTGACATATCTCGAGAGGTAGAAACCGACGTTTCTTATATTAATTAGACTAAAGGAATAACCGGTAGACCACTACACTTATACATCTCAACCGAGAACACACCAACCTTTTCCTACAATCGATATGGCCACGCAAGAGAACCGTTTTGAGACAATCGGAAACGGGACGAAGTAAAACATGAGGTTTTGGTTTGAAAGGACAATGAGGTCATACAGAACTGAAGGATGAAAAGGTAAGGTCAGGGGATACTACTTTTCCTGTAGACAAAAACCACAATCAAGATCTTCCAGAACATCCACAAGTATCTTGGTAAACGGAAGTCGAAGAAGTTGTAATCAACAACTCCGTATCTGAACCTAATGACACTACAACTTACCAAACGGAACCTTCTTTTGACTCTAGTAAGACAGTAAAGACTCTGACGCGGAATTAAAGACATAAAACCTGTGAAGAACTGATACTCTCGATGAGGTACAGAAGATTCCTTAAGAACAGGTATTATAATCTACTCAAAGAGGTCCGTTCTTATTACATCACCCAACGGTACGGGAGGAGGTTCCCCAGAAAGGTTACGTCACTAGCTCGGGTGTAGAAAAACAAAGGACGTAACCGTCTGTCTGAGAAATGGTGATAACGGTCGACCCTTCATTTTTCTCCATAAGGATGTATAAAATAAGAAAAACTAACTGACGTTTACTTCAACAAAAGAACTAAAGAGAAAGACGATAAAGTAATAATGACATGTCTTTATGTTATCTAAAGACTTATGACTAAAATAGGTGACGTTGAAATGAGTTAAGTAAAGAATCAAGATTCACAAAACGTTACCTCAGAAAACCCAAAAGGTATATATCATGGTATAATAGACGTTTATCATTCAACAAAAAGGAAGGAAAATTGTCAGTTACAAAAAGTAAAGAAAAAGAAGAGACTAACGACACCGATCCCGAAGGTTATGAAACAATTTATCTTCACCACCTTCACCTGTAGAAACAGAAGAAGGACTAGAATCTACTTTTCGAAGGTAGAAAAGTAATAACTCATATAATTTACACTCAAACACTAATTAACAAAGTTAATAAAAACCTATACAATGGAAACATGGTTGAAATAACTCTCAAAAATAATACTTACCTAAAAACTTAAAATAGGTTACGAAAAGATGTAGATACCTCTATTTGTACACCAAACATAATAAACAATACAATTACACCACAATAAAGTAACTAACTAAACACTTATAACTAGGTAAGAACGTAGGGACCTTATTTAAGATTAACTAGTACTACATAGTAGGAAAATCATATACCAACTTAAAACAAATTATCGTAAAACAACTTCTAAAAAGTAGATACATATAATCCCTGTAACAGACATTAAAATAAAAAACATCATATAAAAGGACCAAACTCAAAGTCCCCTTATGGTCAGAGACACATATACAAACCTTCTCAAGGAAGGAGAAATCAAAAAACCTTATAAAACTCTTTCTATCCAAAATTGAGTAGAAATTTACAAACCATCTTAAGGGGACACTTCGGTATACGAAACAAACAAACCTTAAAGAAACTAATGTCTAAATTAAAGTAATGATCATTAACTAGGTGACCTAGTACCTGTTTCGTTCTCTCAAGGTCTTTTTGTAGATAAAGACGAAATAACTGATACGGTTTCGGAAACTGACACACCTAGTGTTATTTGACACCTGTTAAGACTTTCTCTACCCTTATGGTCTGGTGGATTGGACGGAGAACTCTTTAGACATACGTCCAGTCCTTCGTTGTCAATCTTGACCTGTACCTGGTTGTCTGACCAAGGTTTATCCTTTTCCTCATACAGTTCCGATATATAACAGTGGGACGAATAAATTGAAGATACGTCTCATGTAGTACTCTTTGCGACCTGACCTTCTTTGTGTTCGACCTTAGTTCTAACGGCCCTCTTTATAGTTAGTGGAGTCTATACGTCTACTGTGGTGGGAATACCGTCTTTCACTTCTCCGCGATTTTTCGGAGAACTACTTTCACTTTCTCCTCTCACTTTTTCAACCGAATTTCGAGTTGTAAGTCTTTTACTTCTAGTACCGTAGGCCAGGGTAGTGAAGTACCCTTTATCTACCCCTTTGTCACCTTTGTCACAGTCCGAAATAAAAACCCCCGAGGTTTTAGTGACGTCTACCATTGACGTCGGTACTTTAATTTTCTGCGAACGAGGAACCTTCTTTTCAATAGTCGTTGGATCTATCATATAAGTTTTCGTCTCTGTAATGAAACGGCTGATTCCAGGTAGATCAGTTCCGATACCAAAAAGGACACCAGTACATACCTACACTCTCAACCTGACACTTCTTCCGACTCGCGACTTCTTAACTACACAAACTTAACACCACAACCTCTTCTGAGAACTCTCAGGGAACCTGACGTTCCTCTAGGTTGGTTAGGTAAGACTTCCTCTAGTCGGGACCCTAAAGAAACCTTCCTTACTACGATTTCGACTTCGACGTCATGAAACCGGTGGAGTGCGCTTCTGAACTGAGTAACCTTTTCTGAGACTACGACCCTCCCTAACCCCCGTCCTCCTCTTCCCCTGCTGGGTCCTACTCTACCGACCTACCGTAGTGCTTGAGCTACCTGCACTCAAACTGACTTGAGGCCCTTTACCACTACCTGTCCCTCCGCACCGTACGACACTAAGTACCCCAGCGTTTCTCAGCCTGTTCTGACTCGCTGACTTTACTTGACTTGACTTGACTTGACCAGACAAATCTGAAAGAGAAACAAAGACTAAGTCAGAAATTTCAGAATCCTTAAATATACAAAGAAGATCCAACAGGTTAAATGACCGTATATTGACAAGTATTATAAGGGGATACTAACATAAAGTCACTATAGTAAACATTGAACAAAAAAATTAAAAAATTAAAATAAATGATCCAGGAGAAAAAAAGAACTACTTAGACCGATGTATAAATAATTAAAACAAATAGAAAAAGTTTTGTGGTCGAGAGTAAATTGGTTGGAAAAGAAAGGAAAAAAGAAAAAAGATATAAAGTAAAGAAAGGTGAGAATGACGTTCAATAAAATTGTGGGATAAAAGATACTTTATGGTCTCCGAGTCTTTCCCTTAAATGAAGGTACCCTATTATCTTAACTTTCCCTTCTCTACCCTAATACAACAGAAATTACAGGATAATCTTGTAATTTTGAGGTCAAGATCAACGTACATCCACACAATTTCGTCGAATACAAAGTCTGTATCTGGACCAAACATGTCTTAAGACTGACGACGCATCGGTCAACTTCATTTCTCTAACAAGGTCATTATCTAAGTCTTAGAAATGGAGGTTGAAACCTAATCAGGATTTCTAATTGATTGTACACTTAGTAAAGAGTGAACTAAAAACAAAAACAAGGTGTATTATCGTTATTACTATTGAGAGTAAAACTACCTCCCGTATGACAAAGGGTCTACGACGTGTTCAAATAATAGAGGAGATGTGGAAATACTTAAATTATGATAAGAATATCCCGAAAGGTCGACCGTGATCACTATTTCTTGGGTGGACGGTTACGTCATCTATAATTCTACACTTAAACTAGGTACCCAAACCTTCTAGGGGACATCGTTCCGTACCTTGAGTGAGGTCATAAGAACAGACCTCTTTCGGTACTTGTCTCCTCAGACCGTCCGATGACAAGTAACGTTTCTCAGTCTGTACTGACTTCCCTGAATTATTCGTGTTTGAGTGATAAGAATATTGTTTAATATCTATTTCTAGGTCTCAGTAGTATACTGAAAAGGTTTCAGACAATTAGTGAAAGGATTATTTACTAACTCTCTTGATACGTGGATTGACACAGACTAAAACCTTTGACCCGTTATAAAAACACACTGACATTTAACATATAAATTATTATCGAGTACTGTGGGTTTTTTTGTAAACATATGTTGGTTTTAGGTAATTGACACTATATTAAAACTCTTCTATTTTCATCTTTATACTCATTCTTTGAGGATGAATACTTAAACTTGTAACATAACAAAGTAGATTGACTCTTTTGTCAAGTCTTTCCGGTGACTTATAGACTGTCAGGTGGAGTCAGGATTGGATTATCTCTCCTTGATAGACACGAACCTCCATATACCAATAGGTCTAAAATTACAAAACGGTCTTATAAGTCACATTTTGGTGGTTCTAGTATAGTATTTTAAAAATCTATTTAATCTATATGACATATAGGATTCAGGAATCTCTTTTTTCTCTTAATGAATGGAGAAACATTTACTGTACTACGATAGTGGCGTGAAATTCTTGTGTGGAATCCTTTTTTTGTTCACTTGAATCCCTAATAAATCACAGTAGAAATAACTCGGTTTGAACCCAAGTGAATGGGTACGTGTCTTTTCGGTCAGATGATTGTGGTCATCTTTCACGTCTCAAATAACGTCCATGGTTGTTCCTTAGTCCGTTGAAATGCCAGTTTTCAGGACTTGAGGACTATCGAAATCCCTTCCCCAAAATCCCTACCACTCCCTCCCTCGACGTCCTACGTACTAGTCTAGTACGTGTCATAATCTGACCAACCGTAATTCCACTTCAAAGTTCGTAGTAGTTGGGAGACCAAAGTTGATCAGGTCCCAGATACACGAACACCAGTCGTCAAAAGCCGACTACCCCTAGACGAGAGACATTTTAATTGAACTTTGGTAATAGATAAAGAATTTTCTTTGACCCTCAAACCCCCAAGACACACCGTCTAAATATCAGATTTAACAATGGTCAAGAGGTCAGGTTCTCGACAGTAAACAAAGATGCAGAAGTGTAGAGGATCAGTAATTGAGGAAATTTTTTCCTCAAAAAAAGGTAAATAAATAAATTAAATATACGTTCCTCTAGGTTGGTCAGGTAAGACTTCCTCTAGTCGGGACCCTAAAGAAACCTTCCTTACTACGATTTCGACTTAGAGGTCATGAAACCAGTGGAGTGCGCTTCTCAACTGAGTAACCTTTTCTGAGACTACGACGCTCCCTAACCCCCGTCCTCCTCTTCCCCTACTGTCTCCTACTCTACCGACCTACCGTAGTGCCTGAGCTACCTGCGCTCAGACTCACTTGAGGCCCTCAACCACTACCTGTCCCTCCGGACCGCACGACGCTAAGTACCCCACCGTTTCTCAGCCTGTGCTGACTCGCTGACTTGACTTGACTATATATATAGTAAATATTTATGGAATAAATAGACAAATGAAAACCGACATGACCAGAAAGAACGACACGATAAAAAGAGATCAACACCGCTCGTTTCCGATGAGAGGTATCAGCGTCACACACCTGAAGAGTGACGACACCAAAGAGAACACCTCGTGTCCAAGATCGCACGTACCCGAAGTCATTAACACCGTACACCCGAGTCATCAACATAAACCACCCGAATCAACAAGGTTCCGTACATCTTAGAGAGGTCTGGTCCCTGACTTGGGAGCAGGGGACGTAACTGTCCGTCTAAGGATAGGTGATGTGGTGGTCCCTTCAGGTACTAGTAATTGAGAACTCCGTCGGAAAAGAAAGGTTACTGTTCCTGTGTCCCCAAACATGTGTCAGAGTAATGATTCCGAGCAGGTTTATAGTTGTTATAGTTCTAGTGACTAAAAACGGTTTAGAGAAGGTAAGTCTATCCCCAAAGGGACTATCGAGTCAACCATTTCTTAGACGGACGTTACGTCCTCTGGGGCCAAGTTAAGGACCCAACCCTTCTAGACGACCTCTTCCCTATCCGACGGGTGAGGTCATAAGAACCCGAAGGGAACACCGAGTCGACCATTTCTTATACGGATGTTACACCCTCGGCACCCAAGTTAGGGACCTAATCCTTCTAAGGGACCTCATCCCTTTCCGGTTGGTGACACCATAAGACCGGATCTCTTAAAGTATCTGTCAAATACCCCAGTGTTTCTCAGTCTGTGTTGACTCACTGAAAGTGAGTGAAAGTAAGTCTATCCACAAAACTTCTTTAACAGTGGGTGGGTAAGGAAAAGATTCCCCCGTATAAATATGACTTCGGTAAAAGAGTTATATCTTCTCAATCACATCTATTCCGCTACCAAACTTTCTGTTCCAGAATAATCTTTCTACATCTGGACCCTAAATTTGTTACGTGGTTAGGGGGTATATTGTTTACATTTTATCAATAGTCATTAACTTGTAAACAAAAACATACGGAAAATTTTACATTAGATTTCCACAGTATAATAAAGTTATACACAGGGGTATACGTAGAGACGAGACGTTCGGTATCGGTGGAAGTGTACAGTGTTGTTACAGTAAAAGTATGGATCGTTTTACTTCTTAACGAATCATAGTGGGTTTAAGACGGGTATCAATTTTAAAAGGTCAATAAAATTTTATATATATTCGTATCTAAAAAAAAGCATAGTACGTGGGTGAGTGAGAGAGAACAAGTAAGGACTGAAAAGAGACACACAACTTAATAAGTAAGAAGACAGAACGTCAATCGTACACTGTCCAGTCACACAAGGATGACGAGTTTCGGTTTACAAGGAGACTTTGTTGTTGCTATTAAGGACCCCGTCTCCATCTACTTGTCAGTGAGTCCAGACGTGTAGAAGGTCCTTTTATCTTAGAGGCGGTTTTCGTAAAAGTCAAAAATGGTTCAGATTCGTTTCAATGTACCCGACGGCAGATACCCCAGTGTGTCTCAACCTGTGCTGACTTTACTGAATCGTCGTCGTCGTCGTCGTTCGTTTCAATACCAACGGAGAACTGGTCAAACCCTACACGGACAATCGTCTCGACGTCCAGACCCTTCTCCAGTCCGAGGAGAGGGAGTCGGTCCTCAAGTGTGGAAGTTTCAAGTATTGTTGTCGACAGAAGAGGACCATTGGTCTACACGGAATAGTCAAATTTTTCGTTGGGGCTTTGCAGAAAATCTTTGAACGTTGGTTACAGTCGTAAGTAAATAAAAACGAATAATAGATGAATAAAAATTCTGGATCCATTCATTATAACCTCTTAATAATAGATACTTACTATAATTCTTAAATAAAGAGATCGAAAAGATTATAGTTCGATCTAATCGACCTTCAAGGTGTTTACGTATAACACCTAAGTTTTAGACACAGAAACAACCTTTCCAAAAGATAAACGGGTGTTCGTTTAAGATGAATGTTAAAAACAGAGATTACACTCTCTACTACTGAGTTTTCTAGGATAGAATCGTTGACGAATCATCTTAATCGTTCATTTACATATTACCATCATGTTTATAAATTTTCATTCAATATCTTTCGTTCGGTACTCGAAGTAGCTTAATAATACCAAAATTTTACTCTAAATTTTAGTCCGAGTACTTCGTTTGATTCGAGTAGTACAATAGTAATTTATTGATGAGTTCGAAAGACACGGACACCAAAAAAAAACAAACAAAAAACAAAAAAAAAAAACATAAAAGTACTCGGTAGAGAGGTTTCTAATAAAATTTACGAGACCTATGTAACAAAAGAAGAGTCTTAGTACGCAAAGAAGAATCTCTGTCCCTGATCTTGGTCAATGGTTTTAATAAGGTTTCTTCGCCCCGTGTCTGTCATAAAACCATTATCTTTCGATATAACGACCTTACAAAAGAATCAAAAAATACCACTCACCTCAAAGTACCATCACATATACAAAAAAAAATTTTTTCTTTTCTAAATGAAACTTGTTTTCTGTTGATATTTCCAAATTTATAAGATTCGTACTTATAAATCCGTTCTTCAGAAGAAGTTAACAATGTCTCTTCATTAGCCTTAGACAAGTAAAAACACCGTGGTGGGAATCTTTAGTTCTACTTACAAACAAAATAATCTAAGTTAGTGGATTGTTATTACCGGCTATATGATTAAATGTATTTGACAAAAAAGGGTTTCTATTGAGAGTAATCGTAAATAATATGTGGTAAGATCTGTATTCGAACGACACGTAAAATTTGTATAGAGAGATTGGATTAAAAATTTAAAAATAAATACATAAATAACCGACGGGACACAGAGGGAACGACATGTGTCCGAAAGAGATCAACACGTCTCAACCCCCGATAAGAAGTGATGACACGTACCGGAACACCACCAAAGAGAGTAACGTCTCGTACCCGAGATTCCACCTACCCAAAGTCATTGAAACCGCGTACCCGAATCAACGGGGTGTGCACACCCTAGAAGAATCTGGGTCCTAGTCTCGACACAGGAGACGTGACCGTCCGTCTAAGAATTGGTGACTTGGTGGTCCCTTAGGGGAAGAGATTAAATTAAAAATTTCGAATGAAACCCAAAGGGACCAGTAAGTCTGTAGTTATCTCAAAGACATATCAGAATCACGTCTTCTCTTCCTGTAAACAAGATCCAATCGTCGTAATCGTCTCCCTTACTCCCGTGTCTCAAGACTTCGACCATACGCCCGTCTCTCTTCCGTTGTCTTTTCATTCGTTTCGAAATTCAACCCAATCTTTTTCACCCAATCTTATTTTACAAACCTACGTTAAGAGAGCGTGAAGGATTTCGTCCAACAGATGTTGTAATCGGGAGTCACACGAATTACCCTTTCTTTTCTTTTATAATTACGTATTCTCGAACCTATAAAAGTAGATAGGACAGAAGATTCTGAATATTTCATGGGATCGTCTAATTTGCAAAACAACAGAATTTATTTGTAAAGTTGCAACGAATTGGTTACAACAATTCGATCAAAGGGGTTTTGTACAAACTGGTCTTTTACAAAAATACGATACAGATATTTATAAGGTATGTGCTCAGATCTTCAGGTTATTTATATTAAGTCTTTTGATAAGACACGTTTTTGTTATACTATCCGAGGACAATCCAATTTGTTTACCACTTTCGTAACGAAAAAAGAAATATATATATCAATTAGTTTCATAATAACTAAATGTTACAACAGAATCAAAGTCCACATGTCTTTTTACTAAGTCAATATATACGTATACATAGGTAAAAAAGCATGAGAAAAGGGAATATCCAATAGTGTTGTATGACTCATATCAAGGGACACGATACGTCATCCAGGAACAACAAGTAGATAAATTAAATATCGTCAATACAGACAATTAGGGTTAGAGGACTAAATAGGTAAGAGGGGTGAAAGGAGAAACCAATGGTGTTCAAACGAAAGATACAGACACCTAGATAAAGATAAAACATTTATTCAACTATAGTAAAAAAAATCTAAGACGTATATTTACTGTAGTGTGCAATAAACAGAAAGAGACAGACCGAAAGAAGTTAATCATACTGTTAGAGCTACGAAAAATACAGAGTACAGTCTTATCTTATAATCGATTTTGGTCCCTTATCACCGTGATAGTCCCATCGTGATCTCAAAAAAGTAATGTTGTTTTCTGTATGTACTCCATGGGTATCGAGGGCACCTCCCTCACTATCCCGTACCCTTTCTAATGGTAAAGAGAAACTTTACAACGGACTCAACCCAAAATATCTAGTGACACGGTCTAACTGGTTTCCCTTAATGATTGTTCACCTTTCTACACACAGTTTTGTATTTACATGTTATGTATCACACGTCTACAAAGGCATCTCAAAATAAAAAGACCTTGGATTTCCTAAGTGTTAAGTTCTTTCTGTCACTGTCTTTTACTTCGACCTGTCCAAGTACCTGGTCTGTTACTTCCCGGAGCAACTGTTACTACAAATAAAATACCCAACTTTACTTCTCCCTTCACAGAATTCTCTTCCCTTAGTACATTGACCTAAACGAAACATCTTACTCGTGAACTTAGTAGACTTCTCTTACTACCCTCTCTGTCTGTCCCTCGTTCTTCCCGTAACTCCTTCAACCGTCATTCATCTTATTCTCTCTGTGGTTACTGTGTTTTAAGGGTCCCAGCCACTACAGGTCTGGAACTCCCACGTGTTGTCTGGCACTCTCCTACGTCCATTGTCTTGGCTCGCGCGTCTCCCGGTTCTGTCCGGGCCGTCCGATCAATAAGAACCGAACTTATAAACCAACCAAAAGTCACCGACTGCCCCACTACGTTTGACACCAACCCGTCAAAGGTTCTTATAGAAAGAATAGTTATAGAAAGAATAGTTATAGGACGTGACGTTACGATGGAAAGGACCTGTTTTAAGGTTAGGACACGTTTCGGGTAGTGGACGAAAGAGGTTTTGACTCACCTTTTAATGACAGTTAATGAAGAGTCCTATCGAAATCACCGTAAATATCATCTACCCGGAATGCTACAAACAAGACCAAAGGTACCAATAACGTATGTGAGAGGTACTATGAGTTTGGGGGTCGTGGGGACAGGAATAAGTGAAAGTTGTCTATTCTTTCGTCTTCAGTAGTAAGTGAGATGTCAGTAAGTTGTTGCATGACTTCTCTTCACGAAACGAAAAGAGGAAGGTAAAGTCGATTTTATTTGTAAAGAAGAGGAAAGGAGGACGACAGGGAGTAGTCGAGACTTAGGGTCGGGAGAGTATACAAGTCCCTGGTCATTATGAACGGAAGAAGAGAGGGAAAGTAGAAATGGGAGGTAGTATTTTGTTACGAAGTTTTAATTTTTGGAAGAAGACTTTTGATTCATTAACTGTTATTTGAAATTATAATTTCTTTCTATCTCAGTATAAACATCTCTGTACCTACCTGGATCTCAGACAGTATGTCTCACTTCATTCAGTCTTTCTTTTTTTTGTTTATAGTATACAATTGCGTATACACACCTTAGATCTTTTTACCATGTCTACTTCAATAAAGGTCCCGTCCTTATATCTGTGTCTACTCTCTTCTCGATACACCTCGGTCACTCCTCCCCCTATACTCACATATCCCCCTTGTCTTACATATCTCCTCTCTAAAGTTTTCTTCCTAGGTGTGATGAGTTTTTGGCTAACTTTACACATTCTATCACTTTTCGAGAGTTTCTGTTGAGTGTCCAAAACTTGAACCTACTCATTCTCCGGTTACCCCGTAAATATGTCAATACCTTGTGTTCTTCATGTTAACACCCTTCTTTATGTCTCGTAAAATAAAGTCCCCGTAACTCTAACTCTGTGGTTTGGTTGTGAATCCTCTTTCAGTTTCTGCCTCTCAATTCTCGCCGGTGTTATGGTTGGTTGCGTAACTCCTTCTGACGTCTTTCTCCCCTACGAATGTGAATCTCCTCCTTTCTTTCCTTTTGACAATTTTGATTATTCTTTTATCTTAAGTGCCTTCACTTCTTTCTCAAACTTTCTTTTTTTTTAGAAGTCTTTGATCCCGACGTTATACAATAGAAATTACTCATTCTGTGTCGAGTGTTCTTTTTCCTCGTCCTTTTGTGTGTGTCTAATCAAAGAAATGTAGTCTTTGAAATACTTGACATAGAAATTGTGACCTCCGTCCATAACTTAAAGTGAAAGAGGATATACGACCTCGGTGAACTTCAGATTCACAAAAGTAAAAGTATGAGACGAAGTACATTTCCTAAATATCATCTAATGGATATACCTTGTAGTTTTTATTCCCTTGAGTTTTGTGTCTTAACTTACCTTTTATCTTAACCATTCTTATTTACTATCTTACCCATTATTTATCTAACTATGAATCCTTTACCGTTGGGTGAGGTCGGAAGAACGGATCTCTTAGGGTCCCTGTCTCCTCGGACCACCCGACGGCAGACACTCCAGCGTGTCACAGTCTGTACTGACTACACTGAATCGTCGTGTAGTCAAGTCAACGAGTCAGCACAGACTGAGAAGCGCTGGGGTACCTGACGACGTGAGGTCCGAAGGGACAGATAGTGGTTGAGGGTCTCGAATGAGTTTGAGTACAGAAAACTCAGTCACTACGGTAGGTTGGTAGAGTAGGAGACGGTAGAGGAGGAAGACGGAAGTCAGAAAGGGTCGTAGTCCTAGAAAAGGTTACTCAGTCAAGAAACGTAGTCCACCAGTTTCATAATCTAAAAGTCGAAGTCGTAGTTAGGAAGGTTACTTATAAGTCCTGACTAAAGGAAATCCTAACGGACTAACCTAGAGGAACGTCAGGTCCCCTGAGAGTTCTCAGAAGAGGTTGTGGTGTCAAGTCTTCGTAGTTGAGAAGTCGCGAGTCGAAAGAAATATCAGGTTGAGAGTGTAGGTATGTACTGATGACCTTTTTGGTACCGAAACTGATCTACCTGGAAACAACCGTTTCATTACAGAGACGAAAATTTATACGACGGACCTAACCAGTATCGAAAAGAAGGTTCCTCGTTCACAGAATTAAAGTGCCGATGTCAGTGGTAGACGTCACTAACCTCGGAGGTGGGGGGTTTTTATATCAAAGAGTGACAAAGGTAACAAAGGGATAGATAAAGGGTACTTCACTACCCTGGTCTACGGTACTAGAAGCAAAAGACTTACAACTCGAAATTCGGTTGAAAAAGTGAGAGGAGAAAGTGAAAGTAGTTCTCCGAGAAATCAAGAAGAAGCGAAAGACGGTATTCCCACCACAGTAGACACATAGACTCCAATAACTATAAAGAGAGCCGTTAGAGCTAAGGTCGAACACGAAGTAGGTCGGGTCGCAAAGTGTACTACAAAAGACGTATATTCAATTTATTCGTTCCACTGTTATATGTCGTAACTACATGAGGAAAGGGTTAAACTTTGATCAGACAACAAGATACAGGTCAAGATTGACAACAAAGAACTGGATGTATGTCTAAAGAGTCTTCCGTCTATATCTATCTAAGATTTTTGTAATCATCTTTCGATTAAGAATAATTTCTCGGAAGAAAATTCTGAAAGACCTGTAAAAAGTTGGAGTATATATTCAGAGGATCACGGTTATCGTCCTCTATAGTAATCAACTTTAACTATCATGGTTCATTTATGACAATTAGGGTTCTACTTTCTTAATCGACATGAAAACTATTTCTAAAGACACAATAATAAAACTGTTGAAAAAATTAAATAGCTAACACTATTTAAGTTGACAAAAAATATGAAACAAACACTTAATAACTTTGGATCCAAGGTCAATAGCTTTCACCCACTTCCACCTTTACTATCTCCCAATCTTGTTATTGTAGTCTACAATATATAAAAATCATTCTTTTACTGAGTAATTCCGACTACTTTACTGTGTATAGATTTAACATAAGATAAAAAGAAAATTATTTTTATATAAGATTTATAGATGAGACCCGGTTTGTAACACCCCTGTTGACTTTGTATCTCGGATCATTCTTTGACATGATTGTGACTTCGGTAGGTAGGTTTCATTCCCTCTGTCTCGAGAGTCTCCCGTGCCATGTCTGACCCTCTCAATACTCACAAAGGGTTTCCTCTCCTCGTAACGCCTTATTGACCTTCAATCGTCCTATCTTCAAGGAGTTCATGTCCATAAAAAAAGGATTTCTCCTACATGTACTCGTATACTTAACTTATACTCGGGGTTTCGATAAGCCTTGATGTGGTACCACCCTTGTACTACCCCCTTACCTTTTACTCCTACTTCGGTTCTCCTCTCATTTTGGTCCATTATTTCTTGTAACTTGTCACACGGATTCCCAAATAAAAGTGAAATAAGACTTCTGATACTCTCGATGACTTCTTGAAGTTCACACTCTAATTTTCAGGTCTGAACGTAAATTCTGCATACTAATCGTTTTCTTGTATAATTAAAATAACTCACAGAAATTTTGTCTAATTCGTTTGTGACATTACTCAAACGTGACTCTCATTTAGAGAAAGTTTCATTGTAACACTAAGGTTTTATTGTCTGACAATAAAGTCAAAATACGATATAATTAAATAAAATCCATTGAAATAATTGTGTCGTCATTTTGTCTGGATTCTTTAATAAATACCATAAACAAGTACATTTAGAGAGGTAATTGTTTAAGACAGGTCTTGTACTGGTGGTTGATTAAAGATAGGTGTTAACTGATCGAGATAAAGTCACCATAAACAATCCATTAAAACGTGGATTTTAAAGAAACATTTATTTTAACCGTAACCGTCTTTTCTTTTATTAGACTTTTTTATATGTACATACATATATTAACTTAGTGAAACAACATATGAACTATGATTATGTTGTTATCTTTAGTTGATATGAAGTTATAAAATTTTATGACCCATTTTTATCAACAAGATTGTGTTTAGTCACAATGCGTTCCCTTAAGGTGGACACGACGGTACTCGTGTCGACGAACGACTCGAAGACCTTCGGACTACGTGTCTTATTCTCATACACGTACGACATCTATCCTAGCGCGACCCTCATAAGTTTGTCCTTCTCGTCCAACTTACGCCTCGTACGGACCCCTGAGGGACGGTGATCTAAATACTCGATTTCTAAAATAGAAGGATTCCGGACCTCTTTATATATACTGTGTCGTGCCAGTCTTAAGGATCGATAAATTATATTCAGAGACAGGTACCTCAAACCTTTTGAAGGTCTACTTAGTATGTAAACTTAAAGTATTCCTATTTTATAAACGGAAAAAAGATTGGATATTATATTACTATGTATAAAACTTTCTGTTTGTATGTTTTTGTTTATTTATAATATGAACTCTGTATTCAGATGTGGGGAACCTTCTAATACCCCAAAACAAACACACAAACAAACACAAAACAGACTCAAACAAATGAGTTTCTTTATTTTCTTTAGGTCTTTATCAAGAAGGAAATAAGGTAAACCAACCATATTCACGTTCCTTTTATATACACGTCAACTAACTTAATTAACAAAGGTGAACTTTTGGTTCTGTTTATTACCGAAGAGGTTTACGGTTTGGTCCATGTCACAATGACTACCTTATCGATTTTCGTTTTCTCCGAAATAAACTGATCACCTTCTTATATAAAGTCTAAATATTATCTTCCGTAAATCGCGTCAGGGTGACTAAAGTAATACTTGTGAATTTACGACGAAAATTGTTTAAACACAGAGGTTTAGTTTACCCTTAACTAGACCTTCTACTCTTTTCGGTCCTTCGTCCTTCACACGGTTCTAAATTCCTCCAGCTTTTTCGAGTTTACAATTGTACACTTACTTCGAGTCGTTTAAATTACGATAAAGACAACAAGACTTCGTTATATAAAATGTAAGAGGTGTAACTGTTCATCCTGTTTTACATAAAGTTCTTTATCCGGAGGAGTAAAAGTGTTAAATAGTCCTATTGTAAAAAAACACTTATTTATCCCGTCGGAACTAAACTCTCTAAAGTGAACCGGTCTACGTTTTATTTTCAGCTTTTCAAACAGGTTATGTATGTCTATGTCAAAAAATGAAATCAATTAAGTTTACACTCCGTGAGAAAATGAATATCTTCTACTTTATAACTTGTAAGAAATCAATAGTAGTCCGTGCGTTACGACGTTAAAACGTCTGACATTATATACTTTCACAACGAACAGATTGAAAAAATAAGTTCTTCTACCTTTTTTCAATTGTTGGTCGTTTTCTAAGATATTTCTACCGAGGGATACGACGATTACTTAGGAATAAATTTTGTTCTTTTTAAAGGAGATCAGTAGACTCACACACACACAAGATTCTACAACCCGGTTCCCGAGGTCGAATCCCACTTCGTCCTCCAATGTGTCAAAGAACATGTTCGACGAGAAAGGTTCCCCGGGACGCTCCTCGTCGCAGGTAGTGTTCCGAAACGTCAGACTTTCCTGTCCGGTGACCCCTCTGTGTCCACTACTGTAGGGTTCGACACCAAAAGTACCTCTTTGTAGGGACAGACGAAATACTAGTACCAAGATCCTTTTCGTATTTCGACAATGGGTAGGATAAGGAGATTCCTCTTGACCGGTCCCCCGGTCCTTCGGTCCTCTTCTTACAGAGAGTGACAAGGGAGACATTCTCTACTGTTCGGACCTTCGTAGGTTTATTTCAGTGAGCTAGACACCAATCGAAAGGTCAGGTACGAACAACGGTTGACCATTATCCTAAGTAAAAATTTAAGAGTGGTGGACCCACTGTGTAAGGGGTACTGATTCATTCCTTTATTTTTACCTAAGAATTTTATTATGTTCTTTTGTGAAGTTTTTTACTCGTCTCTCGTTTTATAAAATTTGACATTTTGTCGTTATTTTACTATAAACATTTAATTGTTTCTTTTATTTTTATCTGATGTAACTGTGAAGTAGTCGTCTTCTCACCTATTCCTTCGACACTCTATGTATATATGTTACTTTATAAGTCAAGTTAAGTGAAGTGACTTGAGTCAGCACAGGCTGAAAAACGCTGGGGTACTTAGTGTCGTGCGGTCCGGAGGGACAGGTAGTGGTTGAGGACCTCAAGTGAGTATGAGTACAGGTAGTTCAGCCACTACGGTAGGTCGGTAGAGTAAGAGACAGCAGGGGAAGAGGAGGACGGGGGTTAGGGAGGGTCGTAGTCCCAGGAAAGGTTACTCAGTTGAGAAGCGTACTCCACCGGTTTCATGACCTCAAAGTTGAAGTGGTAGTCAGGAAGGTTACTTGTGGGTCCTGACCAGAGGAAATCCTACCTGACCAACCTAGAGGAACGTCAGGTTCCCTGAGTGTTCTCAGAAGAGGTCGTGGTGTCAAGTTTTCGTAGTTAAGAAACCGCGAGTCGAAAGAAGTGTCAGGTTNAGCGTACTCCACCGGTTTCATGACCTCAAAGTTGAAGTCGTAGTCAGGAAGGTTACTTGTGGGTCCTGACCAGAGGAAATCCTACCTGACCAACCTAGAGGAACGTCAGGTTCCCTGAGTGTTCTCAGAAGAGGTCGTGGTGTCAAGTTTTCGTAGTTAAGAAACCGCGAGTCGAAAGAAGTGTCAGGTTGAGAGTGTAGGTATGTACTGGTGACCTTTTTGGTATCGGAACTGATCTACCTGGAAACAACCGTTTCATTATAAAGACGAAAACTTATACGATAGATCCAACTAGTATTGAAAGGAAGGTTCCTCATTCGCAGAAAATTAAAGTACCGACGTTAGTGGTAAACGTCACTAAAACCTCAGGGGGTTTTATTTCCGACTGTGACAAAGGTGACAAAGGGGTAGATAAAGGGTACTTCACTACCCTTGTCTACGGTACTAGAAGCAAAAGACTTACAACTCGAAATTCGGTTGAAAAAGTGAGAGGAGAAAGTGAAAGTAGTTGTCCGAAAAATCAAGGAGAAGTGAAAGACGGTAATCTCACCACAGTAGACGTATAGACTCCACTAACTATAAAGAGGGCCGTTAGAACTAAGGTCGGACACGAAGAAGGTCGGGTCCCAAAGAGTACTACATGAGACGTATATTCAATTTATTCGTCCCATTGTTATATGTCGGAACTGTATGAGGAAAAGGATAAACCTTGGTCAGACAACAAAGTACAGGTCAAGATTGACAACGAAGGACTGGACGTATGTCCAAAGAGTTCTCCGTCCAGTCCACCAGACCATAAGGGTAGAGAAAGTCTTAACAGGTGTCAAATAACACTAGGTGTGTCAGTTTCCAAAACCGAATCAGTTATTTCGTTTTTATCTACAAAAAGACCTTGACAGAACGAAAAAGTTACTAGGTCGTCTGCAACCGTTAAACTAGAGACCAAGGAGACGGAAAAGATTTTGGTCGAACTTGTAGACCTTCAAGTACCAAGTGCATAACGACTTCGGACCGAACCTCTTAAAACTCGTAATGAAATGATCGTACACTCTACTCACGTTAACACCCCATCAAACTCGTAAGAAACCGTAACGGAAGGAAACCCGAACCTTACTTTTGACTGGAAAGGGTCAGGACACCGGTGACGACTCAAAAGATTTAAACGACCGTGTAACTCACGTCGTGAAAGTGTCGTAGTAGAAAGTCCTAAACTTTGTCGAGTTGACCTTAAACATCGTTGTTTTATTACAGTAAACATCGTTGTACCTAACAGTATGATTCGTTTCCGTCCGTCTATCTTTTTTTGTTTATAAGGATGCATAAAATATATTCATTCCACTTTTCTGTCAGAAGTCTTACCCTCTTTTATTATCGTTTACTTCGTTGACTGTTTCTTGATTAGATTTTTTATATGTTCGTTGAGGACGTCGAGTTAAGGTCTTTTTATTACTGGGTAAGTTTTTTAGCCGGTGAAATGATATAAGTAACTAATCGAGATCTCTGTGTCTACATACCTTGTCAGAAAACCTGAGACACCATCTCCCGCTCCCATCCTACTAAACCTTCTTACCGTAACTTCGTACATATTATAGTATATACTTTACTTAGTGGTCAGGTCCAAGCCACGTATTATATCCTATGAACCCCGACCACGTGACCCTACTGGGTCTCCCTACCATACCCCTTCCTCCTCCCTCCCCCTAAGTCCTACCCCTTGTGTGCATGTGGGCACCACCTAAGTACAACTACATACCGTTTTGGTTATGTTATAACATTAATTGGAGGTTAATTTTATTTATTTAAATATAAATTTTTTTCTTTTTTTTATAATAGTGAATATACACCTTAGGTTTTTTCTTACGATGTTTACTTGAATTAATCCTTTCTCTTTATCTCAGTGTCTGCACCTTTTGTTTGATACCAAAGGTTCCCTCCTTCCTCCCTCCTTCTTTAACCCTCTGACCCGTACTGTATATGTGTGATGAGACGTGGGGTGAGGTCATGAGAACGGACCCTTTAGGGTACCTGCCTCCTCGGACCACCCGACGTCAGGTACCCTAGCGATCCTCAGTCTGTACTGACTCGCTGAAGGGAAAGTAAAAAGTGAAAGTACGTAACCTCTTCCTTTATCGTTGGGTGAGGTCACAAGAACGGACCTCTTAGGGTGCCTACTCCCTCAGAAAGGCCGAAGGCAGATACCCCAACGTGTCTCAACCTGTACTGACTTCGCTGAATCGTCGTCGTCGTCGTCGTATATGTACTTTCTACCTGTTGATTATTTTCGGATGATATATTGTGTCCTCGAGTTGAGTCATGATACATTATTGGATACACCCTTTTCTTAGATTTTAGTCTTACCTATATATCATAACTCAACTTGGGGGGGATACGATATGTCATCCAAGAATAATCAATAGACAAAATATATATATTATCACACACACAGACATATAAATATATATTATAAAAATTACATTTTATCGTTTTCTTACTATAAATATATATTTCTTTTCCAATTTTTCCTTTAAATTTTAGGTCTTAACTTTCTCTGTGTACATGGGGTTACAAGTAGCGTCGTGACAAATGTTATCGGTCCTGTACCTTTGTTGGATCTACAGGTAGTCGTCTACTTACCTATTCTTTCGACACCATGTATATGTGTTACCTCATAATGAGTCGGCAATTTTTCTTAAGTAAACTTAGTCAAGACTACTCTACCCACTTTGACCTCGGTTAATATGTCTCACTTCATTCGGTCTTTCTTTTTGTGGTTATGTCATATGATTGTGTATATATACCTTAAATCCTTCTACCGTTACTGCTGGGACATACGTTCTGTCCTTTTTTCTGTGTCTACACATATGGTCTGAAAACCTGAGTCTCCCTCTCCCTCTCCCACCCTACTAAACCCTCTTACCCTTAATATTGTACATATGACAGTACATTCTTAACTTAGCGGTCAGGTACAGACTGCATCCCACGTCGAACGAACCCCGACCACGTACCCCTACTGGGTCTCTCTACAACACCCCTCCCTCCACCCTCCCCCCAAGTACAAACCCTTGCGTACATTCTTAATTTCTAAAATTTTAAATTTTTTTTTATTTTTTAATTTTTTTTTATTTTTTATTTTTTTTTATTTTTTTTATATGTGTCTATATACATACATATTGACTAAGTGAAACGACATTTGGATTTTGATTGTATCGTAACATTTAGTTGATATGGGGTAATTTTTTATAAAAATTTTTTCTTAAAAATTGGACTATGTTCTTCTGTGAAGTTTCTTAACTCGTCTCTTGGGGTTTTTATTTTTTTAATTTTGTCGTTGTTTTACTAAAGACATATAATTCTTTTACAATTATTTCCATTAATTTTATCTGACGATTTTTGTTTAGCAGTCAAACCCTTTAGTTCCAGTCTTAGGAGTGTAGTGTTTCGTTGTTACTACCATGTCGTCAATATACAACTCAACAGGATAATTTTCTGTTTGTGATCAAACCTAATTGTTTTGTTTAAGTCGATACACGGAAAGTCTTCCTTATTCTGTTTTTGTTTCAGTGTAATTTTCCGATAGTCATTGTTTTGTAACTTCCTACATAATTTGTTTACTATTTAATTTTTAACTTATTCCACGTGACATTGTACTTTTCGTAATTTACTCTGGGTTTCGTTCATATGAATGTTACTCTCGGATCTAATTCCTTGAGATCAAAACCTACGTCTCTCGACCCTTCTCGGGTATTCAACATTGAAGACATAAATTCCGTTCTTTTTCGACTTGTTTGACTTTTAGTCACTAAAAGGAATTTGGAAAGTCTCATGACTCAGATCACTTTTCGAGGTAGACTTTAAGACCCTTCTGACCGTTTAGATCTCGAAGGATTGACTCTAGACCTGACCCGAAAGGACCTCCGAGTCTACCAATTCTTGGACCGACGGTTACGTCCTCTGACCCCAAACTAGGGACCAAACCCTTCTAGGGGACCTTTTCTTTTATCGTTGGGTGAGATCCTAAGAACGGACCTCTAAAGGTACCTGTCTTGTCGGAATCACCTGATGTCAGCTACTCCAACGTTTGTCAACCTGTACTGTCTTGTTCATCGTTAAAGTGAAAGAAAGTGGACCTCACCTTCGGGGGTTTCGATATTTACCTATCCGTGTGAATGTCCACGAAAACAGTTTGATAACCTCTGTCTTACACCTGATTACATTTTCACTCTGGGAGGACCCACGACTCCCGGATCATTCACGGTGCGAAGAACCTGAAGTGGAGGTCCCTGGAGGGACTGACAGTGTCACCTCAACCTTCTTTCCAGGGAAATCACCGAGAGTGTCGCCCTCCCTTCTCACTCGAAACACTGTCTACGGGTTCTGAAGAGATATTGTTCTCGGAGGAGGTGTCCCCTTTCCTTAAGTAGTCCTGGACCAGGGTCCCAACACACACTTCTTACAAGGAGAGGGGTGGAGGTGGTGGGGGTCGGAAGGACAGGAGCATTCTCCTCTTCGATATGTCCTCTTTAGTGAGTCCTTCCAGTGTCAGTCTCTGTCTCAGGGGTACTTTCTCTAAATTACCTTCAAATGTCTTACGGGAGAGAGTGGGTACACGACACGATACGAATCAGCGAGTCAGTGCAGACTGAGAAACGGTGGGGTACCTGACATCGGACGGTCGGAGGAGATACATACCTTTAGAGGTCCGTTCTTATGACCTCACCCAACGGTACGGGAGGAGGTACGAAAGTGGGTATAGAATATTATTTTTACTAATTATTATTATCATTATCACCTAATGTCGACATTCGTTTGTCTGAGAGAGAGACTCTTCATGAATGTCAGGTTCTTCCTTTTTTTTATACTGTGTTCTTCTTAGACTTCGGAACAGTGAGTTTGGTGTCATTTGTCATTCTTTTCGGGTTTAGGATTGGTCTAATCGAGTCTTGATTTCCGGAGAGGGGAGTGAAGGGTAATCGGTCATTTCATACAAGACTAAAGTACTTTTTTACTGTTCCGTTAGATTTTTTATTCTTTTTTGGTAAACTTCTTTGTTTTGTTCGTAGTCAGGTCTAAGTCTATACCGTGTCCATAAACTTAAAAGTTTGTCCTTTGAATTTTATTGTCACTAATCCCTTAGGGGACCGTCTGGTCACTAATCCTGAGTCACTAAAGTACCGACACCGGGTCCAAGTCAGTCACGGAGCAGTCCCTTGATTCTAACACGTTCGATGTATCGTGTCGGTTTTTTCATTTATTTATTTATTTTTGATTTATTTATTGGTACTAATTGTACTATTTCCGAGAATACCCCTTTCATCGTTGTCCGTTTTTGTTCACCTACTATATTTGTCTGTCTACCTAGAAGATTTTTTCTTAGTTTTCTTGACGATCTTCAGATTTTCTGGATCGTCTTTACCCTTACGGAAACTACTAAAGTAATCCTCTGATTTGAGTTGTTCCTTTCTTTATCGAATGGATTTCTTATATACTATTAGTACTTAAAAGAACGGAATATACGATATCCATTCCGTACATGTCGTTTTTAAATATAATTAAAATTTTTTTCATACGTTGAGTGTCACTCTCTAAAAGTGTTCGTAGAAAATCTTTACCAGTCTACTTCACTTATCTTTACATATTTTAAACAAACGAAAAACGAAGACACACAAAATAATTGTTCTATATATTAAGAGAAACGGGGACTCATTCAGACATGACGTACTTTATACTTTGTAAATCATCTTAGTGGCAGTCAAAGTAGAGGTGTGACAGAGAGGAGAGGTGGAAAAGAGTAGTCAGTCCTAATTCCTGTTATACTAAGAGTCCTCTCTTAAACTTACTACGTTAATTGTACTAACTAGATTATGTCTGTCTTAAAATATCGTTTTTTTTAATATCTTTTTTTAGTGTATATACACAATCATATCACATAACCACAAAAAGAAAGACCGAACGAAGTGAGACATATTAACCGAGGTCAAAGTAGGTGGAGTAATCTTGACTAAGTTTACATAAGGAAAATTACCGACTCAT
Organism: Capra ibex; assembly: GCA_006410555.1. NCBI lineage: Eukaryota > Metazoa > Chordata > Mammalia > Artiodactyla > Bovidae > Capra > Capra ibex. The sequence continues at coordinate 25,779,462 of SJYO01018169.1, read as the reverse complement.
TATGAGGTAACACATATACATGGTGTCGAAAGAATAGGTAAGTAGACGACTACCTGTAGATCCACCTAAGGTACAGGACCGATAATATTTGTCACGACACTACTTGTAACTCCATGTGCACAGAGAAAGTTAAGACCAAAGGAGCCACACATACGGGGCGTCACCCTAACGACCCAGTATTCCGTCAAGATAAAGGTCAAAAAATTCCTTAGAGGTGTGACAAGAGGTATCACCGACATGATCAAACGTAAGGATGGTTGTCACATTCTCCCAAGGGAAAAGAGGTGTAGGAGAAGTCGTAAATAACGAACATCTGAAAACCTAGTGTCGGTAAGAATGACCGCACTTTACCTTGGGGTTCATAGGTCATAGTACGTAGCTTGGACCTGACCGATAAGTAAAGTATATACAATAATATGTACAAAGTCACAGTAAGAGGGTTTAGTAGGGTGGGAGCGGGAGAGGGAGTCTCAGGTTTTTTGACAAGATATGTAGACACAGAGAAAACAACAGACCGTATGTCCCAATACCAATGATAGAAAGATTTAAGGTATATCTCCCTACCATGTCCCTCCCTCCCCCCTCCCCCAAGTCCTACCCCATGTGCACATATGGACACTGCCTAAGTACAACTGCACACCGTTTTGGTTATGTTATAACATTTCATTAATTGGAGATTAATTTATTTAAATAAAAATTTTTTCTTTTTTCTAGTTTTCTTTAAAATTGTTAGGTATGTATAAGAATGGGGTTTAAGAAACTGGGACGTTGTCATCTAGTACAGGTACATATTCCGGTGTTACTTATTGAGCTAATTAAGGTCCTTTTTCTTAAATATGTCCGGAGTAAAAGTTCGGTGTTACGTTATATGATCTATAATCGACCCTGAAGAGACCACCAGGTCACTAATTCTGAGGTGTGAAGGTGACTTCCTCCGTACCCAGACTAGGGACCAACCCCTTAAATCTAGGTAGTACAACGTACCAGGTCGGTATATGTATATATATATATACCCGAAGGGACCACCAAGTCGACCATTTCTTAGGTAGACGTAACACCCTCTGGACCCAAACTAGGGATCACCCTTCTAGGGGACCTCTTCCCTTTCTGATGGGTAAGGTCATAAGACCGGACCTCTTAAGGAACCTGACATATCAGGTACCCCAACGTTTCTCAGTCTGTACTGACTCTCTGAAAGTGAAAGTATATACACACACACACACACATATATATATATATATATATACGATGTTCACTAAGTTTTACATGTGAATGTAATCGAGGTTTACTGTGTTTTATGTATGTATGTATATTTCATGATATAGGTTTTTAAACTTCCAGTAAAGATTTCTTTTATACTCAATTTCTCTTTAGTTTTCGTTTCTAAGTCAAGTCAAGTCAGTGAGTCAGCACAGGCTTAGAAACACTGGGGTACTTAGCGTCGTACGGTCCGGAGGGACAGGTAGTGGTTGAGGGCCTCAAGTGAGTCTGAGTGTAGGTAGTTCAGTCACTACGGTAGGTCGGTAGAGTAGGAGACAGTAGGGGAAGAGGAGGACGGGGGTTTGGGAGGGTCGCAGTCTCAGAAAAGGTTACTCAGTTGAGAAGCGTACTCCACCGGTTTCATGACCTCGAAGTCGAAATCGTAGTAAGGAAGGTTTCTTTATGGTCCCAACTAGAGGAAATCTTACCTGACCAACCTAGAGGAACGTCAGGTTCCCTGAGAGTTCTCAGAAGAGGTTGTGGTGTCAAGTTTTCGTAGTTAAGAAGCCGTGAGTCGGAAGAAGTGTCAGGTTGAGAGTGTGGGTATGTACTGGTGTCCTTTTTTGTATCGGAACTGATCTGTCTGGAATCAGCCGTTTCATTACAGACGAAAAGTTATATGATAGATCCAACCAGTATTAAAAAGAAGGTTCCTCATTTGTAGAATTAAAGTACCGACGTTAGTGGTAGACGTCACTAAAACTTCGGGTTTTTTTATTTCACACTGTGACAAAGATGACAAAGGGGTAGATAAAGGGTACTTCACTACCCTGGTCTACAGTACTAGAAGCAAAAGACTTACAACTCGAAATTCGGTTGTAAGAAAGTGAAAGTAGTCGTCCGAAAAATCGAGGAGAAGTGAAAGACGGTATTCCCACCACAGTAGACGTATAGACTCCACTAACTATAAAGAGGACCGTTAGAACTAAGGTCGAACACAAAGAAGATCGGGTAGTAAAGAGTACTACATGTGACGTATATTTAATTTATTCGTCCCACTGTTATATGTCGGAACTACATGAGGAAAAGGATAAACCTTGGTCAGACAACAAAGTACAGGTCAAGATTGACAACGAAGGACTGGACGTATGTCCAAAGAGTTCTCCGTTCTGTCCACCAGACCATAGGGGTAGAGAAAGTCTTAACAGGTGTCAAATGACACTAGGTGTGTCAGTTTCCGAAACCGTATCAGTTATTTCGTCTTTATCTACAAAAAGACCTTGACAGAACGAAAAAGGTACTAGGTCGCCTACAACCGTTAAACTAGAGACCAAGGAGACGGAAAAGATTTTGGTCGAACTTGTAGTCCCTCAAGTGCCAAGTGTATAACGACTTCGGACCGAACCTCTTAAAACTCGTAATGAAATGATCGTACACTCTACTCACGTTAACACACCATCAAACTCGTAAGAAACCGTAACGAAAAGAAACCCTAACCTTACTTTNTCAAGAAGACACATAAGAACGGTGGAGAAGAATTATAGAAGACGAAGACAATCCAGGTCTGGTAAGGACAGGAAATAGCTCGGGTAGAAACGTAGTTTACAAGGGAACCATAGAGATTCAAAGAACTTCTCTAGAGATCAGAAAGGGATCTCAACAAAAGGAGATAAAGAAACGTAACTGACGACTTCTTCCGAAAGAATAGAGAAGAACGATAAGAAACCTTGAGACGTAAGTCTACGAATATAGAAAGGAAAAGAGGAAAGGAAAAGCGGAGAGAAGAAAAGTGTCGATAAACATTCCGGAGGGGTCTGTCGGTAAAACGAAAAAACGTAAAGAAAAGGTACCCCTACCAGAACTAGGGACAGAGGACATGTTACAGTGCTAGGAGAGAGGTATCAAGTAGTCCGTGAGATAGATAGTCTTATCCGGGAATTTAGATAAAGAGTGAAGGTGACATATTAGTATTCCCTAAACTAAATCCAGTATGGACTCGTACCAGGTGACCTCTTCCCTTACCGTTCGGTGAAGTCATAAGAAAGGAACTCTTGGGGTACTTGTCATACTTTTCCGTTTTAATATCCTATGGTTTTCTCCTTGAGGGGTCCAGTAATCCACGGGTTATACGATGACCTCTAGTCACCTCTTTATTGAGGTCTTTCTTACTTCCCTACCTCGGTTTCGTTTTTGTTATGGGTCGACACCTACACTGACCACTATCTTCGTTCTAGGCTACGACATTTCTCTTTATAACGTATCCTTGGACCTTACAGTCCAGGTACTTAGTTCCGTTTAACCTTCACCAGTTTGTTCTCTACCGTTCCCACTTGCAGTTGTAAGATCCTTAGTCGCTTGATTTTACCTGACCTTACCCACTTAAATTGAGTCTACTGGTAATATAGATGATGACGCCCGTCCTTAGGGAGTCTTCTTTACCTCATCGGTAGTACCAGTTGTTTTCGCAGGTTTTACGTCATGAACCTACGTTAGAGTTTTTACTGTCTTACTAGAGACAAGCAGAGGTTCCGTTTGGTAAGTTATAGTGTCAATAGGTTCAGATACGGGGTTGGTCATTGCGACTTCTTTGACTTCAACTTACCAAAATACTTCTGGATGTTCTGGAAAATCTTGATTGCGGGTTTTTTCTACAGGAAAAGTAACATCCCTTGACCTTACGTTTTCATCCTTCAGTTCCATGTGGACCTCATTGTCCGTTTAAACCGGAACCTTACGTCTTACTTCGTCCCGTTTCTGATTATCTCAAAACGTTCTTTTACGTGACCAGTATCGTTTATGGGAGAAGGTTGTTGTGTTCTCTTCTGAGATGTGTACCTGTAGGGGTCTACCAGTTGTGACTTTAGTCTGACTAATATAAGAGACATCGGTTTCTACCTCTTCGAGATATGTTAGTTGTTTTTGTTCTGGTCCTCGACTGATACCGAGTCTAGTACTTGAGGAATAATGGTTTAAGTCTGAGTTTAACTTCTTTCATCCCTTTTGGCGATCTGGTAAGTCCATACTGGATTTAGTTTAGGGAATACTAATATGTCACCTGTACTCTTTAACTTCGTTTCTAATGTTTGAAATATATATTCTGCACTTAGAGGTATATAGTCTTCATTACCTAAATCTGCTTTCGTCATCACTCTCCTTTTAAATACTGATATTTACGTAAGTAATATTAAGTTCTTATAAAATTTATTTATTTAATTTGTAAGTTAGGTTCTTTAATGTTTTTTCTTGTTTCGATCAAAAAATTTTTTATCTGTTATGTTAGTCTTCATTTTTAAGTAATTTTATTTATCGTTTATTTAATACGGTTAATTCATTTTATCGTAGATCGGTTCAGAACAAAAATAGTTTTACTTCAATAATAGTTGTATATGATCATTACTTTTTTTGTCTGTCGTTTCTATTTATTTCTACGTTATCTAAAAAAATCGAAAAGTTAAATATGACCTCATATCGGTTAATTGTTACAACACTATCAAAGTCTACTTACAACACTATCAAAGTCCACTCGTCACTTCCCTAAGTCGGTATATATATATACGTAGGTAAGAGGACGTTTAAGGAAAGGGTAGGTCCGACGGTGTATTGTAACTCGTCTCAAGAGACACGATATATCATCCAGGAACAACTAGTAGAGTAGGTTCCTATATATTTACTGGTTTTAACTGAGTTTTTGTGTGTCTTTTGTGTTTTCCTGGTTATGGGTGTCTGATATGACTTTTCTTATGACGGTCAATGTTCTCTACTTTTTGAACCAAAAAGACATTTTTCAGTCTATTTCTTGTAGACTTTGAAACGGTCGTCATAACAGAGATAGTATATACGGACTCACGATAGAGAAGTCAGTACAGTATGAGACACTCTGGGGTACCTGATATCGGACGGTCCGAGGAGACAGGTACCCTAAGAGGTCCGTTCTTATGACCTCACCCAACGACACGGGAGGAGGTTCCATAGAAGACCTGGGTCCGTAACTTCGGCTCAGAGAATGCAGAAGACGTGACCATCCGTCCAAGAAATGGCGATCGCAGTGGACCTTTGGGTAACAAAGATAGTGTTCATGTGTTAAGACCTCTACATAGTTCTACCGTCTCGTCCTCTCGTACCTCAATTGAAAAAGGGTGTTTGTGTAGTTTTTTTAGATGTCCACCTTATCAAGAGTCCCTTCTATGGACCTTTGTCCGTCTTCCTGAGGACATGTTGGTTCCAACATTCTTTTTATGTGTCCATTAGTCCATCCCTCCCCTTTGTGGTAGTGCACCCTGGACCTGGGGACCCTCCCTTGAGTCTCCTTTTCCCTCTGTCGGGTCCATCTGTGAACAGGGTCCCTCACTCGGTACTCTCGGTGTCTAACCCTCGAGGGCAGAACCTTGGGATGTACCCCTTCTGTTCGGGGGAACGACGAACCTCCCGGAGACCCTCAGTGTCCTCCCGACACCTTCGGACCTGACACGGGAAATCCCAACGTACATGACCGAACAGGTGTCCGTCCTGTGTCTTTCCAGACAAGATCAGTGACGGTCCGAACAACGTTGACAAGGTCGGGATCACCTCGTCTGTGTTATCAGGGTGAGTGAGGTGCAGTGTCCCGTCGTGACCCAGACACGTCGGTGTCCACCCCTCTTCTGACCTGGAAGTGTGTCTTCTAGGGGCCAAGACCCGTCTCGGACCCACCTGTCCCCATGGTGACGACCGTGAATGGGATTATCGTATAACCTTCGTCGAGTGTAGACACTGTTCCGACGAGCTCGCGTCGGTAGGGGTAGGTGTGAGCCTCGGACGTCTGGTGTGACCAAAGACATGAGGGGGATGGGTGGGTGTGGTGTACCTTTCCTAGAGGAACGCCCCTCCCCGTTTGCATGAAGTTCCCATCTCTAGGGTGAATCCGTTCCTAGGTGTCCCAAAGACGAGGTCTTTGAGTCCCAGTCTGTAGTGGGGGTCATCCCGTCACTACCGGTGACTCGTCTCTCCTACCGAACGTGGTTTAGTCGAACGTTGAGGTAGGGAAGATTGAGTCGGGATGGACTGGTTCCACTGTCGACGGACGGAAGGACCCCTTTCTATCCTGACGTAGGTGTAGTTTGAGTCGAGAGGGGTGTTTCCGAAACCTGTGTGTCACATATATCCCTACCAGGGTGTATTCTTGTGACGAAGTTCTGGTGTTACCTATTGGCAAAATGGATTTAAGTGTCTACGTCTCCTTCAATTCGTTTTACTTTACTGTAGCTGTCTACTTACCTATTTCTTCACCACCATGTATATATGTCACCTTATAATGAACCGGTGTTTTCCCTTGTGTAAACTCAGTCAAGACCACTCGACCTGCTTGGATCTCGGACAATATCTCACTTCATTCAGTCTTTTTATTGTTGTGTATAGTGTAAACATCATATTGTGTCCCTTGAGTTAGGTCCCGGACGGAGGGACTGTTGGATCTCCCCACCCTACCCACCTCCTACCCTCCCTCCAAGTGCTCCCTCCCCCGTAGACATATGCATACTTATTAAGTACAACGACCATACCGTCTTTAGTTGTGTTGTAACATTTCGTCAACAGGAGGTTAATTTTTTTTTTTTTTTCCGTTTCCTAGACGAGAGTTGTTTACTCCTCTTTTTGGTATTTTTTGTTTATTGTCTCACTTGTTAAATGGTCTATTTCTCAAGCTTCATAACCTTTATTTTTACAATTCACTTAACCCTCTTTCTTATATATATATATAAAAAAAGTCTAAGAAAAAAAATATTCATACAAAGGGATATGATATGTCATCAACGACGACGTCGACGATTCAGTGAAGTCAGTACAGGTTGAGACACGCTGGGGTATCTACCGTCGGGTGGTCCGAGGGGGTAGGGACTCTAAGAGATCCGTTCTTGTGACCTCACCCAACGGTAAAGGAAGAGGTTACGTACTTTCACTTTTCAGTTTCACTTCAGTGAGTCAGCACAGGCTGACTCGTTGGGGTACCTGACGTCGGATGGTCCGAAGAGGTAGGTATCCTAAAAGGTCCGTTCTCATGACCTCACCCCACGGTAACGGAAGAGGTATATATCATCAATGAACAACCAATAGATAAAATATATATCATCACACGTAGACAATTAGGGTTTGAGGAATAAATAGGGATGTGGGAGGGGAGAAACCATTGGTATTCGAACGAAAGATACAGACACTCAGATAAAGACAAAACATTTATTTAAATGTAGTAAAAAAAAATCTAAGGTGTATATACGTTATAATATACCATAAACAGAAAGAAACACACTGCAAAGTAAGTCATACTCCTAGAGGTCCAGGTGGGTACAACGGAGTTTACCGTAATCAGACAAGAAAGAATACTGACTCACTATAAGGTATCCCGTTTACATGGTGTCGAGGAAATAGGTAGGGAGACAGTCACCTGTAAATCCACCGAAGGTAAAGAACCGACAACATTTGTCACAACGATATTTGTAATTCTACGGACATAGAAAAGCTTAATACCAAAAGAGACCAAAATACGGGTCCTCATGCTAAAGACCCAGTATACCATCGAGATAAAAATCAAAAACCCTTGGAGGTACGATAAAAGGTATGACATTTTTCCAAGGAAAAGGAAATGTCGGAAAGGTAATAAATGACAAATACTTAAAAAACTACTACCGGTAAGACTGACCACACTCGACTATGGAGTAGAATTAAAACTAAACGTGTACTTGACAAATACTAGGAGAAACGATCGTTCTTACCTTTTATGGTTTAAGGAGTCTAGTCCTCGGTATGTGTCTCGTGGACAATAAGATAAGCTCGTTTCCGCTAGTGTAGACCCGCTCGTCGACGTTGAACCTACTGCTGCACCACCTGAAAGGTCATCAGCCGAAGTAGAAGGGAGGTCCGTCGTCGGTCGGTCGGGACTTTAGGGCATAATCGTAGACGAGAAATCTTGTGAGGACCGTGATCGATGACGCTAAACCGGAGGGATACTTCGTCCGAGACTCTACTTCTACTCAAACGGTCTGCAAACAATTTCTCACGGGAACCCTGGGGTGGTCACACCTTCTCTACCTTTCCTTTGTCCTGACCTGTCTCTCTCTCCGACTTGACACTGCTACAGGGTCATTTTCGGAGGGACATGAGGTACCGGAAAACCTCGACCCCTCTTCCCCGACCCGACTACCCAGTGACTCAAGTCCGCTTGGGGTCTTCGTCGACACTGGAACTCGACCGGTCTAACGAGGTCGGCTCCTATAGGGGTATTTATCGGTTGTCAGTCCTTCGGAGAACGTCGTCCAATGAGTCGTCGAAGTAGTAAGAGTCGTCGACTGTCTCCGTCAGGAAAACAATTCCCTTTATACCCGACGAGTAGCCTGGTGGGTGGTGACAACCCACTGTCCGATGCCCGGTGAAGACCCGAGAGTTGAAGAGATAGACACGTGTTTATAGTGTAACAAAAGTAATATGACGTCGATAAACCTTTACAGATAGTATCATGAAGGTTCCCAGTATTTAATAGGGAGGTAAATGAATCAGAAAGTAGAATTCTTCCTAAAATAAAAGATCACACCTCAGAAATTTGTAGAAAACTATCTAAATAAGTATCTATAAACCACCAACAACTACACTAATATTACCATGTTAAAAAAAGTCAAAAATAACAAAACATCCACCTTACGTTTACTAAAAGCAACTAACTTGTGTGTACGTTATTGAAACGATTTAAGTGAATAGTTAAGCCTTACAAATACTTGAGAAATAGAAAAAATCCGTGTGTTTTTGATACAGACTTATTACTAACAAAATAAAGAAGACAAAACCAAGAATACAGAAAAAAGGAACAGAATAAAATGACCAACTTAAAAATCATGTTACAACTATCACTTATTGAAATAAAGTAAGGATTAAAGTTCCTGTTAGAAAAGTTATAAAGTGGTAATACATTCTACAAACAAGATCCAAAAAATTTATCTATGAGAATATCTAATGAATATCAAATTCTATAAAGGGAAGACGAAGATCACAAGAGTCTCGAAAATTAGTACTCACCCAACTTAAAACAGTTTACTAAAAAGAGACAGATTTATTGGTACACTAAAGGGGGGAGAGTAAATAAGAGTTACACAATTTAATGTGACTACCAAAAAGTCACGAGTCGATTGAAAGGTATACCCTTTTGGGGTGGACTATAGTCATATATATACGTGCGAGTATGTATGTGTATATGACTTAACTTTAACGATTATAAAATAATTCTTCCAAACATTGATACAAGTGATAACCAGACATTACAATGAAAAAACATCAAAGGAACGGTCCCAAACCTTAGCTACTTATCTACGATTGGGATAAAAAAAAATTAATTTTTATTCCTTAATAGGGGAAAAAGGTATAGGATTTTATTAAATACAGACTGATCATAGTGACAAATAAATGGAAAGAAGAAATTTTCAAACCTTTCTATGGAGTCACTTTGAAGGACCCAGAACATAAAAATGATACGCTTCCAAAAAATTTACTACATAAGTTGAGATTGAAGATCTGAGAATTCCTTACTATAAGTTCCGGGTAAATACCTCACATACAATGGATGGTTTGATGAGTAACTTACATATATGACATGGTAACACCATCTTCAGTTGCTGTTAGGACTCACATTTAACTTAAACACGACTTTTAAGTCTTCATTCTACGTACCCGGAAGAAAACACCTTATGTGAGATCTCCCACGACGACGATTCAGTGAAGTCAGCACAGGTTGAGACACGCTGGGGTATCTGTCGTCGGGTGGTCCGAGGGGACAGGGACCCTGAGAGGTCCGTTCTTGTGACCTCACCCAACGGTAAAGGAAGAGGTTACGTACTTTCACTTTTCACTTTCACTTCAGTGAGTCAGCACAGGCTGAGAAGCGCTGGGGTACCTGACGTCGGATGGTCCTAGTAGGTAGATACCCCAAAAGGTCCGTTCTCATGACCTCACCCCACGGTAACGGAAGAGGTTACAGATCACCGATCACATTCAGTGGTCAGTACAGGCTGAGAAACACTGGGAACATGATGTCGGGAGGTCCAAGGAGAGAAGTACCTTAAGAGGTCCGTTCTTATGACTTCACCCAACGGTAAAGGAAGAGGGATCTCCCATCTATCCCAAAACAATGTATCGTTATTTGTATTCTAAAGTTAAAAATGTTCAAATTTATCTCCAAGTCCCTCGGTACTCTCAATTATTGTACTTCTAAACTAGGGATCCGTGTAATCTTTGTTGAAAAATTTCTTTATTATGCACGTATTAATGAAATAAAATGAAATGTTATGACATAACCACCTTTTATTTAATTTTTCTTATTATTATTATTTTACTTGAAATTTTTTCTTTATTATACACGTATTAATTTACAAAAGTTACATAGACATAAATATAGAAAAGTAATAAGGAGAGTAGAAACATAGACAATTGTTCGACGAGGAGGTGCAACGATGAAGAGGTTCTACCCGACATTCACACCATCGTAGAGAGAATGTTAATCCTTGTAGATAGGGTACCTGCCTCCTCGGACCACCCGACGACAGCAGGTACCCCAGCGCTTTGCAGCCTGTGCTGACTCGCTGAAGTGAAAGTGCAAAGTGAAAGTACGTAACCTCTTCCTTTACCGTTGGGTGAGGTCACAAGAACGGACCTCTTAGGGTCCCCGTCGCCTCGGACCACCCAACGGCAGATACCCCAGCGTGTCTCAGCCTGTGCTGACTTCGCTGAATCGTCGTCGTCGTCGTCGTGGGACCCTCCTCTCAGATCGGTCGGAAATACCAGGAGGCAATGGGTTTCGCCAAAGAGTAGGCGGAGGACGACGGTAACGAAGAGGGGCGGTGTTCCACAGAGACAACTGTTAACCAGGAGGTGTCGACACTGAGGTGTCAGTGGATCCTCTACTCGGGGACTTAGAGGTTTCCTAAGACTCTTATAGAACCTTGTTCCTAGGGGTGACGAACTTACAAGCAGTAAGAGATGAACACGCGAGAGCAGAGAGGTTCGGTAGGAGTGGTAGGGGGTCTGAGTCCCTCGTGACGCAGGTGCAAAAAAGTCTTTGACAGACGTAAAGACTTGGACGGGGAAATATTAAGAGTTTTGGGTTTCCCGAGGTATTCGGGGAACAGAGGTCAACTTGTGGATGAAAACATTCATAGTAATCTGATTTATAGGGTCCAGATCTTTTGGTCCGTTTTGTGTTCTCTTTGTCTCTCTCGGGAAAAGATCTGGTTCCTTAGATGAGACAAGTTTATTTCTCTCCCAAGATAAAAGTCTAGAGTTCCCTCTAAAGAGGAAGATTCCTAATGACTCCCATTGAAAGATTGTGAGACGAACGATCTAGTTTCTTTACCTTTTCGTTTGTGTGTAAATTGACCCCCCATATATATGTTAATTTATGAGACATTAATTTATGGAAAGAAAACAAGATCGTTTGTGACCCCACCTCTTTTTTGTTATTAATCAACGTTAGACTATTTTATGGAGTACATAGATTATTATTGTTAGTCCGACAGGGTGTCCGAAAAGAAGAGTATTGTGTCAAGAAATTTTGAAAGGAGCCCAATAATAAAAAACAGGGAAGTAAAAGGAGTAAGGAAAGGGTAGAAAAGGTCAAACAGGTGTAGAAAGTCTTTCATACCACTGGGTTTCATCGGTGTCCTAGGATCACATCGTGAGTACTTACGTATTATATCGTCCTTTTAACGAAGGTTTACGGGGTACTCAACAAGGAAAATTATTTAAGGTCATGGGAGTGTCGAACCCAAGTCGTAGGTCGGTGGTCCAAAAAGAGGATATAAAAACACATCAACTAGGGAAGGTAAAAAAGGATGTTTCAAAATAGGACGAAATATTTGGTTATAAAAACGATTACAGTGAAACTAAGAATAAAAGTGTAAAGTCTTTTTTATACTGTTCTAAAGGTTTACGATTCAATAAAGTGTAGGGTTGGGACTATATATATATATATACTCTAACTAAGAAGTCACCAAAGTTAAATAACCGGAATTTTCACTAATTAAACATGAGGAGGAGGGGGTCATAAAATTGTAAATAAAAAATTTTCGTGTCAAATCTGTTATTGACTTTTACAGGACTGGGACCTTTAAATTCACGTAAAACAGGTTAAAATCGTTACTACATCGTTAAGACATGGTTTGTTTCTGGGTTAAGATAGTACGAAGAAAGTTATTTCACGATTATGATTTCTTCTATAAAATAAAATTATACGATTCAGGTAGATCAGTTCCGATACCAAAAAGGATACCAGTACATACCTACACTCTCAACCTGACACTTCTTCCGACTCGCGGTTTCTTAACTACGAAAACTTGACACCATAACTTCTTCTGAGAACTCTCAGGGAACCTGACGTTTCTCTAGGTTGGTCAGGTAAGATTTCCTCTAGTCGGGACCCACAAGAAACCTCCCTTACTACGATTTCGACTTTGAGGTCATGAAACCGGTGGAGTACGCTTCTCAACTGAGTAACCTTTTCTGAGACTGCGACCCTCCCTAACCCGTCCTCCTCTTCCCCTGCTGTCTCCTACTCTACCGACCTACCGTAGTGGCTGAGCTACATACACTCAGACTCACTTGAGGCTCTCTACCACTACCTGTCCCTCCGGACCACACGACGCTAAGTACCCCAGTGTTTCTCAGCCTGTGCTGACTCGTTGACTTGACTTGACTTGACTTGACTTAGTATACCAATCTATCCTATTAAAGAAGTATAAGAAATATCGTGATAATAAAATTCATTTAGTATACATATTTAATATATCGAATAGTAATGTGACAAGTCGTTTGTCATTTTAAGTAACATAACAAGAGAGTATTAAGTAACTTAGTTTGTGGGTGGGTGGGTGAGGGTAGATACTTAGAACTTTACTGTAATGTTTAGTGGTGTATTTCAAGGTGTTAATTTTGATACTGTAAGTCCGTTGAATTCTCTAAACGGGTTTTAGTCCATCATTGGTTTTAACATAATCTTTGGACTACGTTTTAGATTACAAGAAAGGAGATGTATTATAGTAGGAGACTTAAACGATAAAGTTATTGAAAATTGATTTACATCTCAAATTGCTCATTATATATCTTTAAAAGTGAGATACTCGGATTCGTGGTTTCTTAAGACCGATATATCGTCTTTTTAGTAAAAGAATCATAGTTAATTAAACAACATTTATAATAAATATTAATCTCGATTTACTTGAAAGTATCCACAAAAGTTTCCAGAAGTTATTTGTTGCGTTTCTTTATCTCCTTTTGTCTTCTTTCCCTTTCTGATCTCTAGAGAAGTTCTTTTGACCCTGATAGTTTCCTTGTAAAGTAGGTTTCTACCCGTGTTATTTCCTGTTTTAGACATTTCTGGATTGTCTTTGTCTTCTCTACCGTTCTTATGTGTAGTCTTGACATGTTTTTTCTAGAATTACTAGTCCTATTGGTACTATCACACCATTGAGTGGGTCTCAGTCTGTAAGACCTCACACATCAGTTCACCTGGAATCCTTCGTAACGACGGTTATTTCGATCACCACCAACAACAGGTCAGTGACTCAACGCAGAACAAGAAGAGATGGGGTACCTGATGTCGTGTGGTCCGAAGGGACAGGAAGTGGTAGAGGGCCTCGAATGAGTCTGAGTACAGGTAACTCAACCACTACAGTAGGTTGGTCGAGTAGGAGAATGTCCCCACTGATCTCTGACTACACACTAGTTTTACCGTGTCCTGTTCACCACCCCCCCACCCTTCTCCTACCTAATCGTTAAACCTTAATCCTCTACGTTTCATAATATACGACCTACCCATTCGTAGACGGACGTTACGCCCTCTGGACCCAAGTTAGGGACCCAGCCCTTCTAGGGGACCTCTTCCTTTACCGTTGGGTGAGGTCATAAGAACGGACCTCTTAGGGTACCTGCCTCCTCGAACCACCCGATGTCAGGTGCCCAACGTTTCTCAGTCTGTGCTGACTCGCTGAAGTGAAGCGAAAGTGAAAGATGACGTATCGTGTCAAGTCAAGTCAGTGAGTCAGAACAGACTGAGACGTCGATGTACCTGACGTCGTACGGTCCGAAGGGACAAGTAGTGGTTGAGGGACTCGAATGAGTTTGAGTACAGGTAACTCAACCACTACGGCAGGTTGGTAGAGTAGGAGACAGCAGGGAAAGAGGAGGACGGAAGTTAGAAAGGGTCATAGTCCCAGAAAAGATTACTCAGTCGAGAAGTGTAGTCCACCAGTTTCATAAGTTCGAAGTCGAAGTTGTAGTCAGGAAGGTTACTTATAAGTCCTGACTAAAGGAAATCCTAACTGATCAAACTAGAACTTCAGGTTCTCTGAGAGTTCTAAGAAGAGGGTCGTTAAGTCAAGCTTTCGTAGTCAAGAAGTGGTGAGTCGGAAGAAATACCAGGTTGAGAGTGTAGGTATGTACTGATGACCTTTTTGGTATCTAGACTGTTTTTCATACTTTTTAGATCACCTCATCACCTTCATTAACTTAAGGTCGTCTATAAATTTTAGGATTTTCAACTACGATAATTTGACTACGTGATTTATACAGTCGTTTAAACCTTTTAGGTCGTCACCGGTGTCCTGACCTTTTTCAGTTAGGAGTAGTGTTAAGGGTTCTTCCCGTCATGATTTCTTACAAGTTTGGTGGTCTGTTAACGTGAGTGGAGGTTACGATCAAGCCAATACGAGTTTTAGGAAGTTCGATCCGAAGTCGTTGTGTACTTTTTTCCTGAAGGTCTACAAGTTTGACCCAAATCTTTTCCGTCTCCTTGACCCCTAGATTAACGGTTGTAGGTGACATAGTATCTGTTTCGTTCCCTTAAGGTCCTTTTGTAGATGGAGACAAAGTAACTGATACGATTTCGGAAACTGATACAATTCAAGTCAAGTCAGTGAGTCAGTGCAGACTGAGAAACACTGGGGTACCTGACGTCGTGTGGTCCGAAGGGACGGGTAGTGGTTGAGGACCTCGAACGAGTTAGAGTACAGGTGACTTAGCCACTACGGTAGATCGGTAGAGTAGGAGACAGTAGGGGAAGAGGAGGACGGAAGAAATATCAGGTTGAGAGTGTAGGTATGTACTTATGACCTTTTCGGTATCGAAACTGATCTACCTGGAAAGAATCGTTTCATTACAGAGACAAAGAATTGTACGACCGATCCAACCAGTATCGAAAAGAAGGGTCTTCGTTTACAGAAAATTAAAGTACCGACGTTAGTGGTAGACGTCACTTTCGGGTCCTTTTATTTCAGAGAGTGACAAAGGTAACAAAGGGGCGGATAAACGGTACTTCACTACCCTAGTCTACGGTACTAGAAGTAAAAAGTTTACAACTCAAAATCCGGTCCAAAAAGTGAGAGGAGAAAGTGAAAGTAGTTCTCCGAGATCAACAAATGGAACAAATTAAGGGACGACAAATTTAAGGAAGACGAAGAAAATAGACGTCGGGGTATACAGTGGTAATGAGGTGTCACTTCTTGTCTTAACCCCGTTTATATATAACCTGGTAGAGTCCGGTAATGGTGTTTTACAAAGTTACGAGATGAATTAAACTGACACTGTTAATCGGGTGACATTTTAAAATTGTTCTATACTTAATAAAGGGTCTTACTGTAAAATAACAGAGTCCAGTTGACATCCGACTTGATTTGTGAGTTTACATGCGATATATTATGGACGGAACTTTTGTACGTATATATCATAATATAATATAATATAGTATAATATAACATAATATATAATCATATTTGAGTTTTGAACGATTATTCAGACAGAAAACGACGTGATAAACCCGGGTTCTAGGGTAAAGGACCTCAGGATAAAAATAGAATAACGATCTTAAAAAATTTATAAATTAATAAATAAACCAACGAGACCCAGAATAAACACCGTGTGTCTAGAAGTTAGTAGCAACGCCGTACACCCTAGAAATCAACACCACACCCCTTAGATCAAGGGACTGGTCCCTGGCTTAGGTTCAGGGGACGGAACCCTCGTGTCTCAGAATCGGTGACTTGGTGGTCCCTTCAGGGACGATCTTAGAACTCTTCATCGGTACAGAAACCGAGGGATGGAGTGAAATTTCGCGTTAGTCATAGTCTCAATGTCAGGTACGTCAATCTGAGTACATGTGAATGTGTAAAAGTTGGAAAAGGAAAGACGATCCCGACCATCCTGGATAACACATACAATGTACGTCTTAGTGTTGTTGACCATATTTACCTAATCAATTTACCCATAATCTTCCGAGGCTTCTAAGTTGTCTTACCGAAACCCAAATTTCACAATCTCTAATCCCTTTTAGGAGGTAAGACGGACCCACTATATAAGTGACCCTAGAGTAGGTTTAGAGGCCTTCTCTGTTAAAGTCACGGTTGACAATTGATTACGAAACAAATAAGTTTTCCAACTATCCACTGTAGGAAATCCTAACAGTACTTGAGCGATTGTAGAGACTTGCGCAAGAAAGAAAACGAGTGAAAAGGGGTAGATGTAATTCAGAAACTACAACTAGTAAAAACAACCGAGTAATTAAGTTACAAAGAAACAAGTTATTTAAGGGTCGTACGATTACAATTTAACGGTCCTTATTTTTAGGACTACTGTCTTCACCGTGGTCTCTTTAGTGACGATAAGAACCGACGTCTGTAAAGGTCAGACTTGTTATCGACAAAAGAAGTATCGAAAGTGGTTACAGTATAAAATTCGTCCCTAAAACACCCGAGTTGTTTACTTACCTTTTCAGACGTTTTACACAACGTCTTTAGAGAGTGTCCATCCGTCCTTTAAACCTTATGTACTAGTCCTGTCTTTTCAGTATTTCTCTACAGATCCAGTTTTCTGTCACATTTCGACGACTTCTCACACCATTTCATGCCACGTCAGTCGTCGTGTCGGTACGAGAAGGGTCGACTAAGACTTAGATTACGGTGTACTCCTTAAATTCCGACGTTTGGTCCTGTGATCCGTTAGACTTCTAAATTTTTTACAATTCTTTCGTCCAAAGTTTTCTTGTCTTGATAGAGTTCCATCGAGTAAAATATTAAGTCACATTATTTCGAGAATAGGAAATTAAAAGAAATAAATTATTTTCTTATAACTTCACATCAACTAAATGTTACAACCCGATCAAAGAGGACGTGTCGTATCATTTAGTCAATATGTATGTCAGTGAGAAAATTCTAATAAAAGGGTATATTCGGTAATGTCTCATGACTCAGCTCCAGGGACACGATATGCTATCCAGGAATAATCAATAGTTGAAACATGTATAATCACACACACACACACCCCCCCCAGTTAGAGTTAAAGGGATAAATAGGGTGGGAGGAAAGGGACGACCATTGGTACTGAAACAAAAGATATAAGAATAGGAAATTTTACTATTAACAAATTTGGTTTTAAAAGTGTTTAACGGTTATAGGTTTATCAGTTAAGGTCTCAAGTTCAACCTCTCTGAATCCCTCCTATCAGAGGCGTCGAGAGAACCAATGAGTTTGTCACTTCTTAGACGGAGTCACGTCCCCTGGTCCCAAACTAGGGACCCAGCCCTTCTAGGTGACCTCTTCCCTTACTGTCACTTCAGGTCATAAGAACGGACCTCTTAAGGTACCCGTCTCCTTTGACTCCCTCGATGTCAGGTACTCCAGCGTTTCCCAGTCTGTACTGACTCGCTGATTGTGAAAGTCCCTCTTATCTTCATTGTACGAGTATGACCTCAATTGCACGGAGAGCCTAAAAAGTAGTTTCCCACTCACCCTCCATTGTATACGTTTATTTCGATAAATTAACATTTTTGTTTTTACGTCTCTTCATCCCTCAAAATGACTTTTTTATAGACTCAAAATCCCTTTACAGGGTTCAAATAAGTTTAGAAGAAATAAAAAGGTAGAGAGGTCTCTGGGTCTTCTCACTCCGACGGGGAACTTATGAGGGTTAGAAAGTCGGAAAGAGAACGAAAAACTATGACAAATAAAAAGAAGTAAGGAGACATCACTAGATAAATGATATACTTAGTTCCATTTGGAAACATCTAAAAAAGGAAACCTAGTGGTGGTACTGAGGGTCGTTTAAATGAAGTAAGACTTTCGTGTGGAGTTTTCCAGTTAAACAAGAGATCAAATCTTCTATATGGAGAACAATCTTTTTCGACTAATATGACTCTGTAGTGTTCATAAACACTTAATTGAAGAAAGTCAAAGTCTGTCTCAAGTCACAGATTCCTATAACATAATTGAGAATCCGTCAGATCTCGTCGTCGGAGGTTATTCTATCAGTATCTGTATAGACTATTTAATATAGACTCAACAAATAATTTTAATTTTAAAGTGAGAGTAAACGGTGTAAAGTTGTCGAATGAACGGTAGATACGGATCACAGAGAGTATAAACTTTCGTGTCTTTCTCTGGAAAAGTAGAAACGTCTTTCAAGATAGCCCTTGTGACGAGATCTTGGAAGATAAGTTCCACGGAAGTACCTGGTCGTCCCAGTCGGAGGGTACCCTCCGTTGAATAATCTTTTCGTCAAAGGACCCGAGGTGGGGTCCGGTTGACTTAGTATTAAACGTGAAAAGTACTCTGTGGACCCAAAGGTACACTCCTTTATGGTCAAGGCAGTTCTCCAGTAAAAACTCAGACGAAAATTTATACTTGAGGGAACGTCTCTGTCGTATAATTTTGTACAGACTAAAAGTCTCCATCCCCAGTTTTGAGGTAGTCTCGAAAAGAATAGTACGTCATGTTAGTAATTCAGGAATATGTGAATAAAACTATGATTCCTATCAATCCTACACAATTCTTGGAAGGTTCTACAGAAGAAATTAAATTGTTCGATTAGCAGAAGATATTAACAAGTTTGTGTGTGTAGAAAGACGTTGAGACGAAGAAAATAACCCTGGGAGTCTTTTTTTCTTTAAGTGTTTCACATCAAGTAGTACCACACTGTAAAAACCTTAGTACTTTTATGAAATCAGTTGTACTTCCTCGGTTGTGAACTACGTCCGTCGAGAGACCCATACCTTACTTGATAGGTGTGTACATTGACGTCTTACATTACCCTAACTGGGTTAAAATTTCTGTTCCTATTATCAAACATAGGTGGTAATGTATATCGTGGGACTTCTACAAATTGCAAATAAATTTTAGTAATTTTTTTAAGTCGAGAGTTTCAACGATTTGGTGAGTGGTACCTNCGTCTAGAGATTTTGAATAAGTAGAACATAATGACTTGGAAATATGGGGGATAAAATTTTTTTCTTTAACCAATTAAAAATACCACGATTAAAAAAAAATTAAAAAATAAAAAAAAAATTAAAATTGTAGAAATTAAGAATGTACGCAAGGGTTTGTACTTGGGGGGAGGGTGGAGGGAGGGGTGTTGTAGAGAGACCCAGTAGGGGCACGTGGTCGGGGTTCGTTCGACGTGGGATGCAGTCTGTACCTGACCGCTAAGTTAAGAATGTACTGTCATATGTACAATCTTAAGGGTAAGAGGGTTTAGTAGGGTGGGAGAGGGAGAGGGAGACTCAGGTTTTCAGGCCATATGTGTAGACACAGAAAAAAGGACAGAACGTATGTCCCAGCAGTAACGGTAGAAGGATTTAAGGTATATATACACAATCATATGACATAACCACAAAAAGAAAGACCGAATGAAGTGAGACATATTANAAGATAAAACCTATAATCTCTTTATTATTAAACTTTAGTCGTCTTAATTTACAACTATTAAGAAAGTTTATATGTGAAGTAACAGTGTGTCGGATACCGGGTCCTGTCATCAACTTAATATTATATGTATGAGAATTTAAATTGTCTTATCAATGACGTGGAGTGACTACTTTAATAGTGTATTCGGGGAAAGTATTCTTTTATTTCGTTCCTCTTCTTACGTAAAAGTATCAATCTAAGTATTTAATTATAACAATACTATATAAACATTAAAAGGTTCAAGGAAACACATTGACTTGTCCAATTGGTAAACAGTGTTAACAAAAATAACAATCAAACTCGTTTCTCAAAAGGGTTTTAGAATTTTTTATCGTACGTATTTATTTAGGTATTTCTATTGTATTCGTCTATTTGTACATCTTTCGTCTTGACTGTCACTGTGTTTGAGGTTCTTTTTTATTTTAGTAGACCTTTCGTTTTAATAATTATTTTAATATTAAATTACTTAGTATTCTTAAATGGATCTATTTTAATCGATATATTTTATTTCTGATTCGTAGTATGAATTCTGATGCATCTTCTTAATTCTTCCGTTGAGAAAAATACGTAGAAATACAATGTTACTTAATTATACTACTCCTGATAGAAAACGTTTTTCAATTATCGTCGTAACTTTTATCTTTCTTCAAAAATACGAAAAGGTCCTATATAACCACAACGTCTTCTGAGAACTCTCAGGGAACCCGACGTTTCTCTAGTTTGATCCGTTAGGATTTCTTTTAGTCAGGACATATACGTAACCTTCCTGACTACAACTTCGACTTTCAGGTTATTAAACCGGTGGACTACACTTCTTGACTGAGTAACCTTTTCGGGGACTACGACTGTTTCTAACTTCCATCCTCCTCTTCCCCTGTTGTCTCCTACTCTACCAACCTACCGTAGTGATTGAGTCACCTGGACTCAAAATCGTTCGAGGTCCTCCATCACTACCTGTCCCTTCGGACCACAGAATGTCAAGTGCACCGGAGTTTTTCAGCCTGTGCTGATTCACTGACTTGATTTAGGACTCCCCAAGTCAACGTACGACGAAATTAATTAATCTTCTTTATTCATGAATTTTAATATTTGTAAATAAAATGGGTAAGATCAATAATTTAGGAGGATCCTAAAGAATATTTTATCTACACGAGATCCTTCATGTAATTCAGTAAAGATTAATCTTATGAATGTACATATTTACAAAATTTCACAGTATAAATATCTGTTTATTTTGAACCAATTGACACCGTACGGAAAACCTGATGTAGGATTCCTTTTATTAATTTGGAATTAAAGATATAGGACAGTGTTAAGATGTTTATAAACTGAATAAACATACATAAATTTAAATTTAATATTTTGAAATTGGTGTTTAAAAGTTTTTTTAGTTAATATAAAATGTACTCAAGATAATTCTTGTATGACATGGAAAAAATATGAAATATATAATAAAATTTATGTCATGAATTGTGTTTTTACGTACAAGGTATGATTACTTAATAATTCCTTAAAAGTTCGTATTAAACTAATCGTGATAAAGATAAAACGTGTGACTGAATCTTAGATTAAGAGTGTACTCTACGAAGTAAAGAGTACTAATCAATTAACATCTTGAAATATGGTTCCTTTTTCTGGAATTACTGGGTCTATTGGTCCCACCACACTAATGAGTGGATCTCGGTCTGTAGGACCTCACCTTTCGGTTCACTCGGAATCCTTCTTAGTGATACTTGCTTCGATCACCTCTACTACCTTAAGGTCAACTCGATAAAGTTTAGGATTATCTACTACGACACTTTCACGACGTCAGTTATACGGTCGTTTAAACCTTTTGAGTCGTCACCAGTGTCCTGACCTTTTCCAGTCAAAAGTAATGTCAGGGTTTCTTCCCGTTACGGTTACAAGTTTGATGTCGTGTTAACGTGAGTGAAGTGTCCGATTGTTTCATTACGAGTTTTAAGAGGTTCGATCCACAGTTGTCTCGTACTTGGTTCTTGAAGGTCTACAAGTTCGACATAAATCTTTTCCGTCCCCTTGGTCTATAGTTTAACAGTTGTACGTAACTTAGTATGTTTTTCGTTCTCTTGAGGTATTTTTGTATATGAAGACGAAATGACTGGGACGATTTCGGAAACTGAAACACCCAGTGTTGTTTGACACTTTTTAAGAAGTTCTCTACCCCTATAGTCTGGTAGAGTTGACGGAGAACTCTTTAGACATACGTCCAGTTCTTCGTTGTCAGTCTTGGTCTGTACCTTGTTACCTGACCAAGGTTTCTCCCTTTCCTCATACAGTTCCGATATAGAACAGTGGGACAAATAAATTGAATATACGTCTCCTGTAGTACGTTTTACGGTCCGACTCACTTCGTGTTCGACCTTAGTTCTAACGACTCTCTTTATAGTTATTGAAGTCTATACATCTACTGTGGTGGGAATACCGTCTTTCTCTTCTCCTTGATTTCTTGGACAACTACTTTCACTTTCTTCTCTCACTTTCTCTACCGAATTTTGAGTTGTAAGTTTTTTGTTTCTAGTACCATAGGTCAGGGTAGTGAAGTACCTTTTATCTACGTCTTTGTTACCTTTGACACTGTCTGGATTAAAAAAACTCGAGGTTTTAGTGAGGTCTATCATTACCATCGGTACTTTAAGTCTTCGAACGAGGAACCCCTTTTTTCGATACTGGTTGGATCTGTCGTATAGTTTTTCGTCTCTGTAATGAAACGGATGTTTTCAGACAGATTAGTTTGACCAAAAGGGTCATCAGTACATACCTACACTCTCAACCTGATATGTCTTTCGACTCGTGACTTCTTAACTGTGAAAGCTTGACACCACAACCTTTTCTGAGAACTCTCAGGGAGCCTGACGTTTCTCTAGTTTGGTTGGTTAGAACTTCCTTTAGTCAGGACCTATAAGTAACCTTCCTGACTATGACTTCGACTTTGAGGTTATGAAACCGGTGGACTACACTTTTTGACGGAGTAACCCTTTCGGGGACTACGACCCTTTCAAACTTCCGTCCTCCTCTTTCCCTACTGTCTACTACTCTACCAACCTACCGTAGGGGCTGAGCTACCTGTACTCAAACTCGTTCGAGGCCCTCAACTACTACCTGTCCTTTCGGACCGCACGATGTCAAGTACCCGAACGTCTCAGTCCGTGTTGACTCGTTGACTTGACTTGACTTGACTTGATTTTGTTGATCTTAAAATCATCGTAGCCTGAAATTAGGTTTAGAATCCCGAGGAGGATTAACCTTCGTAAACTTTGTAACACATAAACGGTATCAAAAGAAGAAACATTATACTCATTTGACACCAGTGGGAGTTGAATCGTATGCTTTACTGTTTTTTACATTTTTAATGTTAAATTTTGAAACTTACTCGTTTTATCATACGTTTCGTAAACGGACATAATAATTACCAAGGAAAAGGGAAAATTCCCAATTCAAAAGGAACTTTTCTTTAGTTGTACAATGGGATCTTAAAGTGATCATACGGAATTTTAGAGAGTTTCACTTTTATTTTTATTCGTACAAGGACCCGGGGTGAAGGATGACTAAGGCTGGGTCGCCCACACTCTATCCGTGAGACCACCAAGTCCACATTTACGACGTGAACTGGACGGGTTATCGTCTTATACAGTGAGTAAAAGACGTTTCGACGACGAGAGGGAATTCAATCCTGAATGAGACATTGCTCACATGTACACTTAGTGTGACCGACAAATTACTTAGACCAAATTATAACTATTCACATACTCCGGAATCCTCTTTTTGTCAACGTATGACCGGAGGGTAACCTTATTAAGAAAATTGGGATAATGGTTCAAGACTCCGGGTCATGTCCCCCTTTTACTCCATTCAAACTTCTTTCCATTTCATAAAAAGTAAATACTAGAAAAGGATGAGTTACGTAAAAGAGAATACAGAAAACCTTTCACGATCTTTTTTTAAATATTTCTATTCCACAAATATTATCGGTCCTGTACCTTCGTTGGATCTACAGGTAGTCGTCTGTTTACCTATTCTTTCGACACCATGTATATGTCATACCTCATAATGAGTCGGTAATTTTTCTTATGTAAACTTAGTCAAGATTACTCCACCTCGGCTAATATGTCTCACTTCATTCGGTCTTTCTTTTTGTGGCTATGTCATATGATTGTGTATATATACCTTAAATCTTTCTACCAGTACTATTGGGACATACGCTCTGTCGTTTTCTCTGTGTTTACATTTCTTGTCTGAAAATCTGAGACTCCCTCTCCCTCTCCCACCCTACTAAACCCTCTTACCGTAACTTTGTACATATGATAGTACATTCTTTGCTTAGCGATCAGATACAAGTTATGTCCTATGTCCTACGAACCCCGACCACGTGACCCTACTGGGTCTCTCTACTATACNCTTGTCTGAAAATCTGAGACTCCCTCTCCCTCTCTCACCCTACTAAACCCTCTTACCGTAACTTTGTACATATGATAGTACATTCTTTGCTTAGCGATCAGATACAAGTTATGTCCTATGTCCTACGAACCCCGACCACGTGACCCTACTGGGTCTCTCTACTATACCCCTCCCACCACCCTCCCCCCAAGTCCTAACCCTTGCGTACATGTGGACACCACCTAAGTACAGTTACATACCGTTTTGGTTATGTCATAACATTTCATTTTTTTATTTTAAAATTAAATTTTTTAGTTAATTTTTTCTATTTCACAAATTTATTTAGTTGTAGACCATTATTCCCCGAAGGAAGAGTAACAGTCTACACAGACATACACACACAAACTCTCTCCCTTTCTCTCCTCTTTTTCTCTCATAAAAACCAACGTCGTCCACTTATGTGCTCTTAATACAGACTTCCGTTACACCGACGTTGTCAAGTGTGTGAGATGGTGCCCTGATACAGGTTTCTACAATAGTTTGAGTCCAGGTCGACGAGGGAAGAGTTTTAGTCATGGGTTCCCCGTTTACAACGATCTTTCCTTTCGACGAAAATTAGTCTTACGGTAGTTAGACCCCTCTTCCACCTGAGTCACAGACGTTTTTGATGGAGACTCTTAAGACGAGACGGTACTTCTAAGAATTTCCCTTTTCCCCTTCATTGGACTCAATAAGTAATTCTCTCCCCTAGTCTCAGTAGTCGTAGGGGGTGACTTACGTCCGAACAGTTGAGAAGTACTAGAAAGAAATTTACGTAGAACAAGTGTGTCAAACAAGTTCTCTAATAACTTTTTCTTCGACCCCTTCTCTAAACCAGTAGACAATTAATGAAAAAGAAACTAGATGACTTCCTTGGTCGTCCTATTCACTTCGTAACCCACTAATTTTCTAAACTTTCCACACGAACCCCACCTCTACTCATCTATCAATGTACAACGGAACAATTTCACTATGTCTTTCTCCGAAGGACGACTCCTGACAGAGGACGTTTCTTGACGATTGTTTTTTCCTCTTTTGGTTGTCGTTTGGAACCCCCAGTGTAACACTAATAGTGTGTTGTTTAGAGATGTCCAGTCATGGTCGTCAGTCAGGTGGTGATCTTCAAGAGGACGACGACGACGATTCAGTGAAGTCAGCACAGGCTGAGACACGCTGGGGTATCTGCCGTCGGGTGGTCCGAGGGGGCAGGGACCCTAAGAGGTCCGTTCTTGTGACCTCACCCGACGGTAAAGGGAGAGATTACGTACTTTCACTTTTCACTTTCCCTTCAGTGAGTCAGGACAGACTGAGAACCGCTGGGGTACCTGACGTCGGGTGGTCCGAGGAGACAGGTACCTTAAAAGGTTCGTTCTCATGACCTCACCCCACGGTAACGGAAGAAGTCCTTCAAGAGGATACTTCTGTATTATGTGACTCTAATAGCGTATTTTGACGTTCTGTGACAAGGACTGTTACCACGACACTTGCACACTCGTTCTAGTACATTTCCTTCTTCTCGGACATTATTACTTTGTAAGAACCGAAAACATACAACAATTGGAAGACTGACCCACCATGGGAAGGAACGATGAATAGTAAGTGACAATCGACTGACATTTCTCTGAGGTCTAAAACTGTTAATCTGTTATAGGAATAGCCATGAGTCAAGGAGGGATAGAAGAAATTTTCACTTATACTTAAAATATTTTGACTCTTCTACGTATGGATTTCTTACATGTTGTTAAAGAGATTATAAAACCTGCACGATGTTAACGGTTTAATCAACTGCAATTTACATACAACGAAAGGAAAATCTTACGTTCTTTGGTTCCCTGTAATGTCATCTGAGAAGATTTAGCAACTCAAATGACAAGATGGTTCTAATATAGTCTATCTGTGTTCTTACGATAGACGTAACTCATGAATCTTTACGTACCTGTGTTTTTCTGGGACGGATCCCCGGAACACTTTTGTGGTTTGTTGATAAGGACACACAAAGAGTGCGTGGTGATAAGGAGGGGGGAGCGTACACGTGTTTTTGGGTTCCCGTGTCTGTCACGGAGGACGTTAGAGTACAGTGGGAAAAGGAGGACGGACGGTAACGGGAAAGATCAGTACCGTTATTTTTAGTCAAAATAATAAAAATATTATTACAATTTATATCAAATACTATTTACCCTAAATGAAAAAGGTTTAATTTTATAAACTCCAAACATTTCAATAGTCGGGATGATCGTTTCGAAGATCTTCTTTTATAAAATTAAGTAATAAATTCAATAACCGATTTTTCAGAAGAAAAGGAACTGAATACTACGTCAATTCAGGACAATTTAGGTAACATTTAACTCTTATAGTAAAGTTTTTACACAACTTATGTGGACTGGATGGTTTGTAGTCTCGATTCAGAACGGGTGGAATTTGTCTGAGTCTTGTGAATGTAATCGGATATTAACCCGTTTTAATAGATTGTGTTTAGAATAAAATATTATTTCACGACTTATATAGTACATTAACTGACCTATAACATGACTTTCAGTTTTGGTCTTAGTAGATCCATATCTTAACATTCACATAGTCAACAACTGAGACCATTTACGCACTGAAGGGTCCTAGTGTTCTGTCCTAACATGGTACACGGTGATCGGACCCTTTTCTCGTTGTAAAATTTAAGGTTCATACCAAAGGTGACTGAGGAATCACGAAAACGTGATAGAATCGACAATCCCCTTCGTGTGACTAACTTTGACGGGTGGGACCGGTCCGTGGTATCATTGGTAAACGTACTCAACAAAATACTGTCCTCTAGGACTATTCCTTATGCCTTGATTATTCGGTGGTGGTTGACCTTCTCAAACCCTTTCCAGCTTTCCTCTGTGGCGCAGTCAGGTGAAGGGTCTTAGGGACAACGATCGTAGGTAGAACCGACTCTCTACGCACACGGTGGTCCTTTCTGACTTAATCTTACTAACCGGTTTCTGGTATGCCTTTGATTAGGGTAGTGGTATTTTGGGCTCTGACGCTCGGTGTGTCGTCTCGTCAAGAGGACCAAAGGGAATGGGATGACGAGAGGTGGGCCCACGGGAAAGGGTTATTTTAGAGAACGATACAGTCGCGTACACAGAGGAGTCTGTTAAGTAAAGGCTCACAATCTGTTCTCGGGTCAAAACCCGGGACCTTCCCCAGACGGAAAGACGTTGTCTTGGCAACAATTTAGTCCCTAACAGTATGATCTTTAGTAGAGAGACACAATACTATCCTTAAAGTTAATTCTAATAACAAAGTTATCAGACAAAAGTGACTTATCGAGTTTTGTTTACAACTCCAGAGAACTTAAGATTTTCTTAAATTTATAGAAGAAAATATTTGTCATTTCAGAGACCATTTAACCCTCTAAAACTACATATATAATATTTAAATTAAGTTGATATTTTACTTATATGGTCTCCCCTTTTTGAAGATATTACTATTAGTTCTTAGTCGTTCTATTATCTCTTTATGAATTAAAAAGTGTGTCCAGGTACTTTTTTTGGTTGACCATTTTAATCACATCACTTCGGTTCCTTAAAACATTATTTTAAGTACTTATTGTTACTTTCCCTACGACTTCAGATACAACTTTTCTTTGTGAAATTCGAAGATCAGAATATTTCTCATAAAATTTAACAAACGTAATAAAATTTAAATTTTGTTAAAAAAAGAAAAAAAAAGAAAAAAAATTTTTTAAAAATGAAATAAAACGAAATGTTATGATATAACCAAAACGGTATGCAACTGTACTTAGTCAGTGCCCACATGTGCTCAAGGGTTCAACGTCCTATATTTTAGTTGTGTGTCTTTAGGAAACGTAAGGATATGTGACTATTACTCTTTTATCTTTTTCTTTAATTCCTTTGTTAAAGTAAGTGGTAACGTTGCTTTTCATATTTTATGAATCCTTATATAGATGGATTCCTTTGATTTCTGGATATATATCTTTTAATATTTTGTGACTACTTTCTTTAGTTTTCTCCTGTGATTATCTACCTCTTTATATGGTACAAGTACCTGACCTTCTTAGTTATATCACTTTTACTCATATGATGGGTTTCGTTAAATATCTAAGTTACGTTAGGGATAGTTCGATGGTCGCCATAAAAAGTGTCTCGATCTTGTTTATTATAGTGTTAAACATACCTTTACGTTTTTTGGAGCTTATTGGTTTCGTTAGAACTCTTTCTTCTTACCTTGACCTCCTTAGTTGGACGGACTGAAGTCCGAGATGATGTTTAAAAAAGATTACAAACAAGATATACGAGTAAAGAATTCCAAAAAGAGAAAACCTATCTGAACAATTTTTGATGACACATAGAATTACAGAAGTCTGAGAACGCACTTTGATTCTTACGTCGTAGTTTGATTTTATACATTAATTATGTTTCCCTTCCTTAAAGATTTTACTGAGTTCTGAAATCTTTCGAATTCTAGAAAGGGAAGTAAAATGTCGACGAAGACAGAACCACTGTTCCGTCGTCCTTTTTCGGCTCAAGTCAAGTGGGAATCAGGATAATACTTAAAGTACTGAATAAAGTAAACCAAACGTGTTTGTCGTTCTTTATTATAACCTTTTAGATAAAGTGTAGGGGACTCAAAGTTTGACTACGTTTAAGTTTTCTTATTCGGTTATGTGAGTATTTGTTAATTTGAGTCACCTTTTAATGGGACTTCGGAGTTATTGTAATAAATATTTTATTCTTAAGAATTCTCTAGAAAAGAAGAAATGAAGACGACGTGATCTTTTGTTTTTAATAATCATCCGGTAGAAATGAAATCCTGTAAAAAGGAATCACAACTTTACAAACGTTAAAGGATGGGTAACAGTCTTTGTTATAACTTAGGTCAGTTAAATATAGAAACAGTTTTCTCATATGAAAAATGAAAATAATTATATAATTATACTTATAATTACTTTCTTTTACGGACCTCAAAGGTTGATAAAGGAAGTGACACAGAATTAATTTTCGAATAAGAATGGGTGTGTATTTTAGTACACAAATGTAGCATACACAATTAAACCATTCAAAAATTCAAACTGAAAAACATATCCTATACACGGAGAAAGTAAACAAGTTCTGTCTAAATAATCGTAGATTTTGGATTCTGGAACCTTTTTCAAGTTTCTATACATACAGAGTAAGTACTTAAAAAAGTCGTCAATAATGACTCATAAACGTTACCCGATTTGGAATCTTTATCTCCATAGACTAATACTACTCCGTACCGACGAAGAACGTTCTTACAATTACACTCTCACTTAAAATTACACAATAAATTACACTCACTTACATTTACACATGACCTCTCCACCCCCATTCTAACTAATCTCTACCGACTCTTACCTAAAGACAAAGTGAAAAGGGAAATTCTTCACTTGAGATTACATTAGACCCGATAGGAAACACTACATAAATTGACTGTCTTACGTAACCGTCATTGCAATATTCTGTAAGGTTCAGACCTGGTTCTTTTCTGAAACAGAAGTAGAGAATTTTACGATCGGAAACCTTTTAATAAGGGAAACTCTTGGGACGACTGTGTGACTTCGGTATACCTTTCGGGTGTACAACCAGGTTTCGAGATCAGTTTTCTAGGTTTAGTTAAGGGTTCACTTTCAGTTGTAGTCAATGGACGACACACTTACTAAGGAGAACGTTTGTAGGTTTGGTCACCTTGAATGTCCACTCCTCTTGGGGTCGACTGTAGTGGACGTTGACGTGATCACTGGGGTCCAGTCTTCGTCCGAGATGACATGAAAGTCAAAAAACTTATTCATAATCTCTTTATCTTAACACAAGGAAACCATAATTGTAATAATCCTCCATCCTGGAACCACTAGAAAATGTGGCTGACATAATCAAATCTACTCCTATACTGTTTCGATTTGACCCTTTATCATTAATACGTAGTACATAAATAAAGAACTAGTATCATGTATAGGTTGTGTTTAACCGTTCACAACCTAAGGTGGTTCAATGTTGTCCCAGGTCCAAACATAGTCGTAGTGATAGGGTTTCGATGTAGAAGACCCTGGGTTTAAGAGGGACAAACCTTCTTCTTTTCTGACCTCCTGGTATAAATATACGGGAAAAGGGTCAGAGTGGTTCTACACTGTGTGCAGTAAAAGTTAGTGTAAATCAGTTAATCTTGGTCAGTGCACCGAGAGGGATTGAAAGTCCCTGGCACGTTTACATCCGTCGTCTGCCTTACACTCAACATAACATTTGAAGAGATGTGAGAGACTGAACGTCAGTACTGAAAGTACTTTGTAAGTCAAATTACAGTCAAACCTATACCTATGTAAACTACTTTTACATCTCCTAAATTTTTACTTTCTTTATTCCGTTTCTACTGGTTCTTATCGTTATAATTTTTCTTGTTATTTTGATTCTTTACCATAAATTCACAACCTTACACGGTCTGTACAAGATTCTTGAATTTTACATAATAAAGGGAGTTAATAACGTTAATGGAAGATTTGATTAATAATGATAGGTCTTTAACAATGTTTCAGGTTCGAGTGAGACGACTGATAGGTTGTCCAGTTATTTAGGTTCCCTACTCTACAACTCCGTTCCCGATATTGAAATAAATCTTTTGACTGTCTGACTCTAATACCGTTTGATTACAGAGTTTTATTGATAGAATACTTCCAGACCTACGTTCTAAGAAATTATCTTGTCTCTTCCCCATCCACTCCTTCGTTTTAAAATTTTCGGTAATTAAAATGTTTATAGAGGACCTTACTGAAAAGAGTTCCTCTCCTGTACAACTAAATAAGGAAAGACATCGGTAGGTGACCAACTGTCCTAGGATTTGTTTTCGTAAAAACAAGTTGTAAGTCTGTCTCCCGTCCCAAGGGACTCCGTCCGGAAATACATACTAATATTGTGATTTGTAATATCATTTATGATTTATGACACTCCCGAAGGGTGTATCGAGTCAGTCATTTCTTAGACGGACGTTTTGTCCTCTGTGTCCAAGTTAAGGTCCAGTCCTTCTAGGGGACCTCTTCCTTTACCGTTGGGTGAGATCATAAGAACGGACCTCTTAGGGTATCTGTCTTCTCGGAGCGTCCGATGTCAGGTACCCCAACGTTCTTAGTCTGTACTGAATCCCTGATTTTTCTCTCTCGATTATGATTTTCGTTACTTTTTGTTTCCAATTTAATTTTTTTTTTTTTTTCTAGGTTATGCCTCAGTTTTAACAGAGAAGGGACATTGTTAAAATATCTACTTTTTTACTTCAGATCTTTGAGTTCAGGACTAATGAACTCATTACTCAGATTTCAGTGTGTTGATCAACCACCATCTCTGTTTTAAACTTTAGGTACACCGGATCGAGGTCTAAAACTATTTTACCTTTTTTTTTAGGTCTTCTGTCATGGACCTTGTTTCGTCTGACATAAAAGGGTTCCACCGAGTGTCTCAACGTGGTAGTGGTATAACTTTACGATACTTAGTCTTAAACTAGGACCATCCGACGTCAGGTACCCCAGCGATTCTCAGTCTGTACTGATTCCCTGAAGTGAAAGTGAAAAGTGAAAGTCCGTAACCTCTTCCTTTACCGTTGGGTGAGGTCACAAGAACGGACCTCTTAGGGTCCCTACCCCCTTGGACAGATACCCCAGCATGTCTCAACCTGTGTCGACTTCGATGAATAGTCGTCGTCGTCGTCGAAGGTTCGACTCTTTATAGTAGGGTCGTCGAGACCGGAATGTCCCCACTGATCTCTGACTACACACTAGTTTTACTGTGTCCCGTTCACCACCACCAACCCTTCTCCTACCTAACACTAAAATCTTAACTCTACGTTTGATAATATACGACCTATCTATTTGTCGCTCCAAGATGACGTATCGTGTCAAGTCAAGTCAACGAGTCAACACAGGTTGAGAAACGCTGGGGTACCTGACGTGGTGTGGTCCGAAGGGACAGGTAGTGGTTGAGGACCTCGAATGAGTTTGAGTACAGGTGACTTGACCACTACGGTAGGTTGGTAGAGTAGGAGACAGCAGGGGAAGAGGAGGACGGAAATTAGAAAGGGTCGTAGTCCCAGAAAAGGTTACTAAGTTGAGAAGTATAGTCCACCGGTTTGATAACCTCGAAGTTGAAGTCATAGTCAGGAAGGTTACTGATAACTACTGACTAAAGGAAATCCTACCTGACCAACCTAGAGGAACTTCAGGTTCCCTGAGAGTTCTCAGAAGAGGTTGTGGTGGTAAGTTTTCGTAGTTAAGAAGTCACAAGTCGAAAGAAATACCAGGTTGAGAGTATAGACTTGTACTGATGACCTTTTTTTGTTATCGAAACTGATGTGTCTAGAAACAACCGTTTCATTACAGAGACGAAAAATTATACGACAGATCCAACCAGTATCGGAAAGAAGGTTCCTCGTTCTCAGAAAATTAAAGTACCGACGTCAGTGGTAGACGTCACTAATACCTCGGGTTCTTTTATTTCAGAGACTGACAAAGGTAACAAGGGGGTAGATGAACGGTACTTCACTATCCAGACCTACAGCAATAGAAGTAAAAAAACTTACAACTCAAAATTCGGTAGAGAAAGTGGAAGTAGTTCTTCGAGAAATCAAGGAGAAGTGAAAGACGGTATTCCCACCACAGTAGACACATAGACTCCAATTACTATTAAGAGAGTCCTTAGAACTAAGGTCGAACACGAAGTAGATCGGACCGTAAAGTGACTACATAAGACGTATATTAAATTTATTTGTCCCACTGTTGTATGTCGGAACTGTATGAGGAAAGGGTTAAACCTTGATCTGGAAACAAGGTACAGACCAAGATTGACAACGAAGAACTGGACGTATGTCTAAAGAGTTCTCCGTCCAGTCTAGTAGACCATAAAGGTAGAGACGTTTTAAAGGCGACAAACACCACTAGGTGTCAGTTTCCGAAACCGTATGACTAAAGAGTGTCCCTTGATATAAGTTATAGGACACTATTTGGTATTGCCTTTTCTTACATATATTTGTATGTGTGTGTGTGTGTGTATTTATATATTGAATTAACAAAACGACATCTCGTCTTTAATTGTATAAATTTAGTTGGTATGAAATATTTTATTTAAAAATTTTTTCCTACTGTTATAATCAATTTTACTCTTAAAAATACCGATAGTATGGAAGGTTCTTTAGGTAAGGAAAATAAATCCTTTCGACCCTCCCATTACATTGATATTGTTTCGTAGAGAAATAATTCAGTATTAACTATTATACCGACGACTTATCGGAGTCTTTCTCTCGAGACCTGGTCTCACTGTAAAGGGACCTCCTCCGACTGTTACTTGGACTTTTTATGAACCGTTTTTCTTTGACGTTGAACTTTATCAATCAATACACCTAGGTGACGAAAAACTGTAATACTCCCACCTCACTAAAGTGGAAGAGTAAATCTTGATATGGAAGGTCTACATCAGACATAAGTTTATCTGGTATTAAGGGGTAGGTCTAGTCTGTTTTTCAAACGTTCCTTCCGTAGACTTACAGAGTAGGTGAATACCGAGGTCCCAGATTCACGTTTTAGAAGACTATCAGAGATGTATCCAGACTACACCGAGAAGAACTAAACCTCTAAATCATTTATTTTTCTGTTAAATGGACAGGTATATATATGTGTGTTTTATGTTAACATCCTGTTTTGTTCAATTGGTTTTATTTGTGATGCAAGACTTTTCGTCCTCTTTACTCCCCACCCGTGTCTCGTCGGTGACCAGGTATCGTCAAGACTTTAGGACGACTCGTCTACAATGTTCTAGGGTGAAAGGACCCCTATCCCTCACAAAAACCTTATTTTGGGTTGACTCCAGAGACCCTTATCAAGGGTCGGGTAAAAGAGGTCCCGAGAACTTGGGTGGTAGACCCTTCAAGAAAAAGGAGAAAAAAAAAAAAAAAAAAACGACGGTAGAATTCTTCAGTGACCCCAGTTACCCGAGTCGACGTCAGAGTCGGACAACTCGAAACTCAGTCGAATATAAATTATGTGAGTGTACGGAAAAAGTCGGTCGGACCATCGTGGACACCATGTTGAGAGAGTCTTTGACACGAGTGAATACTAAAATGAGTTCCCAATACATTGGAGTTTAGAAGTGTTGGAGTACCTGATATATAGGACAGTCCAACGAGACTGGTACCCCAAGAGGTCCGTTCTTATGACCTTATCCAACGGTGAAGAATGAGGTTCCCTAGAAGGACTGAATCCCTAACTTAGGTACACAGAACGTAGAGAACGTAACTGTCCACTAAGAAATGGTAATTATGGTAGACCTGTTGGGTGAGCTCTCAATATCGGTACAGTTGTAAAGAAAACTGTCCTGAAGAGACCACCAGATGACTAATTTTGAGGTGGGAAGGTACGTTCTCCGACCTAAGTTAGACATCAACCCTTTGATTCTGGGATGTACGGCACACCACACTGTTTATTTATTTTATCGAATGTTTAAAGGAAAACTCGTTACAGGGAGGTTGATCTGAATCAATACTACGTAATACGAATAGTTGAGAGGGACCCTGGTTCGGGAAACAGTGAAGAGGAGTCGGTAGAAATCAAGTCAAGTCAAGTCAGTGAGCCAGCACAGGGTGAGAAACACTGAGGTACCTGACGTTGTGCGGTCCGGAGGGACAGTTAGTGGTTGAGGGTCTCAAATGAGTTTGAGTAGAGGTAACTCAGTCACTACGGTAGGTTGCTAGTGTAGGAGACAGTTGGGGAAGAGGACGGAAGTTAGAAAGGGTCTAGTCCCAGAAAAGTTTACTCAGTCAAGAAACGTAGTCTACCGGTTTCATAACCTCAAAGTCGAAGTCGTAGTCAGGAAGTTTTCTTATAAGTCCTGACTAAAGGAAATTCTACCTGACCAACCTAGAGGAACGTCAAGTTCCCTGAGAGCTCTCAGAAGACGTTGTGGTGTCAAGTTTTCATAGTTACGAAGACACGAGTCGAAAGAAATATCAGGTTGAGAGTGTAGGTATGTGCTGATGACCTTTTTGGTATCGGAACTGATCTACCTGGAACCAATTGTTTCATTATAGAGACGAAAAATTATACGATAGATCCAACCAGTATTGAAAAGAAGGTTCCTCATTCTTAGAAAATTAAAGTACCGACGTCAGTGGTAGACGTCACTATACCTCTGGTTTTTTTTTTTTTTCGACAAATGAACCATTGACAAAGGTGACAAAGTGATAAATGGTCCTTCATTACCCTGGAAAACGGTACTAGAATCAAAAGACTCACAATTCGAAATTCGGTTTAAAAAGCGAGAGGATAAAGTGAAAGTAGTTCTCCTAGAAATCAAGAAGAAGTGGAAGACGGTATTCCACCACAGTAGACGTATAAACTCCAATAACTATAAAGAGGGTCGTTATAACTAAGGTCGAATACGAAGTAGGTCGGACCGTAAAGAGTACTACATGAGGTGTGTATTCAATTTATACGTCCCACTGTTATATGTCGGAACTGAATGAGGAAAGGGATAAACCTTTGTCAGACAACAAGGTACAGGCCAAGATTGAAAACGAAAGACTAGACGGATGTCTAAAGAGTTCTCCGTCCAGTCTAGCAGACCATAAGGGTAGAGAAAGTCTTAAAATGTGTCAAACACCACTAGGTGTGTCAGTTTCCGAAATCGTATTAGTTATGTCGTCTTTATATACAAAAAGACCATGAGAGAACGAAAAAACTATTATGTTACCTACAACCGTTGAACTAGAGACCAAGGAAACGGAAAGGTTTTTGGTCGAACTCGTAGACCTTAAAGTACCAAGTACTACATGACAACTTCAGACCGAACTTCTTAAAGATCGTAATGAAACGATCGTACACACTCTACTCACGTTAACACGTCATCAAACTCGTAAGGAACCGTAACGGAAAGAAACCCTAACCTTACTTTTGACTAGGAAAGGTCAGGCTACCGGTGACGACTCAAAATTTTTAAACGACCGTATAACTTACGTCGTTAGTACCGTAGACCAGAGTAATGAAGTACCGTTTATCTACTGCTTTGTCACCTTTGTCACCGACTGAAATAAAAACCCGAGATTTTAGTGACGTCTACCACTGAAGTCGGTACTTTAATTTTCTACGAATGAGGAACCTTCCTTTCGATACTGGTTTTTTCTGTCGTGTCATTTTTCGTCTCCGTAATGAAACAGTTGTGTCCAGACAAATCAGTTTCGATACCAAAAAGGTCATCAGTGTACACCTATACTCTCAACCTGACACTTCTTTCGACTCACGGTTTCTTGACTACGAAAACTTGACACCACAACGTCTTCTGAGAACTCTCAGTGAACCTGACGTTCCTCTAGGTTGGTCAAGTAGGATTTCCTCTAGTCAGGACCCACAAGTAACTTCCTGACTACAATTTCTACTTTGAGGTTATGAAACCGGTGGACTACGTTTCTCTACTGAGTAAACTTTTCTGGGACTACGACCTTCTGGGACTTCCGTCCTCCTCTTCCCCTGTTGTCTCCTACTCTACTAACCTACCGTAGTGGCTGAGTCACCTGTACCCAAACCCATCTGAGGCTGTCAACTACTAACTATCCCTCCGGACCACACGACGTCAAGTATCTCTGCGTTTCTCACCCTGCACTAACTCGTTAACTTGACTTGGCTTGACTTACGTCGTGAAAGTGTTGTAGTAGAAAGTCCTAAACTTTATCGAGTTGACCTTAAGGTAGTGGAGGTGATCGATACAAGTATCACTACAAAGGATCCGGGTCAACTGAAACGTAAGGTCCTACAGACCGAAATCCACCCACTAGTATGGTAGTACTAATAGACCCAACTCTTCTAGAAAAACATATCAAGAAGACACATAAGAACGGTGGGGAAGAATTATAGAAGACGAAGACAACCCAGGTATGGTAAAGACAGGAAATAACTCGGGTAGAAACTTACTTTATAGAGGAACCATAGAGGTTAAAAGAACTTCTCTATAGATCAGAAAGGGTAAGATAACAAAAGGAGATAAAGAAACGTGACTAGTGACTCCTTCCGAGAGAAATGGGGAGGAACGATAAGAAACTTTGAAACTTTCCCCTATAGAAAGGAAAAGAGGAAACGAAAAGAGAAGAGAAGAAAAGTGTCGATAAACATTCCGGAGGAGTCTGTGGATAGAACGAAAAAACGTAAAGAAAAAGAACCCCTACTAGAACTAGGGACAGAGGACATGTCACAGTACTTGGAGGTAGGTATCAAGTAGTCCATGACACAGATAGTCTAGATTAGGGAACTTAGATAAAGAATGGTAAGACTTCCTCTAGTTGGGACCCTAAAGAAACCTTCCTTACTACGATTTCGACTTCGAGGTCATGAAACCGGTTGAGTACTCTTCTCAACTGAGTAACCTTTTCTGAGACTACGACCCTCCCTAACCCCCGTCCTCCTCTTCCTCTACTGGCTCCTACTCTACCGACCTACCGTAGTGGCTGAGTTACCTGCACTCAGACTCACTTGAGACACTCTACCACTACCTGTCCCTCCGGACCGCACGACGTTAAGTACCCAAGCGTTTCTCAGCCTGTGCTGACTCGCTGACTTGACTTGACTTGACTTGACATATTATATTCCCTAAACTAAATCCAGTATGGACTTACCAGTCCACCAATAGGGGTAAAAGAAGGTAAATTCAGACTTAAACCGTTATTCCTCAAGTACTAGACTGGGTGTCAGTCGAGGGTCAGAACAAAAACGACTGAACATATCTCGAAGAGGTAGAAACCGACGTTTCTTATATTAGTCAGACTAAAGTCATAACTGGTAGACCACTACAGGTACACATATCACAAGAGAACACAACAACCTTCTACAACAATAGATACTGGTCACGTAAGAGAACCGTTTTGAGATAATCGTAAACGGAACGAAGTAAGGTGTTAGGTTCCGGTTTAAACGAACAATGAGGTCCACAAAGAACTGAAGGATGTAGACGTAGGGTCAGGGGATATTACTTTTCCTGTAGAAAACCCCCACAATCAAGATCTTCCAGAACATCCAGAAGTATCTTGACAAGTTGAAGTCGAAGAAGTCGTAATGACCAACCCCGTATCTGAACCTAATGACACTATAACTTACCAAACGGAACCTTTGCTTGTCTCTAGTAAGACAGTAAAAACTCTAAGGTAGGTTCATAACGTAAAGTCTAAGAAAGTAACTGATACTACCAATGAGGTAAAGAAGATTCCCTAAGAACGGGTGTCATCATATATATTACCAGTAGACTCAATTTAAGTGGGTAAGGTCAGGTAAAATCAAGCGACTAAGGATCTTACAGCTGTAAGTGAGAACGGTAGAGGATAACTGGAACTAAGTACGTGGATTGTAAGGTCCAAGGATACGTTATAACGAGAAATGTCGTAACCCGAAATGAAGGTAGTGGTCAGTGTAGGTGTTGACGCACAACAAAAACGAAATCGAGACAGAGAAGTAAGAAAGACCTCAATAAAGAGGTGACTAGAGGTCATCGTATAACCCGTGGATAGCTGGACCCCTCAAGTAGAAAGTCACAGGATAGAAAAACGGAAAAGTACCACAAGTACCCCAAGAGGTTTATTCTTATGACTTCAATAAACGGTAAGGAAAGAGGTCACCTGGTGTTCAACAGTCTTGGGAAGTGGTACTGGGTAAACAGAAGCCACCGGATGAACTGTAGCAAGCATCAAAGTAACTCACTCTGTTCCGACACCAGGTACACTAGTCTGACCAATTAAAAGACTCTGACACCAAAAGTCAGACAGACGGGAGATTACCTCTTCCTATTCTCCGAATACCTTCTAAAGACGACCCTCTCTGACTGACTCCCCCTTTGACCCAGAACAAGACAACCCGTACCGGTACGAGTCATTTAGAAATTAGGTTAAAAGACACATACCCACCTCGAAACGAGGGAAGTACGAAAAATGGACCCCGGTTTGATACCACCTCCATTACTTCTATTACCACTGGAGAAAGTTTTCTAAGGTACGTACATGACGATATGAGTAACAGGGGTTGGGACGTCTTCCGGTGGGGACTGTGTGCGGAGGCGACCTCTGAGGACCTGTGAAGACCCGTTCAGACCCAGTCAGACAACACCCCGGTCGGTATAATGGGTTGTCTTAACCTCCAGTGTACTTAGGTTAGTCTTCAGACTTTCTTTATACCCTACCAGTGTAGGACTACGACAACGGGACTCATAATTGATTGGAAACACCGAGTTCTCCCAAAGAGTGAAAACAGAAACTGAGACTATTTCCTCTTTGGTAAGGTAGAGACTTAGGAGGTCGAAAGGAATCTGAGTGACGTAAGGGAACTTTTGTCATGTTTAGAAAAGACTCGAATAAGAAAGAATATAATCGAAATGTTTATATAGTTCAGTGTTGGTTAAAGTTTGTGGTTTATGTAATGTAAGAGTCGGGGAGTCCATAAACTCAAGTTTTCAAGTCGGTTTATAAAAGAATAATGTATTGTACCGAAAGGTAAAAAGGTCTGAGGATTTTCAAAAGAATGTAATGTAGTTGGTCGGCGTTCGGTTACGGTCTTGAAAGATAAAGAAACAACAATGACATTTTTTTCTAAGTTAGGATCTATATTTATAGAGGTGAACATTCGAAATTCATACAATACGAGGTATTGTTGTTGTTGTTGTTTTTTTTGAGTTTTAGTACTCCCGAGGGTGATGTTTATGAATGTAGAATAAGTGTACCGAACGACAACCGACACTTAACACTCCCAACGT
Source organism: Capra ibex (assembly GCA_006410555.1). Taxonomy (NCBI): domain Eukaryota; kingdom Metazoa; phylum Chordata; class Mammalia; order Artiodactyla; family Bovidae; genus Capra; species Capra ibex. The sequence goes on along the minus strand of SJYO01018169.1, from coordinate 25,739,324 downwards.
CGGTACGAAGTCCGACACTTGACTTAATTCACACAAGGTGTTTGACTACTTTTAAACATTGAACAATATTTCGGTTCTCGATAGTTTTACAGTGAAAACGGTATAAGGTAATCGTTTCATTCCATATACTGGTTCGGGTTTTACCTACTCCACCCCTTCATGTCAAGAGAATCGTCAATTCTCTCTTCTTCTAATTTATAACCAACTGTTTATTATATTAAATGGTGTCAACGATTTGGAAATAACCGAAATGATACTACACTTAGGTAAAACTTATTTCTGTCGTGTGTTCGCAGGTATGAAACATTGATCTCTAATCTACGATTTTGTATAGACACCAAAACCGTGAACGTCTTATTGAAAGTATGTGATTATTAATCAAACTTTAGTTTGACTTTGTATGAATGAGGAACGAGAAACATTCACCGAAATGATTACGATACACGATTGAAAGGGTGACACACGTAGGACTTCAGTCACTCGAGGGTCACTACTGTAAATCTAGACCATGATGTGTTGGTAGTCATTGAGTAGTAATTTTATAGCTACTCTTTACTGTCATTACAGAAATAGACATCACAGTTTTGTACTTTCACTTAAATAATGGGGAAACGTGTCTAAAGTCACGTTAAGTTAGTGGTCGCACAGGAGATTTACTGTAAGTCGTTTGTGTAACCGAAAATCGTGGTAGTATTATACCGGTTAGACGGACAGTAGGTACAAATGGAGCCAAAGGTAAACTTTCTCTTCTTTTTATTCAAAAAGACATTGTACCACTCTGTATTTCATTTTAAAGAAGCTAATGGGTGGGAGGAAGGGGTAAAGGTTTATAGTCGACACACCTTAAACCTTAAGAAAACTTAATAAACTTAACAATCCGAGATTTTCGTAGTGATGCTTGTTTCGATCACCTCCACTACCTTAAGGTCATCTCGATAAAGTTTAGGACTTTCTACTACGACACTTTCACGACGTGAGTTATACATTCGTTTAAACCTTTTGAGTCGTCACCGGAGTCCTGACCCTTTCCAGTCAAAAGTAAGGTTAGGGTTTCTTTCCGTTACGGTTTCTTACGAGTTTGATGACGTATTAACATGAGTAGAGTATGCGATCATTTCATTACGAGTTTTAAGAGGTTCGGTCCGAAGTCGCCATGCACTTTACACTTGAAGGTCTACAAGTTCGGTCAAAATCTTTTCCGTCTCATTGGTCTCTAGTTTAACGGTTACAGACGACCTAGTAGTTTTGTCGTTTTCTCAAAGTCTTTTTGTAGATAAAGACGAAATAACTGATACGGTTTCGGAAACTGACATACCTAGTGTTCTTTTACACCTGTTAAGACTTTCTCTACCCTTATGGTCTGGTGGACTGGACGGCAAACTCTCTGGTTATACGTCCAGTCCTTCGTTGTGAATCTTGACCTGTACCTTGTTGTCTGACCAAGGTTTATCCTTTTCCTCATGCAGTTCCGACATATAACAGTGGGACGAATAAATTGAAGATACGTCTCATGTAGTACTCTTTGCGACCTGACCTTCTTCGTGTTCGACCTTAGTTCTGACGACCCTCTTTATAGTTAGTGGAGTCTATACGTCTACTATGGTGGGAATACCGTCTTTCACTTCTCCTTGACTTTTCGGACAACTACTTTCACTTTCTCCTCTCACTTTTTCAACCGAATTTCGAGTTGTAAGTCTTTTACTTCTGGTACCGTAGACCAGGGTAGTGAAGTACCCTTTATCTACCCCTTTGTCACCTTTGTCACAGTCTGAAATAAAACCCCCGGAGGTTTTAGTGACGTCTACCACTAACGTCGATACTTTAATTTTCTACGCATTAGAAACCTTCCTTTCAATACTGGTTGGATCTATCGTATAACTTTTCGTCTCTGTAATAAAACGGTTGTTTCCAGGTAGATCAGTTCCGATACCCAAAAGGTCACCAGTACATACCTACACTCTCAACCTGAGACTTCTTTGGACTCACGACTTCTTAACTACGAAAACTTGACACCACAACCTCTTCTGAGAACTCTCAGGGAACCTGACGTTTCTCCAGGTTGGTCACGTAAGATTTCCTTTAGTCAGGACCCACAAGTAACCTTCCTAACTACGATTTCGACTTCGAGGTCATGAAACCGGTGGCGTACGCTTCTCGACTGAGTAACCTTTTCTGAGACTACGACCCTCCCTAACCCCCGTCCTCCTCTTCCTCTACGATCTCGTACTCTACCGACCTACCGTAGTGGTTGAGCTACCTGTACTCAAACCCATTTAAGGATCTCAACCACTACCTGTCCCTCCGGACCGTACGACGTTAAGTACCCCAGCGTTTCTCAGCCTGTGATGACTCGTTGACTTGACTTGACTTGACTAGGAGGTTTATGATAAATGTATGTTCCTAGTCTTAATCTTGACAGTAGGGTTTCGAATGACAATTTTTCCTTCGCACTTGGTACCTCTTATACGTAGAGACTGGTCCTTAAAAAGAAGAAGTGCGAGTCGAGGAATTATTTACAGTGAGTCGTGGACGGTCAGTGAAGTCTTGTAATTGTCTAGAGACTTTCTTCGTTGACATAGTCACGGGACACACGATAAAGTGTCGAAATATGGACACGGGATTAGGTGTAGGTAGGGCACTGGAAACCCACAGGTAAACAGTCTAGAGTCTTTACGTCCCTATTTTTATTTTTTCAGTCACGAAACTCTCTTTAAAATATGGTCGACGACCACAGGTAAAGGGTGGACAAATAAAATAGTGTCCGAGTTGAAATGTTCCTCCTCACCCATATTGGTGTAAGTTCCCTTTCCACCCCGATAATCATGGTCTCGACCCTGATAGAGGTGGTAAGAAACCCCCATGACACAACTAAGTAAGTAGTAGTGTCACTAGACTGGATGAGAACCTGTATTCGGTCTTTTTTGGACCACACTCATTTTTCTCTCATTTAACCTGGCTTAAAATTGAGAATCTTCGTACAAAAAGTCGACTTCAAGGGTGAACAAGTATGTACTTTCAACTCAGATTGTGGGTTGTATTAGCTTCTGAAGTGATTCAATTCGGACCTAAGAGTCTACATTTCGAGTCAAAAGATAAACCAGGAGAAAAGTATACATTATTCCTCCTGAAACAGACTTTTGTATACTGTCTTAATTCATAACATCTTATTTTTAAATTCTTCTTGGTGATGTACGAATGAATTTTACTGATTTTGGGTTTGTTTTATGACTGTCACGGTTCACGACCGTTCCTTTCTTCGCCGTCCCTACGTGTAGGTAACGACCACCTTTACGTTTACCGTATCTGAGAAACCTTCTGATAGACCGTCAAAGAATGTTTTAATTTGTATGAGAGTCTCTACTAAGTCGTTAGAACGAGGAACCATCAATTGGTCTACTAGACTATTTAAGAGAAGTGTGTTTTTAGACGTCTACTTAAAAATTTCGTCTAAATCAATATGTAACGGTTTTGTGCCTCCGTCGGTTCTTCAGGAAATTGTCCATTTACCTATTTATTTGATACCGAGGCAGTTGATGTCATATACCAGAATTTATGACGGTACGTCCCCTTTTTTCTTTCTATCTTACTTCTGACCTTTCCCCAGTATGTCGGTTCGGAGAGATAATTGTATGTTCAGTACCAAAGTTAGAGTAATATGCCCTCTCATCTTGTGTCATCGAAAGATAAACCGACCCTTCTTTATTTGACCTAAATATGTCTTCCATTACGAAAGAGACAGTGTATCTGTATGTTCTTTCATAAAGATTATGTTACACCATTCATCGTGTTGTCTCTGGACACATCCGTCAGGGTAAAGTAAGTTTCGCCTTGAAAGGTTTCTGTAATTTAATTGAGAGTGTATTAATTTTATTACAAGGGTATTTTATTTTTATTTACAGTCACTCTCCTCTACACAAAAACCTGTAATATTATTGAGAAGTTGATAAACGAACAGACTGGGGAAAGTAAAAGAGTTGGGTACAGGTTATAAAATTTCAAAAGGCAAAATCTACTTAATCGTTCCGACCAGAACATCACACACTGGAACCGTAAAGGAGTGTAGAGTACACGTAGAGTTTCAGACTCCTATATTAACAGTAGTTTACGTCAATATGGTGGTCATGTTCATTGGAGGTTTTATAACATCTTACCTATAAAGCATATTTCCTATGTTTTTATGAGAGACACTATTATAGTATACTATTCTATGATGAGGAACATCTCTCTCAGACTCCAGGTATTTGTTTAAGTGTCTTATTACCGATTTATATCTACTTTCCGTCTCGACAAATGACCGGTTTAACCATGGTCGTATGTCAAATATGTCCGTTATGTCAAATATCAAATGTTAAAGGAGACGGACTTTCGAAATTTTCATACACTAGAATTGTTGACTTTGATTGTGTTATAACATTTGGTTGATACACACACAGACACGATTCAGCGAAATCGATGTAGACTCAAAAGTACTGGGACACCTGACATCCGGTGGTCGAAGGGAAGAGGTACACCATAAAGTCAAAATTTTTTTTTTCCTACACTAGAACTACTTATACAAATTTACAAAAGTCTAAGAGTTATAGAGTTTTCATACTATTAGTTATAAAATCACCAAATTTTAATATATTATTTGAACCATATTTTTAACTGGTTTAAATGTTTGACACAAAAAGTTATCGTAGTATTCGGTGCCTCATTAGACCTTATCGAAAAGATAGGAATCTTAAAGTTAAGGAGGAAGTATAGTAGGTGTCTCTTAACGGTTACTCTTCGTGCTTAGAGTGACACCCTAAGAGAATTCACTCTCGGAAGTTTACCAAGAAGTGAGGTGACCGAGGCGATATTCTGTTTCCGGTTTGGGATTTTGAAAATTCATGTTAAGGTGTGTTGTTTACAGATTACTTTTAGAGGATCTACGGTGCAGAAACCCTTTTTGTTTTGAATCTTTGAAGTATCAGAAAATTTTGAATGAGAGGGTAGACATCAAAGACGGTGTAGGTAGCAACCGTGGTTGTATGGATCGTCGTTGAGTAAGGGACTGGTGTTCTAAGAAAAAAAGTGTAGAGAACGGAAACTTGTACGGCTTAGTCGGTCTTACCTCACACCATTTGTCTATAAAGGTCGTCTACCCTAAACTGTGTCCTTTAATTTACGAATGCTTTACTAACTTCCCGACGTCCTCCTCCCCGTCCATACCCCGACGAGGACCTGACTAATTAAGTTTCTGTGTGACCTACGACTGTCGATCTGGGTCCATACACCTAAGGTCGAGGATGTGTCTGACGGACATCTGAGTGGTTAAAGACCTGATGAAGTCAGATCGACGATGGTGGACATTTGAGGTTGTAGAGAGACCTTAATAAACGATGAATTTTATCGTCTTTCTTTTGTCGAGGGTGGTGTATAGGTGTAAGGTTTAAAGTGTACTTTCGTAAGTTAATCGTATTGGATTAAACGTAGGTCCGGACCCGATGGTCCTTAAGATTCTCTGTATCAAAACCCGAGAGACAGATGATAATAATTTCTTACGTTTATCGTTTTTCATCCTTTCCTAAGACTCAGTGTAGGTCTTGTATCTACATAGACTACGAAGTCAACTTAAGGAAAGAATAAAAAACGAACGATGGTAGGGGTACGTACATTACGATCACCCCCGTACAATTCAGCAAAGTCAGTAACAGCTGAGAAACACTGGGATACCTGACGTCGGGTGGTCCGAGGAGACTGGGACTTAAGAGGTCCGTTCTTATGACCTCCCCCAACGGTACGGGAGGACACCCCACAGGAGGACCCTTCGGGTAGATTGTGAGCATAAACGAAGATATCTACTAAAGGTTCAACAATCCTGGTGCTAGATCGAGTCAAGGACTCGTATGGTGAGAGTACCCTCCATGACTTCTAATTTCTTAGGTATCTTGTAGAACCCAAGACTCACTCACCAGGTCAAGACTCACTCACCAAGGAGGACTTTAATAAGTGGAGTCGTACGGACGCCATTTAAACAGTGTTGGACTAATATGACACTACGAGAAGTGGGGGGATCTGGTACATGAAAGTCTTTCGTTTTGGATGTAGAATGAGATAAATGAAGAAAAGAAAAGGGTGCAGGGGTCCACGTATTTTACAAGGAATCTACTACGTGTGAACTTTGGTTGTGTTGTAACATGTAGTTGTGATGAAGTTAAATTCTTTATCTAAATTTTTTCTTACGTTTATGTCCGTTCTTAATAAATCCATCGTTTTAGTTATTTTGGACCACTGGCGAACCTTTTGTTCATTTTATTTTCATACGGTAGATATTTTATTTATGTATTTATTTTCCGTGAATCCTTTTTAAACAATTTCACTTACTTACTTATTTATTTGTTTAGAAAGTTTGTATCTGTATATGCAGTAAAAAATAACGACAAAAGTCTCGTTCTACCTCTGAAGACCTTTAAATATATATATATACCTCTTTTACAAACACTTTCGAAATCCATACATCCTCTAAGAAAAATTAATGACTAGAATTTACTCAAATTCTACTAATGGACCCCTTTTGACGTGTCTATGTATTAACTGAGTATGACCTTGCAATGGTCAAGACTCAGTACATGCTCAAAGCTTACGTGCTCACTAGAAGGTACTCGAAGAGTCAAAAACACACAAACAAAACAAAAACAAAGAAAAAGGACAATTATCAAGTCTTAATTCGACCTTTGTTTCCTCCGTAAAATTACACCAACTATTTTGTGTGGAAGAGAAATCTCTAAACACCAACCACAAAACACGTTGCACTCGAGGGACCCTTAAGTGCATTAGTCCCCGCTTTTCACTTCGACCTTTATCGGTCCTTGGGTTCGTCGAGACCCCTCCTCGGGACACGACAGAGAGTTCGGTGCCCAGAAGGACCAGAGAGAGCAAGAGACACGTAAGTGTGAAGAGAGGAACAGTCGAAGGACTCCTTGAGGGAAGGGGAGTGTAAAAAGAAGACGTCCTCAAACTGAGAGAACTCTAGGGTGCCGAGACAGCTGTAGGTAGGTGTAGAGAAAAACGTAACGAATCGACGTCACGGACGACGACAGGATAAGCCAGGGGGTAGTCTTAGAGGTCTCTTCTGAGGGGAACCGGGTCGAACACAGAAGTGCGACCCGGTGTAGTACCCTTCGAAAGTTTAGTCCAGGTACAGAAGTGGGGACTCTCAGTGACGACTTTTGTAAAAGTCACAGGGGCCCCGTAACCGGACGGGGGTTTGTTGTCTTTCTACTTAAGAATATTGAGGCCCCGTCAACGAAGGGTGGGGTCAACAGACAAGGACCAAAAAACACCACGTACATCTGTCACGGGTGAAATACTGTATGTCTCAGATCCAGATATTTGTTAGACGGTTCTTGACAGTACTCAGACTCTAGTATGAGACAAGAGTTCGACACAGTCTACCGGATATCGAACATCAAACTGTCCATGGAAGACACAAAGGAAGAGACTTTTCCTGAGGAAAAGTTCCTGATCCTGGAGATTGGGATGACTTCGGACTCAAAAGTAACGTCGGCATCTTTCGCATCTCAGGGACCAGTCCGTATCCGTCACTGTCGTCCACCCTAATTAAACCAAGACTCTTGGTACATCAGAAGGTTTAGCCTAGGTCTCAGTATACGTCTGTCGAGAACTAAACAAAAACAAACAAGTAAAAATGACTTCATATCAACTAAATGTTATAACATAAGAAAGTCAACGTATCGTTTCACTGAGTCGATATGTATGTATCTATATATACGTTTTTATACATATATATGTATGTATAAAAAATAGTTTAAGAAGAAGGGGTGTTCAGTGGTGTTTTGTTACTCGTATCAAGGAGTACGATACGTCGTCCAGGAACAACCAATAGGTAGGATATGTATCGTTACACATAAACGATCAGGGTTTGAGGATTAATAAGGATGGACGGGTGGGGTGTTGCCTAAGTTGAAAGTTTTTTGATCCTAGTATCGTAGGTCAGGGTAGTGGAGTACCGTTTGTCTACTCCTTTTTACCTTTGTCACAGTCTAAAGTAAAAGAACCTGAGGTTTTAGTGACACCTATAACTGACATCGGTACTTTAATTTTCTACCAACGAGGAATCTTCTCTTCGAGACTGTTTAGATCTGTTGTATAATTTTTCTTTTCTGTAGTGAAATGGTGTTTTCCAGGTATATTACTTTTTCCAGGTAAAAAGGTGATCAGTACATTCCTACACTCTCGACTTGACATTTCCTCCGAATGGTGACTTCTTGACTACGAAAGTTTAACACCACGACCTCTTCTGAGAACTCTCAGGGAATCTGTCGTTCCTCCAGTTTGGTCAGTTAGGATTTCCTTCAGTTGGGACTGATAAGTAACCTTCTTGAACAGGACTTCGACTTCGAGGTTATGAAACCGATGGACTACGTTTCTCGGTCAAGTAACCTTTTCTGAGACTACGACCCTTTCCAACTCCCGTCTTTCTCTTCTCCCACTGTCCTACTCTACAAACCCACTGTAGTGCCTGAGTTACCTGTCCTGTCGTTTGAGCTCCTCTATCACTTCTTGTCCCTTCGGACCACACGACATCAACTACCCCAACGTTTTTCAACCTGTACTGAATCGTTGACTTGTTGTTGTTGAGACGGGTGGCGGGTTGTGTGTGTGCGTATTACACTCGTGTCAGGTGTCGCAGATCGGGTGTTGAAACTTTAGGGTTCGGTGTTCGGTAGAGCTGGAAGTCTTGAAGAGGAGTCGGGGGATACGACTCTATAGGAACCGAGAGAGGGAAAACGTGAGAAAGAACTCTAAAATGTCAAAGTTTAAAACAAAATTTAAAATATAGTCTCAATTAAATGTTACAGTACAATCAAGGTCCACATGTTGTTTTACTAAGTCAATGTGTATATGTACATAGATAAGAAAAAGTTTAATAAAAGGGTAAGTTCAACGATGTCTCAAAACCCATCTCAAGGGACATGATGTGACATACAGGAATAAGATAAAACGAAATATACATCATCACACATACACAGTTAGGGTTTGAGGGTCAGAAAGGGAGGGGTGGAGAGGAAAAGGGTGAACCACGTATATTTTAAGACTGACACTTAAACAAAGGCAAAACATTTATTCATGTAAACACAGTTAAAAAAAAATCTAAGGTGTGTATTCACTATAGTATAAACATAAACAGAAACAGACTGATTGAAGTGAATCATGTTATAGAGGTCCAGATAGGTATAACGACGTTTACCGTAATAAAGTATTAATAAATACCGACTCATTATAAGGTAACATATATACATGGAGAAAAAATAGGAAAGTAGACAACTATCTGGGAATCCAACGAAGGTACGGAACCGATAATATTTCTTACAAAGACACTTGTGACGCCACGTGTACAGAAAAGTCTAATACCGAAAGAACCCTCCGGAGAATTAAACTACGGATCCGACATAGGTCCCTCACTGTGGTGAAGAGACGTCTGATAATGAAGGTTGTACTATGAAGTCCATACGGAAGTTTTTCTCTAGGGATCCGAGATCGTCTGGTCGGTGTCAACCAACCGTACCATGTATTATGTTGGTCTTCTAAGGTCCTTTTATCCAGAATATGGTAAAGGCGAAGTCACAAGTCTACTACAGTACACTATAAAGGACAGACTCCCATTCCGTGAGACATTCGAGTTTCTCACTGCGACTGACTCCGAGACTTCCGTTCTCTCCGTTCGGGTATGGGGTCTATCCATGGATAAGAAGGTCCATGGACCTCTCTATTTCAGATCGGGAAGTCCTGTCCCCCGGGGGCACATCGAGTCAACGGTGGTACGTCCACCAACCAGAGAAACTCTTTGTCACCGTTTACCTTCCGAGTCGTAACCAGAGGTAATGACCGTTCACTGTATCTCCACCTTCGTCGACACAGTCGGAATCGTTCACCCTTAGGTATACCGAGTCACATACACATAATAGGAGATCCAGTAGAACCAGTGGGATGAAGACCCGAGCAGTACGATCAAGAACCTACTGACTACTAGTTCTGTCGGGTGTAGTAAGACAGGTGTATCGAGAAGTCACGGAAAGATTACTACTTATGAAAGACCACCTACCTGTACTTGTACACTGAAATTTTTACAGAAGTGTGAAAGACAAGTGAGGATACATAGGTGGATGTGCGTAGGGAGATGAAGGGTTCAGAAACAGAGACTAAAAAAAGATCCGGGGACTGGTTGACCGGTCCCGTAACTGGTGACAGATTTTCAAACACATAGAAGAGGAGGACCCGGTGCAGAATGAGGTACTGTTACTTCGAAGTCGGTAACCCTTCTCAAAGAACGTCACACCAAACATATACGTGATAAGAGGATATGGAAAGTGTACAGTCTTAGTGTGTGACCGTTCCCATAAGGGGAAGTTGTCCTGTGAAGGGGTCCAGTGGCGACCACTGAAGAGTCGTCGACCCGGTGACAGCACACGGTCTTCCACAACACCGTAAGGAGGACGGAAGAGTCGTCTTGGCTGACATAGTCGAACAGGAGACCCTTCGTCCACGGGTCATCTTTGACGTTTATGTTCTCGGAATAGGTCCCATTTAGAGACTTCTTATTATCTCCCATCACCCTCCTTCGTCCCCCTCGAATGTCTGACGGTCCAACCAGTCTGTAAACACTTTCCTTCAACGTATCCTTTTGAACGTCTCGACACAACTCTTTTAGAACCACCTCAGTTACCTCGTGGGTCTGACGTGTTCTTCTCAGGTGTAGTCTGTCTTTCCGGGGTCGAAAGTAGGGGGGTGGTGCAACAGTCTCCGACCCTCGGCGGGACCCTCTACGTAGAAGGACACTTCAGTCTCCGGTGACCTCCGGTGTCCGGTGGACAAGAACGTCACACTTCAGACTCTACAGTAGTACCTCAGTCCTACCCCGTACAAATCGGGGAAATACCAACGTCTCCCCTTAGAAGTGCGGATTTCTGAATATGTACTCCACCCTTGAAATGCCTGGACAACAGGTGTCTCGATAAAGAATGAAAGAGTAGTAGAATTGTCTCGTAAAATAATAAAAAACAGTAAAAACACTAAATAATACTCCAGAAATCAATCCATCGAAAGTCCGTTATACGAGGTAGGTACTACTGAACAGTCGTAACCTTCGAACCAGGAACGATCCGTAAACGTAGACTATAGGATAGGGTGGAAGGGTGGACTGAGACCGTGTGAAAAGACTGTGTAGTGAACCATTAAGAGTTAGAATATACTGTAAGACAAGATCGCAACACCAAAGGGTGGGTAAAGAAGGACGTGAGTGAAGGGTAGTCGTCTTCAGTTGAACGGATATAGAATGGTCTCTAGTTTAACACCCGTAGGCAACCTAGTATCTTTTTTCGTTCTCTTCAGGTCTTTTTGTAGATGAAGACGAAGTAACTGATACGGTTTCGGAAACTGACACACCTAGTGTTGTTTGACACCTTTTAAGAAGTTCCAAACCCCTATGGTCTGGTGGAATGAACTGAAGACTCTTTGGACATACGTCCAGTTCTTCGTTGGCAATCTTGGTCTGTACTTTGTTACCTGACCAAGGTTTAACCCTTTCCTGATGTCGTTCCGACATGTAACAGTGGAACAAATAAATTGAATATACGTCTCATGTAGTTTGTTATATGATCAGACTTACTTCGTGTTTGACCTTAGTTTTAAAGACCCTCTATATAGTTATTGGAGTCTATGTATTTACTGTGGTGGGAATACCGTCTTTCACTTTTCCTTGACTTCTTGGAGAACTACTTCCACTTTCTCCTCTCACTTTTTAGACCGAATTTTGAGTCGTAAGTTTTTTGATTCTAGTACCGTAGGTCAGGGTAGTGAAGTGACGTTTATCTACCCCTTTGTTATCTTTGTCACTCTCTGGAATAGAAGAACCTGAAGTTTTAGTGACGTCTACCATTGACGTTGGTACTTTAATTTTCTGTGAACGAGGAACTTTCTCGTATCTATCGTATAAGTTGGATCTATCGTATAAGTTTTCGTCTCTGTATTAATGAAACAGTTGTTTCCAGGTAGATCAGTTTCGATACCAAAAAGGTCATCAGTATACACCTATACTCTCAACCTGGTATTTCTTTCGACTTACTGCTTCTTCGACACCACAACCTCTTCTGAGAACCCTTAGGGAACACGATGTTCCTTTAGTTTGGTCATCTATGATTTCCTTTAGTTAGAACTTATAAGTAATCTTCCTGACTACAACTTCGACTTCGAGGTTTTGAAACCAATGGACTACGCTTCTCGTCTGAGTAATCTTTTCTAGGACTACGACCCTTTCTGACTTCCGTCCTCCTTTTCCCCTGGTCTCTCCTGTTCTACCAACCTACCGTAGTGACTGAATTGCCAACACTCAAACTCGTTCGGGGTCCTCTACCACTTTCTGTCTCTTCGGACCACATGACGTCAAGCGCCCCAGTGTTTCTCAACCTGTACTGACTCCTTGACTTGTTGTTATAGAATGGACGAGTGTTAGAATAATTAAAGAACGACTGAATTGTACTTTGTGATTGTAGTTAATTTTATTATACGTTAAATATAATACGGTGATGTCACTCCTGTAACTGGGATATTACTTACTGTGACCGTAAGACCAATTCTAATCAGTGTCATATTCTTGTGAATTTTACGACACTTTAGTATGTCGAAGGTGAACTTTATTTGACCTGTCTATAAAAGAATTTATATTGATGTTAGAATATTTAATTGTTATATTAAGTTAATTCAATTTTGAGACTTTGTTAGTAAAGATTTGGTAATTGTTCTTCTTTATTTAGAACTAAGCGGTCTGATATCCGTTCGTCCATGATAAAGAGATAAGGGAGATGTTGTGTACGGTAATTATTCAATGTCAGTATACTTTTCCACTTAAGTTGATATGTAGTTTTATTCTATTTTTAAATTCCTTCCCTACATAGTCTGTCAAACAAAAGATATTTCCGATATAGATGGTCTCACTTTATAAAATTTTGTGATTATATCTCACAATAGACCTCATCCTTTACCGTTGGGTGAGGTCATAAGAACGGACCTTTTAGGGTACCTACCTCCTCGGACCCTCTGAGCACCTGGCACCCCAGCGTTTCTCAGTTTGTGTTAACTCGCTGAAGTGAAAGTGAAAAGTGAGAGTACGTAACCTCCTCCTTTACCGTTGGATGAGGTCATAAGAACAGACCTCTTAGGGTCCCTGTCTCCTCGGATCACCCGACGACAGATGCCCAGTGTGTCCCAACCTGTACTGACTTCACTGAATCGTCGTCATCGTCGTCGTCGTCTCACAATAGACACAGGGTATTGTATTTACATTTTCATATAATGACCACCCTTACATTCAACAATATTTGAATATCGTTACCTTTAGTTTTAAAATTCAAATACTAAATTTAAAAAACTTTCTATCTAAAAATCCGAAAGTCACATATGCGACTTATATAGATAACCGAAGTTCTCGTGAATTCCTTAATGTAAAACTGTCTTTATTCCTGTACAATGGGAAAGCTTTATAATCGTAGTATCATCTTATCTTTCTGTATCCGGACCTTGGGTCAGATTGATAGACGATTAGAGTAAAGATAGTCTTTAGTTAAAAAAGGAAACCAGGTCAGTAATTGAGTCGGAAAAGTAGACTTTTTAATCTCCTTACCGGTTTCAAATATCGATTTGATTTTTAATACACCAATAATGGTAGTTAAGTGATCTTTTATATTTTCGGTAGAAAAGTGTATATAAGACAAAACATTGCACTATATTTTGGTTTATTTTAAAGTCCATAACGTTGTCGAGACAGTCACTAATCATAATAGTCAGTCATGGTCACAAATAGTTCGAAAATTAAAGATCCCTATAAGATCTTTTAAAAAGATAATGAAAATTCTGTTGAGAAAAAAAAATTAAAAAACTCTCTCTCTCTCTCATTTACCTCTTTATAAACGTTGATGGTTTAGGTTGACACGAGATATAGTTGACTTCGTGTCTCCAGTTTTTGGTCATTGAACTTATTCTACCTGAAAAATAAAAAGATACATTTTACTTAGGTCCTTATTCGTTAGGTTCAAGTACTTCGGAAATATTTGGTTCGGAAGAGGTTTCGTTGTCTGTACCAGGTTTTACCGACGATCTCGTGGTCGGAAGTGTAAACGTAAAGTGTATTGTCCTACCTCCCCTTTATGTCCTTTCCTTATCAGTCGAGGAAATTTCATTGATGTGAAAACGACGTCGTCCACCCGGTTTGACAGTAGAGAACCGAGATTAGTCGACGTTCTTGCCTACCTCTTGCGGGAATGAAGAAGGACCAGCCGTTACACAAGTGACCGACGGTCGTAACAATAATGTTTCATTCCTTCCTTCTGTTCCATGACCCTAAGGTGATCGTTAAAGATGTTGTCGTACGAATGGAGTAGGAGATTCTTCCATAACATTCATACTGCGAAATAAAGGTTCTTAAACAAATCAAAGATCGGAAGGTCAAAAAAGGACTAAAGACAAGGTAACGGAACGAGACTAAAAAAAAAAAAAAAAAAAAAAAAAAAAAAAAGTTCTCTCTTGAAGACCGGTGGACGGAAAGAAGATTAGACCGAAGAAGGACTCTGACGGAGAATTTCGTGTCGGAGAAGAACCGAGTCGGTGGCCTCGGATGTCAGTTCTCTACGTAAGGGGTGGAAGTTCAGGTCAAGACATTCAGGTAAGAGTTCGGACTTGGATCGTGAGGTCGAGGAAAGAAGAGTTCCTTTTCTCTATTAGGTGATTGTTAGATTCTAAAACGACACGTTCAATCCTGGGACCAAAAAGTTCGAAATAGATGTAAAATGATTGCCTATCCAAAAGTAGAAAATCTGGTTAACGAGGTACTGATGTAACTAACTAAATAGGTAACGAAATAATGGTTTGTAGATCACTCATTGGTGGTGTGTGGTCTGTGACTTATCGTCTCTTAGGAAGAAGGAGATATAACTGAATAAAAATATTTTGTGTACGAGACTTTTGTCGTCGTTTTCACCCAATTCCTAACTAGTGAGAAAAAGAATGGTCTTGTGTAACGGTGCACTTTGTTCCCTAGTGACACATGAAAGTGTTACGGAGGGTCCGATTATAAAGTTATAAAGTTCTGTCAATATCGTGTAAAGGAAGAAATAGAGGGACTGAGAAAGTTGAGGACCCAAAGTCAGCAACCGTCCATCTGAAACCGTGGAAGGGAACCTATAAGAATGTGTGGAAGGTCGTCCTTATCGAAGTTTCTTAGTCGGATAAATGACAATGACTAATACGTTGGGTAGTAGGACTGTTGGTATTGTGATGAAGGACCTTAATACTCTTGTGTGACATGACTTGACCGTTAACCACCTTTCTTCAAATTTTTATTAAAGAGGTCTTTTATCTCATACTATTTAGTTTTCGTTAAATTTCATAAAGAATGTAGTTCACTACGAATTTATATAAAGTTATTAGATCTCGTCTGTTCAGTATCTTTTATAAAATCTTTTGTTATCTCACTAAATTATGTCCGGAAATCAGAGTTACTCTAGTCTAAGGACCGTTACTCCAGTTTAAGAACCGTTTAGTGGTTTACACATTTAAGTCTATACTCAAAGGTAAGTTTGTACCCCTAGCCTTCCATTTTTCACCGTAATAGGTGAGTTTTATCCAATTAACATACTAGATTTTTGGTTTGTTCGATGGAATCTGAGAGTATTACGACGATATCGTAGAGTTAAAATATAATTATTTTAGTTTATAATTTTTACACACAAACGAAAATTCTGGAACTTTTGAGGGGAACAAAGGAGGAAAAGGAGTAACAGTCTAAAAAATTTGTTATTAGAGAGATAAAAAGTGGGTGAAACAGTGGTGAACGAGTCAAAACACTGAGAATCTTGAACCATATATTAGATGTTCTTCTAAATGACGTCCTTATTTACGTAACGGTCGTGTGTGTATGTGTGTGTACACAAAGAACAGAACGGACGTCCTTCAGACGGTGTTAGGTCACTGAGACGTCTTGTAAAAGGAAGGCTTCTAAGTCCCTAGATCTTACAAGGTAGAGTACCGAGGTCTTAGAGTGATGTCATTCAGGAGATGTATCCTTGTTCAAGACAAGGTTCTCGGACGAACATTCAGGTCACAGACGTTCAGGTTGTCTCAATCGGATCCATGGGTTGATTGTGTTAGACGATATATTATGATATAATATTATCCAATTATTACGAAAAGTGTGTCTATTATGTGTTTTCTGTTTGTGTCTTTTTATTCCACGAAAATTAGAGAGTCATGTCATGGGACTTTTCATACCATCAAGTCATGATGGACCGTATGTCTCTGACCATAGCTCACTTATCCTTTCTTCACAAGGACTGACCTTCTTCCTCTCCTCCATCCTCTACCATCTCGACTTCTTGACAGTCGTTATCCTCTTTCACCCATTCGAAGTTAATATGAATACGGACTACAACTACCTTGCGTACAAGTGTAGAAACTTTTAAGTGCTGAACTCCCAAACATAGATCCCCTGAATGACATGTGTCAGAGTACTTGAGACACCCACCTTTTCCTGGTTGACCTTGTAGTATGGTATCTAAAAGTAGTGGAGTCGGGTCTTCACTGTGGGTCGTCAATGAAGAGAAACTACAATAACGTAAGAAGTATTGATTCGTACCCCAAAACGACAAACGTTCTCCCGACCATTCATCTAGACAACCAGGACTTACTAAGTCTTCTGTCTCTGAACTGACAACCCTTCAAAATCATCACAAATCGTATGGTTAAATAACTTTGATAGGAGATATAATAATTTGTATTGGTATGAATATTGGTATGAATATTGGTATGACGATGACGATTCAGCGAAGTCATCACAGACTGAGACACGTTGGGGTATCTGCCGTCGGATGGTCCGAGGCGGCAGGGACCCTAAGAGGTCCGTTCTTGTGGTCTCACCCGACGGTAAAGGAAGAGGTTACGTACTTTCACTTTTCACTTTCACTTCAGTGAGTCAACACAGGCTGAGAAGTGCTGGGGTACCAGACGTCGGAAGGTCCGAGGAGACAGGTACCCTAAAAGGTCCGTTCTCATGACCTCACCCCACGGTAACGGAAGAGATATGAAGGGATCACGGAATGTAAATAATTAAAACAATAGTAAAAGAAGGACCTTAATAATAAAGACAAGGTTTTAATCCTACGTGAGTCTTGGGCAAACTTGAAAACCGGTTCTAACGTTCGTATAAAAAATTTTTTGGTTTTGGTGTTACTTTTACAATGACAATCACACCGGGGACACCAGACGTGGAGTTCTTTAAGTAGACCTAAGGAAAAGACCCGACCGCGGGATCACTGCACCAGAGAGACAACCGACACTCCGGTCTACGGGAGTGTCAGTCCTTCCTGTGTCTTGTCCTTGGGGCAGGGGACAGCCACCGCAGTCGTAGACGAACCCACGGGTGGGATGAGGGTGGTGTGACGGAAATATGAACGTCTACACGACAAAGTACTGTTCTGGAAATACCTTCAGAGTAGGTAAAAAGTCTCCTCTCGTAGTCATCGAGGACGGGAGTCTAAGAAGCTTAAGGACAGGACGTCCTTGACGAAGGTTGTCAGGACCTGACAACAAACACTAGGACTGGGTTGGGATTAGTTCAGGGACACAGCTTTTGAGGGTATCAGAATTTAGTTGAAGGTAACAGTTAACGGAGAATGGAAAGACGAGACTGAACCTCCATGATGTCTCGAGGTACCTTCGCCACAGGAGGAAAGGATCACTCGTTCGTGAGTCGACACACAATGGTTGTCTTGAGCCGTGATTCCAGATCCCTCGACCCATTGATAAAGAATAGACCAAAGACGGAGAAACGGAGTGTTTAAATCTCACTAAGAAAGAAATTTTTACCGAAGTCATAGTATCCTATGGTGAATATACACCTTAGATTTTTATAATATATTTACTTGAACAAATGTTCTGTCCTTGTCTAAATGTTTATAGTTTTATTTTGAAAACCAATGGTTTCCCCTTTGTACCCACTCCCCATTTAGTCGTCGAACCCTACTTATGTGTGTGTTCTGATATACATTTTATCAATTGTTGTTCCTGGATAACATATCGTGTCCCTTAAGAGTTATAAGACATTATTGGATAGTACCTTTTCTCAGATATTTTCAGACATGTCTATGTGTGTGTGTGTGTCTGTGTGTGTATCGACTTGAACGACATGTAGTCTTTGGTTGTGTTTTGACATTTAGTTCAGTTTAAGAGTGGTAGGATTTGTCGACACGGAGGGATCGTGTCAGTAAAGTTATCAGGACTCGATAATTACAAGTAAGAAACCTAAGAAAAGTTGGTTAAGATTAGAGACGGACCTAAAAAATAACTAATAATCAAATTACTTAGAAATTGTGTATAAGTAAAATATAGATGTATTCTCGATACTAAAATGGGAAAAAACTCTAATTTGAAAATTGTCTTTACACAGGAAGAAAGTAAGAAGGACCACAACGATATTTAAGACCGATGGTTCAATATTCATCCTACAACGTATTTGATCTTTTGTTATTTTCCTCCCATCGGTTCTATCATATCTTTACGACTATGGAATGTATTTCTTGTGAACCTTTTTTAACCCCTTCAAATCCGATTCCCTTTATTAGTGCCAAAGGTTTTTTAGATTTCCCGATGACAAGTCTTTTCATCGACCAGTCCAAAATACTCAAAATTTTCTTACTTATACTTTTTACGTTCTTTTACATGTACGGTTAAAACTGAGTTTTATTCGTGTTTGTACAGGTGTTAATCTTGACATGTCTTTACTACACCAGTCGAAACTCTACACCTTTACAGGAACAAAGGTCACCTTAAGTTCGGTTCAAACCTGTGTCAGAATACTCCTAAGAAAATGACAACTAATTTGATAACTAACATCTTAACTTGATCTCCGGAAGACCTTCTAAAGTTGAGTCTCAATGTTTAAAACTTTAAATCGTCCTGGGACACCCCGAGGACCTATGCCTTCGGAAAGACACAGAGGGTAAAACACACATCCCTTGTCTAAGGTCGGAGGTACTTGAAGGGACTCAGGGTTTCCCGTCCAAGAGTGTCAAAGATCAGTCCCTTCCCTCCCCTACGTCTCTGTTCCCTTCTCGTTGGTTCTTTGTTAACATATCGGAACCCTGTCCAAGGACCAAGGAGGAGTTCCCTATAGAAACTCGAGAAGACTTTTTGATTCAAGTCAAGTCAAGTCAGCGAGTCAGCACAGATTGAGAAACGCTGGAGTACTTAGTGTCGTACGGTCCAGAGGGACAGGTAGTGGTTGAGGGTCTAGTGGGTTTTGAGTACACGTAGCTCAGTCACTACGGTAGGTCGGTAGAGTAGGAGACAACAGGGGAAGAGGAAGACGGGGGTTAGGGAGTGTCGTAGTCCCAGAAAAGGTCACTCAGTTGAGAAGCGTACTCCACCGGTTTCATGACCTCAAAGTCGGAGTCGTAGTCAGGAAGGTTACTTGTGGGTCCTGACAAGAGAAAATCCTACCTGACCAACCTAGAGGAACGTCAGGTTCCCTGAGAGTTCTCGGAAGAGGTTGTGGTGTCAAGTTTTCGTAGTTAAGAAGCCGTGAGTCCAAAGAAGTGTCAGGTTGAGAGTGTAGGTATGTACTGGTGTCCTTTTTGGTATCGGAACTGATCTACCTGGAAACAACCGTTTCATCACAGAGCCAAAAAATTATACGATAGATCCAACCAGTATTGAAAGGAAGGTTCCTCGTTCGTAAAAAATTAAAGTACCGACGTTAGTGGTAGACGTCACTAGAACTTCGGGGTTTTCTATTTCAGACTGTGACAAAGGGGTAGATAAAGGGTACTTCACTACCCTGGTCTACGGTACCAGAATTAAAAGACTTACAACTCGAAATTCAGTTGAAAAAGTGAGAGGAGAAAGTGAAAGTAGTTCTCCGAAAAATCAAGGAGAAGTGAAAGACGGTATTCCCACCACAGTAGACGTATAGACTTCAATGACTATAAAGAGGGCCGTTAGAACTAAGGTCGAACACGAAGAATGTCGGGTCGCAAAGATTACTACATGAGACGTATATTCAATTTCTTCGTACCACTGTTATATGTCGTAACTACATGAGGAAAAGGATAAACCTTGGTCAGACAACAAGGTACAGGTCAAGATTGACAACGAAGGACTGGACGTATGTCTAAAGAATTCTCCGTCCAGTCCACTAGACCATAAGGGTAGAGAAAGTCTTAACAGACGTCAAATAACACTAGGTGTGTCAGTTTCCGAAACCGTATCGGTTATTTCGTCTTTATCTACAAAAAGACCTTGGGAGAACGAAAAAACTACTAGATCGTCTGCAACCGTTAAACTAGAGACCAAGGATACGGAAAAGATTTTACTCGAACTTGTAGTCCTTCAAGTGCCAAGTACATAACGACTTTAGACCGAACCCCTTAAAACTCGTAATGAAATGATCGCACACTCTACTCACGTTAACACGCCATCAAACTCGTAAGAAACCGTAACGGAAAGAAACCCTAATCTTATTTTTGACTGGAAAAGGTCAGGACACCAGTGACTTTTGGGGGTGGTTTAACTTCTACAAGGTTCTCTTGTCAAACTATTGGAGTTTCGAACCGTCCTCTGGGGGATTCCGTCTAATTCTCACATCCGGGACGCGTGTGAGAATAGAATAGGCGTTGAGGTAGGAATTTGGTAACGATATTAGGAGAAGTGGTTTGGAGGGTCCAACCCTGTCTCTCAAAAACCTCCCACGGTCGGGTGATACGGGGGGAAACGGACAGTTTCATTATTTGGATAAGAAAAGATGAAATGGGGTTTGAGACAGAGATTCTAAACTAAGTCGTAGTCACGTACCTCCGACTCAAAAGTTGTAGTCAAAGTCTTAACTTAATCTAGGACCAACATATACACATAACTTAGAGACCACGGTGGAATTCACGGGAGAATATCCCAACGACGCTTAGTATGACCACATGGTCCTGTAATTCTACTCCGAAAGGAGAACCTCCGAAACCGAGTTCAGGGTTTCGACTCTTGTTTCATACTATCTCCCACATTACACCTACTAGGTTTTGTCAGAAAACACTTACCTCTCGTACGGTCGAAAAGTCTTTGTTCTTTTACATAAAGACATGGGTCAACCCACGAGTCCTTCGACGTCCTTGAGTCCGAAGGTTTGTGTCACGGTCGTAGAAACCCTCAAACACTAGGGACCCTAAATCCCCACCAACCGACCGACGATACTCAAAAGGGACCCTCTCAGTTTCAGATCCTAACCTCAACGAACTCTTAGACTCGTTTCGAACGTCGACGGTCCCCTCCCCGACCAGGATTTCTTAAGCCACCCGTTTTCTTCATATTGTAAAGGGTTTCGGTCTCCGTCGTCAGACCTTCCGTCGGTCTCACTGAGTAGTCCTTTCTTACACTGTAGTCGTCAACGAGGAACCACTTATGAGGACCCCGACCTCAACTCACCCTTTACATTCCTTTTACAATCGGTCTCTTAGGTGACAACTCAATCCCTTGACACGTCACGACCTCTTCCCCCACCTCACCCCTTCCCTTAAGGGTTAAGGTCATCCTGACTTCACGAACAGTCCTGTCCTCCGGGTGAACGGATACCGTCCTCGTGGTAAAGGACCTCTTGCATCGGAAAGTAGTGAAAGGAGACGAGAAAGGACTAGGACCTCGTAGTCGTCGGACCTCACTACTCCCCAGAACCTCCTCCGTTAACCCTTTCTCTGTTCTCACTCCACTGGGCGACGGAGGGTCCTAGGTGCCCTCTCTCGAGTATTTGACCCTCTTCGAAACTCTGACTTCAACACTGAGTAACATTTAGGTTGTACAGTGTCAATCTTGACATGTCTTTACCACACCAGTTGAAACTCTACACCTTTACAGGAAACCTCTAACCTCGTTGTGAACTTATTGATTTTTACTACAACATAACTATGGGCTTTTCATGACCTTCCGGTTCTGTGGACGGGTCTTACAACAATATCTTCGTCCTCTCTCCCCGGGTTTCCGTCTAAACATTACGTCTCCACCCTCTTTCCTTCAGTAAAGGTAAGTGTTGAGTGGTTCATACCTGTTAAAATATTTGGAAAAGGCCAACAGTACCACTTGTAAGAACCCGTAAGAAGTGTCAAGTCAAGTCAACGAGTCAGTACAGACTGAGACTGAGGTACCTAACGTCGTGTGGTCCGGAGGGACAGGTAGTGGTTGAGGGTCTCGAATGAGTTTGAGTACAGGTAACTCAGTTACTACGGTAGGGTGGTAGAGTGGAAGACAGTAGGGGAAGCGGAGGGTGGAAGTTAGAAAGGGTCGTAGTTCCAGAAAAAGTTATTTAGTCAAGAAGCGTAGTCCACCGGTTTCATAACCTCAAAGTCAAAGTCGTAGTCAGGAAGGTTACTTATAAGTCCTGACTAAAGGAAATTCTAACTGACCCACCAAGAGGAACGTCTGGTTCCTTGTGAGTTCTCAGAAGAGGTTGTGATGTAAAGTTTTCGTAGTCAATAGGCCACGAGTCGAAAGAAATGTCAAGTTGAGAGTGTAGGTATGTACCGATGACCTTTTTTGGTATCGAAACTGATTTGTCTAGAAACAACCGTTTTGTCACAGAGATGAAAAGTTATACAACAGATCCGACCAGTTTTCTATAGATCCGTAGTGAGAAGTCTTAAGACATGTTTATACCACTACGTTCCCGGGTATAATACTAGACTTGACACACAGTAAGTCAATTTGTGTCTCGAGGGTCTAAATGTAAAAACGTCTTTAAGAAGAAAAGTACTGATCATGTTGAGAGTTCGAAGGGAGAAAGAACACATTGAAAAATTTTAAAATAACTTTATATCAACTAAATGTTACAACGTAATTAAAGAAGACATGTCGTTTTATTCAGTCAATATATATATGATATATATTATTTTTTCCTTTGTTTCTTTCATTTCAGATAATCGACACAGACTGAGAAACACTCGGGTACCTGATATCGGTGGTCCGAGGTGGTAGGTACCTCAAAAGGTCCGTTCTCATGACCTCACCCAACGGTAAAGAAAAAGGTCTCATGACGGACTGGGGTTCCTAGTTTGGATCCGGAGGATGTAACGTCCGTCTACAAAATGACAGACTCGGAGGTCCTTTCGGGTATGATATGTATCATATCTATTATATATATATACGTAAGAAAAAGTATAAGAAAAGGTAACAGCAAATGGGATCCTATAACATACATCAAGGGACGCGATGTGTCATCATGGCACAACAAACGGGAAAGATATTTAAGATCGAACGGTAGAAACGGAGACGACGGTAGAAACTTAAGTTTCTACGGTATGTAAAATCTGTAATCAATAAACTCTTGTGGTCAAATTGAGGGTACAGTGACGTACCGACCACCCCAGAAAGAGGAGGAGGTGGTACAGGAAGTAGTTCCTGTGAGGTGAGAGATAGGTGACCGTCGGACCCTGTTTTTGTTCTCTCACTTCCCTTTAGCATCATAAACAATTGAATTTCTTTATACGTGTTGGATTTTCAACTCTCAACATAAAATAAACCACCCTTAAAAATCCTGAGTTCGGGCCCTCCGTCGTAGAGTTCATTGGGACTCTCTTGACGAGGTTCCTCCGTTTCCCCACACCGTTGTCACCTACCACCCCAACCCCCCCTTGGTCCAATATATCCTGAAAAAGTTATTTCTCGTCCATCAAACTTGTAGTTTTCTAATAAAAATTAATTTATGGTCTATAAGATTCAATTCATTAAATCACGAAAAGACACATACCGTTCTACGTTCTCTGACCCGAGTTACTTTAGTAACGAAACTACACTTGGAACCGATAGGTACAAAGAGTGTAGGACTCAAAGGAGTCCCCAGTGGTCGAGTGGTAACACCACTCGTTAGTGACCACTGACACTGTAGGAACAAATGACTATATCGTCCTTTATAAGGTAAACAGGATAGAATTTTCCTATAAATCTTTTTGTCCGACTTCAACTTCCCTCTCTCTATCTGTGACCAAATCGTACATGACCTTGGTCATATGACATCTTCTACAAGATCTGTCGTCAATTCGACTTGTGAATTCTAGACTAAAAGAATATTTATCAGGTAGACCTCTGATCTACTAAAACTTTAAGAGTCTGAGAAAGAGGAGGAGGACCAGCCGGAAGAAGAAAGACCAGGAGGAGTAGGTGTGATTCTCCTACCCCATCCCTTCTCCTTCCTACCTACGAACTCGACACTAAGTCTCCCGAACTCCCTACTCCTCCCTGATTGCCCCCGCAGTACCGTCCTGAACGAGACTGGGGAGATCTGGTCCCGAAGGGACCACCGAGTCGTCATTTCTTAGACGGTCCTCACGTCCTCTCGGTCTAAGTTAAGAACCCATCCCTTCTAAGGGGACCTCTTCCCTTACCGATGGGTGAGGTCATAAAAACGGACCTCTTAAAGTACGTGTCTCTTCGCACCGACCGATGTCAAGTACCCAACGTTTCTCCGTCTGTTCTGACTGGTTGATCGTTTGATCTGATCTTCCGGACACAGACCTTTGCCTCAACCCTTATTGTACCCTCTTTGACTTCGAGAGTTTTGAAGGTCGACAGGAACTTGTAACATACTGGGATTTATAGATGGACGGTAGAAACAATATCGACGTCATAGAACGGTCTGCAGGAACCTTAGTTATGTAGAGAAGGAGGAAGGGTGTGGTCTTGTTTCAGATTGAAACCTCAAGTGAAGGGGTAGGAGTCCAAAGTCAAGTCATCGAGTCAACACAGACTGAGAAACTCTGGGGTACCTGACATCGTACGGTCGGAAGGGACAGGTAGTGGTTGAGGGTCTCGAACGAGTTTGAGTACAGGAAACTCAGTCACTACGGTAGGTTGGTAGAATAGGACAGTAGGGGAAGCGGAGGGTGGAAGTTAGAAAGGGTCGTAGTTCCAGAAAAAGTTATTTAGTCAAGAAGCGTAGTCCACCGGTTTCATAACCTCAAAGTCAAAGTCGTAGTCAGGAAGGTTACTTATAAGTCCTGACTAAAGGAAATCCTAAATGACCCACCAAGAGGAACGTCAGGTTCCCTGAGCGTTCTCAGAAGAGGTTGTAGTGTCAAGTTTTCGTAGTCAATAGGTCGCGAGCCGAAAGAAATATCAGGTTGAGAGTGTAGGTATGTACTGATGACTTTTTTGGCATGGAAACTGATCTGCCTGGAAACGACCGTTTCATTACAGAGACGAAAACTTATACGACAGATCTAACAGTATAGAAAAGAAGGTTCCTCGTTCATAGAAAATTAAAGTACCGACGTCAGTGGTAGATTTCACTAAAATCTCGGGGGATCTTATTTAAGATAAACGGTACTTCACTACCCTGGTCTACGGTACTAGAATCAAAAGACGTACAACTCAAAATTCGGTTTAAAAAGTGAGAGGATAAAGTGAAAGTGGTTCTCCTAGAAATCAATAAGAAGTGAAAGAAGGTATTCCCACCACAGTAGATGTATAGACTCCATTAACTATAAAGGAGTCTTTAGAACAAAGTCTCTTCGAACAAGAAGGAGGTCGGACCGTAAAGTGTACTACATGAGACGTATATTCAATTTATTCGGGCCACTGTTATATGTCGGAACAGTATGGGAAAAAACCTTGGTCAGGTAACAAGGTACAGACCAAGATTGACAACGAAGAACTGGACGTGTGTGTAAAGAGTCCTCCGTCAGTTCCACTAGACCATAAGGGTAGAGAACTTCTTAAAAGGTGTCAAATAACACTAGGTGTGTCAGTTTCCGAAACCACATCAGTTATTTCGTCTTCTTCTACAAAAAGACCTTGAGAGAACGAAAAAGCCACTAGGTTGCCTACAACCGTTAAACTAGAAACCAAGGAGACAGAAAAGATTTAGGTCGAACTTGTAGACCTTCAAATATAATGTGTATAATAAAATAGGACCGAACCTCTTAAAACTCGTAATGAAATGATCACACACTCTACTCACGTTAACACGTCATCAAACTCGTAAGAAACCGTAACGGAAAGAAACCCTAACCTTACTTTTGACTGGCAAAGGTCAGGACACCGGTAACGACTCAAAAGGTTTAAACGACCGTATACCTTACGTCGTGAAAGTGTCGTAGTAGAAAATCCTAAACTTTATTGAGTTGACCTTAAGGTAGTGGAGGTGATCGAAACAAGTATCACTACAAAGGATTCCGGGTGAACTCAAGTGTCAGGTCTTACAGACCGAGATCCACTCACTAGTGTGGTATTACCAATAGACCCAGTACTTCTAGAAAAAAAGATATCAAGAAGACACATAAGAACGGTGGAGAAGAATTATAGAAGACAAAGACAATCCAGGTATCGTAAAGAGAGGAAATGACTCGGGTAGAAACGTACTTTATAAGGCAACCATAGAGATTAAAAGAACTTCTCTAGAGATCAGAAAGGATAAGATAACAAAAGGAGATAAAGAAACGTAACTAGTGACTCCTTCCGAAAGAATAGAGAGAAACGATAAGAAACCTTGAGAAGTAAATTTAACCACATAGAAAGAGACAAAAATCTTTAGGGACCACCGAGTCTGCCATTTCGTAGACAGATGTTACACCCTCTGGACCCAAACTAGAGACCAAACCCTTCTAGGCGACCTCTTCCTTTACCGTTAGGTGAGGTCATGAAGACGGACCTTTTAGGGTACCTGTCTCCTCGCACCATCCGATGTCAGGTACCCCAGCGTTTCTCAACCTGTGCTGACTCGCTGCAGGGACTACTACTAGAAAGAAAAAGAGGAAACGGAAAACGAAGAGAAGGAATGAGTCGATAAACATTCAGGAGGAGTCTGTTCACAAACGGAAAAACGTAAAGAAAAGGAACCCCTACTAGAACTAGTGACGGAGGACTTGTTACAGTACTTGGAGGTAGGTATCAAGAAACCCGTGAGATAGTCTAGTTTAGGGAATTTAGACAAATAGTGAAGGTGACATATTAACATTCCCTAAAATAAATCCAATATGGACTTACCAGATGACCAAAAGGGATGAAAGAAGTTAAAATTCAGACTTAAACCGTCATTCCTCAAGTACTAGACTCGGTGTCAGTCGAAGACTAGAACAAAAACGACTGATATATCTCGAAGAGGTAGAGACCGACGTTTCTTATATTGGTTAGACTAAAGTCATAACTGGTAGACCACTACAGGTACACATCTCAGAAGAGAACACAACAACCTTCACCCATAAACGATACTGGTCACGTAAGAAAACCGTTTTGAGAAACAGGACGAAGTAAGACATGAGCCTCAATTGGGGAGGGGAATCAGAAGTTCCCGGATATTTTGACGTACGAAAACAAGGTCAAGGGATATTTGGTCCGAGGGAGATCGAAGATCTAGGAAAAAAAGAAAGATTACTCTTGGAAGAGGGTGAGGTGTAAACGGACTCATAGAGGGTATTATTGAGACGAGACTCCGTGGAGGGTGACCTACTCGTAGAGACGGGGGTCAGGTCCGACTCAAAGACACACGAGACGTCTGGGGACGAGAGACCATGGAACACGAGTAATAGAACACGGGACCACACGTCAGGAGTGACGAGAGTACGAGTCCCTCTCGTCTCAAAACCAGCGACCACCCAGTCTTGGAACGTGTGTAAACCGTCGTTACTCTGTGAGTCCTCCTACCCCTTTTGATTTCAAATTGACCTTCTGTGTCGTAAATGACAACGTTGATTTTAGTTCTTAACTCCAGGAAGAAAACTCTGTCTTAGTACAACCGAGAGGTGACAGAGATCTTAAACTAAGGTCTTAAGTAAACTAGTCGAGGTAGTAGACACAAGGACTTTAAGACATATCAAAGACAGAATATTTTGAAGATACGAAATAATATTTTTACATCCCTACTCACACAAGCGGTTGGTCTAAGTCGTGTCCTCTTTTCTGTAAAAGAGGTAAACCACATCCCAATGGGTGTAACGTCCGTAAGTCTCCACGAACGATTTCAGACTACCTGGGAGGTTGTGTTTTAATAGGAGAGTCCTTATACTAGGGAGATCACCGACTGTGTGTAATTATGTATAAAAGTGAAACTATTTTGAGAACTAATCCTTGGTCGAGTCGTTTTATGAATTGTTCTCTTAATGTAAACCAGATAGGTAAAATAATATACTATAAACATTGTGGAACATAAAATGTGTGGTAAAATAACTCCTTTTCCTTGTCCATCCCTTCTCTTAAATACCTAGTGTGAAATTTTTATACTTAAGTCACGTAAGAATAGAGAATTATGTATAGATTACTTATTATTAGTAAAAATTAATTGTTAATTCTTTTACAACCAAAACACCAAATAATCATATATAAAAAATTATTTTACAAAAATGGTAGTTTTTTAATTTATTACACCAAAAGACATGTAATAGTACATAGACCGTTGTCCGAGTACGACTTTTAATCTGTGTAAAGGATGACCCTCAGATAATCTGAGACCGATGCAAGTGTCCCGAGTCGGATAATTATTGTGAACTGAGTGACAGTATTCGGTGGTTCTTTTGTATAAAAATTTTAAAAGTACACTCACCTTGGATAGTTCATAACTTTTTAATAACGTTAAACTAGTTTTAGTAAGAACCTTTAAAAGTGTAACCGGAGTACCTCCACTTCTTTCGTCATTTCGTACACTCTGAGGTTACAGTTCTTTACGAAAAGATCATCAAAATGTAGTGTTATTAAATAAAAAAAGTAAATACGAAAATTCTATTTATATAGACAGTAAATACACCGAGTAAAACAAAATTATTATTAGATAGGGTTTCATAAAACAACATGAATTTACCTAGAAACCTTATAGTAGTATCTTTGGTTATCCCGACTGTAACGAGTTTTAAATGAAAGTTTCGTACAATATAAACCCATAATACAGTCCACACATCCGTAAATAAATAAATCGTTTGTAAATTGCTTGTAGACGACACGTGGACTAAAACACTGAGTTGACGACAGAGTTTTTAGACCCCTCACCCTACCCACCACTTGGGTGGACTCAATTATGAGTATTGGATTACGTCAGTCGCCTCACTACCTCTACGGGTGGGGTAGGTCCTAGGGTCTCCTCTCTGTACGTTGAGTCGTACCTCTAAAGGTCTTCCAAAGGTCCCACGTTAATACAGTCTCGACACTAGAGTGTCCATGTACCTGTAATCCTTCCTTTTTCTCTCCTCTTGTACCATTCGTTTTCATACTCCCGTTCTTTCTTGGACTACACGTCCCCCCTTTCGTCGTCTCACCTCTCTACTTCCTGTTCTTTACCTGTCGTTCCAGGACCTCCAGTCCGGCACAGTAGACGGTACTACCCTTTGTCGACTACTGGTGACTCTTACTCCTACCGTACTGTAGGAGTATAAACCTTTCTTCTTCAGACTTAGATTCTTTCTCCTCTGGTCTTTCTCATTCCGGTTAATGTTCCGTCGATTTTATCGAGCTCACTTTCAGTACTTCCGGAATTTATCTTGTTATTATCATCTTGACCCTCTCCCCGGACTCAACTTCTGATAAAGTTTCTAGTGGGAGACGATACTCCCTCCTTCCTCTTAGGTCCTACTGAAGAATCTGAGGTCGAACCCACTATTTGGTCGATACTCCTAAATAAGATGTTTACTGTTTTCAGAGTAAAGTCTCACCGAATTTTTCTGTACTCTGATTTAATCCTCTAACCTTAACTGTATGTGTGTGATAATATATATCATATATATGATAACTGTATATGTGTATAATATATAACACGGTATATACGTGTGAATATGTGTTATATGTATATACAGCTATACATATAACTACATATGTGTGATGATCAGATATTTTATCTATTGATTATTCCTGGATGACATATCGTGTCCCTTTAGATGAGCTATGAGACATTACTACATATACCATTTTACTAGACTTTTTCTCACCTATATACATATACACACTGACTAAGTAAAACGACACATGGACTTCGATTGTGTAGTAACATTTAATTAATATGAGGTCATTGTTAATTAAATATCTTTTTTACTCTGACTTTGTCAGAACGAAATCCGTACTTCGAGTACACTTTGTACACTTCGAAACAGGGAGACAAGGAGGGGAGGAGGGTAAACCTCGGGTTTGGGGTTTACAGGACCAACTGGGAGACGAAGAGACCCTGGGGGCTCGGAGAAGTTTTAGGTTGTTCTTCTAAATGGGGACCAAGTCGTACTTTGAAGGTGGTTAGTCGAGGTCGTAGTACCGGTTATAGATCCACGACATGTTTACCAATTTAGGAAACTTATCGGTGAACTATCTCCTGAGTACTGTGTCCAAGTAAAACATAATCTGTGGCTATTATGTCTCACGAAACAATATACTTTAGTACCGTGACTAGGTAGACTAAACCACTCGTCTTTAACCGTTCAAGAGACCTACGGGGTTATTCTGTGGATACACGATAGTGCATTTCGAATTTTTTTCTAGACCCCCGGATCACGTGACCACTTCGAAATCCTCAGGTCTCCAGACTCAGTCCGATACTACGAGAAACATATCGGTACTTAAATAAGAGTATCAAATGGTAGGGGATCTTCGTTGGGGACTCTGTTTCGTATCCCACGTCATTCGAATTGATCACTAAGGTTGGTTGTAGTTGTCCCTTTATCCTTTCAGTTCGGTTTAGTCTTGTAAAATGTTCGTCTAATATAACACATTCGTCTTGAATTAGGAAACCCTTAAGATCGTCGGTTCCTTCGGACTGGAGTCGTAACTAGGTGAACTCCTCGACAAATAGGTTGTCGAAGGTATTCGTTAACCAGTTCCTTGTTGACACCTCTAACTAAGGAGTCATGAAGACCGGAAGTACGTCATGACTGGTAGTTCTTTCGTGAGTCAGTTTTCGATGTCCACGACCCTCAATCTTCAGTCGGGACTCTTCCGACCTGACTCCTACCCCATTGTAGATCTGGTGAATACCGTATCGTAGGGTAACGGTGAAGTACAACTACGGATTGGTGTTGAAGACTACCTTTCTTAGATCGTCTTTCCAAACACCTTGGTTTATATCAGGGGTCTATGTCACTCGAAAATGATCTTCTTGATCTGTTTTTTTATTCGTTCTTATATCTCCCTGACTATTGTGACAGTTAGTAAAATTATTGACGTTTTGTATGTAAGTAGAGTTTACATTGGTAAATTACATTTGTAATTAGGTCAATTTGGTAAAATACTCCAGTCACAATGTGACTTTGGTTTAAGTCTTTTTATGTAAGGCTTATTTCTTTTGACGTCTGATGTCTGTGTTTTTAGAAAATATTTGAGTCAGGGTCGTTTGACTTATACTGATTCATGTTGATTCAGTGGCCTTAATTTTCTTCTGAAACAGTTGGACTATTTTTGGGTGTCGGTTGTAGTCTGCACCCCACTTTTAGACCTACGTATCAAGAGACCCTAGCCCTACCCCGGCACCTACGAGCACGCGGAGTGGAGATTAGGCTCAGAATGACTTTGCTGATCGATGACGTTACGCCATCGTTCTTCTTTATTTACTGTGTCGCCAACCTTTCGTTCTTCCTTTCGGCAGAAATGAAAGTCGAAGAATCCCGACAGTATTGTTTATGGTGTTCCATTAAAGACCCTCGACTTCAGATTTTAGTTGGATAACCGGTACTAGGAGGACTCTGAAGATCTCCCTCCTAGAAACAGACAGAGAAGGACAGAAGACCACCTCAGATGGCTAGAGGTCGTAAGGAACGGAACGTCAACAAATTGTGGTATTAGACAGGATTAGAAGTCTCCTACAAGAAGAACACACAGATATAGACACGTACCGGTAGAAGGATATTTATATAGTTAGGATAACTCACTGAAACAGAATTTAATTATTTTAGAAGTTTCTGGGATGAAAATTTGTTCCAGTATAAGTGTCCACGATCCGTAATCTTGAAGTTGTATACTAAGCTCCCCTCAGCAAGTTGGGTATTATTCTACTGCACTAATACATGTATCTTTTAATATTCCTTAGACACTTTCTAGATAATCTTAATCCTTCAGTTAAATCCATTTAGTTGTTCTAGTCATATGTTTTTGACTATGATAAAGATGAACGATCCTTGTGTTTTAATCTTTTTCTTCAATTTTTTGGGGTGTTAGAGTAAATATCATAGTAAATTTTCGTTTTTTTTAAATCGAGTACTTAAAGAGTTTTATCCATTTTTAGACATAGGACTTTTGATAGTTGGTAACCACTCTTATTGGTTTATAGTTTATTTACCTCCCTGTACCCTGTCTTATACGAGTGTATAACTATGACTATCTCTGAACTATAATAATCCTCCAGTCAAGTCAAGTCAAGTCAGCGAGTCAGTACAGGTTGAGAAACGCTGGGGTACTTAGCGTCGTGCGGTCCGGAGGGACAGGTAGTGGTTGAGGACCTCAAGTAAGTTTGAGTGTAGGTAGTTCAGCCACTACGGTAGGACAGTAGAGTAGGAGACAGCAGGGGAAGAGGAGGATAGGGGTTAGGGAGGGTCGTAGTCTCAGAAAAGGTTACTCAGTCGAGAAACTTACTCCACCGGTTTCATAACCTCAAAGTCGAAATCGTAGTTAGGAAGGTTTTTTGTGGGTCCCGACTAGAGGAAATCTTACCCGACCAACGTAGAGGAACGTCAGGTTCCCTGAGAGTTCTCAGAAGAGGTTGTGGTGTCAAGTTTTCGCAGTCAAGAAACCGCGAGTCGAAAGAAGTGTCAGGTTGAGAGTGTAGGTATGTACTGGTGACCTTTTTGGTATCCTCCAGTCTAGGAGGGTTTAAATAGACATCTAAATTTCATTAGGCTTATTTTTAAGGTCGTACGAAAAACCCATCTTAAACTTACCGACTAACTAAATAGATATCAGTTTCGTTAGATTTTTTCTTTTTCTTGTTTGGACCTCCTAAATCCAAAGAACTAAAGTTCCGAGTGATACTTCGACGTTATCAAACCTACCGTGACATCTCTGTCTTTTTATCTTTATGTCTAGGTCCCTGGACTTACTTCTCAAGTCTACACCTGGTTGTGTGTGTACGAGTCAGTTAATAGCTATTTCCACGGTTCACTTAAGTTACCCCTTTCATTTCAGAAAAGTTGTCAAAACCTTGTTAATCCATAAGTTTCACCCTCCTTTTACATTATAAAAAGGTGAAAGGAGGTTTGGGTTTACAATTCAACTTTACCTAGGATCTGTTTTCGAATTTGCTATTTTTAAGGTCTTCTTTTGTGTCTTCTTTCAACATATGTAAACTCATCCGTTTCTAAAGAAACTATTCAACATTTTTGAAGTTTCCCTGAAGGGACCACTGAGTTTACCATTTCTTAGACGGACGTTACACCCTACGGACTCAAGATAGGAACCCAACCTTTCTAGGGACCTCCTCCCGTACCGTTGGGTGAGGTCATAAGAAGGGACCTCTTAGTGGTACCTGTCTCCTCAGACCGCTTGATGTCAAGTACCCCAGCGTTTCTCAGCCTGTACTGACTCACTGATTCGTGTTTTGTTTTCGTGTTTTTGAAGTTTTTGGGACTTTATTTGTTCGCTATTGAGTCTGAAGTTTACTTTTGTGAAAGAAATGATTGTTATGGTAATTCGTTGGTTCTTCCAATTGGTACCTTACCAATTGGATTACAAGAGTTTATTATAAAGACTGTTTTCAGTAGAAAGATATCTCTCTTGAGAGTGTGTGTCGGGTTCAACCACCCCCTTGTCTGAGAACATAGTCAAACGGTCCCGACGGTATTCGGGTCATTTGTCGGTTTTTATGGTGTCGGTCCCACCGAATCTGTAGTTTCCAAATAAAAGAGGGTCAAAACCTCTAATCTTCAGACTCTAGTTTCGCACCCATAAAAACCGAAGAAAACTCCTGAGAGAAGAACCGAATGTACACCGTCGGAACGGAGGAACGACACAGAAGTACGGCAGAAAGGGTAGTGAAGGGATAACCACAGATGTACACCGTTTTGATTGGTTTAGTATTCGAAGTTTATTTGTTTAATTGACACGTAGCTACATTATGTTACTTAATAAATTTAATTTTTGTTAGAGGTTACTTGAGAAGACGAGTAGGGTAAGATCAATGACAATAACGAAACGATGATCGTAACTAAAATAGTACAAGTCGTTATTGGAGGTACTAGGGTTTAGGTTACACAAGAAATAGGTCAAGGATATCTACGATGGAATGGAGGAAGGAATGGAGATTGTAGACTATAGTGCATGAAAGGGGTCGAGAGGACTGTTGTAGACATAAATAATGTGGAGTGTTCAGACCCAGAAGAATCTGGGGAAATGAGTTAACGAGAAGAGTTGGGTTTCAGATGTATAATCTTCAAGAACTCCGAAGTAGAATCGATCCAGAAGGTCTTAGATCGTGTCACAGACTATGTGTATCAGTTACATACAACTTTCTTCCTCCTTTATTTTATGACTTTTATGTTCGGGTCTTGTAGAGACATAGTTATGTCATAACACTAAGTACCGGACCTTTTCCCATAGAAAGATCCTACAATTCGTACCGTACACTTTCACTTAAATAAAGAGACAGGTGAGTAGGATTTTTACTAAAACCAGTCGTATGAGTTTAGTTTAAATAGGTACTACATCAGGTTTAGGAGAAATACTAAAAAATACAATATTTCCCATTATTTGTAGGTCATTCACTGTCTCGATACTAATCTCGGTCTAGTCTGACAGAAATGTCGGATTAATACACATTCGTAAAAATTTCCTTTTCTTTTCAACATCAAATAAGAATTTTTGAGTCGATACATATAACAAGGTTGATTGATGTAAAAGGAACTCTTCTTTTTATCCTTCGTATACTGAAATTTGTTATAAATTTTACACTACAGATTAAAAGATGTCAAAAATTTTCAACCCATCATTATAAATTTAAATGCATATTGTTACCAACCAAAAAGAAAGTTTTATACTGGTTATCAGTGGTATCATTGTCTATGTCTCAGAGGACATACACGGAGGACCACGATAGTTACACTTATTAGTGTGTTATAATCTAAGTCTTTTTCCGTTTCTTGTTTAGGTATCGTCTTACAGTCCTCTATTCAAAATTATTAACGTCATGAAAATTAAACGTAAATTTAGATCGTTATAATTATAAGTAATAATACTTTATTACTATTTCCTTCACAAGGGAAAAATCAGATCTATTATAATTATGTTTGTATTAAACGTATACATATCTTCTTGTCTGACTTCGTAGTTAGTTATAGGAAAATATGACGAGGTACCTCAAGTTTGTAGTGTCTGTCCGAACAATGATGTCTTGGTCGTCGTCTTCGGTTTTGTCTTTCACCGAGACAGTGAAACATTGAGTATACACATAATTTTCTATTACTGGTTTCCGACACATTTTCAGGATTGAACAAGTTGTGAACTTCTTATTAAACATATTATCTAAAAAATTTTCTGTAACTTTAAGACTAATATTCTAGAAATAGAAAAGGAAACCATCGAAAAAAAAAAGAAGGAAGAGAAAAATCTAAGGTATACGAAAGGGGTACGGAGGGTCATTCAACAACAACATTTGTAGACTTTTAAAATCTCACTACATATGAGACGGAGACCAGTCTTTTCAGAAATTCCGGGTCCAGTCGTTCAGAGATTGTTTAGTTCTGATGAGACTACATTACAAGTCGATTCATCTTAGAAAGACCTATGTCCAACAAAGGAAAATTTCTTTTTTTTTTTCTAAAAACTTCTACGTTAACAGAGGGGTTTTCTTTCTGATACTCTTATCTAAAAAAAAAAAAGGATCATTTTTTCTCCGTTTAACCTGTAACCCTTAGTCGTTTACAACCTTTTTCTTAGAACTTTAGTTGGTCCATTTGAAAGTCGAAACGTCGATATTTTGACTCCTTCAATTGAAGATAGTTAACACCCATGAATGGTATCATTGCACTACGAGACATTATTTAATCATAGGATGGGGTCACAAACTATGTGACATTTTGGAAAATTTTAGAAAGTTTTAATGTAATGGTTACTTTCGAAGGGGGGTCAAAGTCTTTATATTCTATGGAAAGTAAACACTTCAAAACACAGACTAGTCGAAGTGCTCCATGTAAATGTACCTCGTCACCAACCTTCGCGGTATGGTGTAGTCAACGTTTGTGTAGTAAAGTCGTAGACACGTCACTTTCCTTATTTCTTTTATGGTATTTGTCGTCAAAATAAATAAAAATAAGTTCATATCAACTAAATGTTACAATGTAATCAAAGTCCACATGTTGTGTCACTAAGTCGAAAAAATATCTAATACACAATTAGTGGGTCAGCACGGGGGTGCTGAGAAACACTGGGGTACCTGACATCGGTGGTCGGAGGAGACAGGTGCCTTAAGAGGTCCGTTTACAACCTTTTTCTTAGAACTTTAGTTGGTCCATTTGAAAGTCGAAACGTCGTTGTCTTTGACTCCTTCAATTGAAGATAGTTAACACCCATGAATGGTATCATTGCACTACGAGACATTATTTAATCATAGGCCAGGGTCGTAAACCATGTGACATTTTGTAAAATTTTAGAAAGTTTTAATGTAATGATTACTTTCGAGGGAGGGTCAAAGTCTTTATATTCTGTAGTACACGACGGTAAGAGAAGAAGTCTCTATGTGTTCTAAAAATCCAGTATTGTTTGTCTTAAGTAAAAATACTTGAATCTCATTAATATAAAATAGATTGGAGTTCCTTCTAAAAAGTAATGTCACAATACTTAATTAAATAATATTCTTATCTTAGAGTCGGACATACGAATTTAAAAAAAAATCAATTCATATTAACTAAATGTTACAACACAATTAAAGTCCACATATTACTTCAATAAGTCAATATGTAAGTATTTATAGATATAAATATAGATATATATAAGAAAAAGTGTAAGAAGGGGGAATATCCAATAATTTTTATAACTAATATCAAGGGATGAACGACCAAAATTTCATTGCTTAACCACAATCTATTCTGTTTTTTAGTACTTCACCATACAGACCAAGTAAGGTACCGGCAAATAAAAAATTCTATAATTGAGTCTCAGCTTCAGATTCAAAAGTGTAATTTTAATTAAAAGGTTTCGTGTCCTTTACGTTTCCCTTGACAATAAACCATTTTAATGAAATGTATGCTTAGAAGTATTTTGTCTCTAGGAAGTATAGGGTAAAATAAATCTAGTGAGTGAGAATTTTCAAGAAAGTGTGTCCGTCGTTGTCAGTCGTTAATTTTGATGCAGGAAAGTGTGTGTGTGTGTAAAATTTAACATTGTGTGTTTGAAATTTTAGATTTTTATTTTTTTCGTTTCTTAAAGTAAACTGTAGTATGAAACTACAGTACTTCTTCTACGAGAGTATTTTCAATAAAAGGTTTTACTACTGTAGAACCTATATTGTCTAACCGATAATTTATCTCAGAACCCTTGGTTGACAATGTATTCTAAAAAAGTTAGTGTTCCTCAATTGAGACACATTTGGTCAGTTCGTTACTTATGCCCGACAAACGGTCCGAAATCTTTATTGGAACATTATAACCGTACTCATAGTGGTATCCTAAATAATTTTCCGTCTAAGACGTAACTAAGGTCAAACCTTTCACAAATGAAAAAAAAAAAAAATCGAGTAGTTTATGTATTTTAATATACTTATTAAAGTGTATCCACACTTGAATCTGTAATCATGTCGAACTGAGGACAAAAGGTATTAAATCGAGAAAGTAAATATTCGAGGGGTTGAGACTGACTGTCGGTTCGGTCTTTTACTTGAGGTGTACCAAGATCAGAGAGTAACATAGTTCTCGACTCGAAGTAAGTAAAAAAGGAAGGTACTTCTAAATAGTACCCACAATGACGTAAACCGAAGAAGTATGAAAACAATTAAAGTAAATGGTCGATAATGTTCTACACAATTTGTACCTTGACGTGGGTGAGTCACAATTCACGACGGTACCACTCTACCCTTTCCCCACCTTTTGTGTTAAAGAAGGTAACTTCTCAAATATACCTCCCATGTAGTTGTTTTAATCTCCTTCATTAGTAATTAAACCCGCGTCACTCCAATTCCTAAACAGGACCTTTCAAAACCCCTTCTACTCTGAAGGGGACCACTACATTGGACACCACCGTTCGTTTCGTCTCCTGTCCCTTTCTGAAGAAATAAATCGGTTTTTTTAATGAATCATAATAGAAGTAAAATTGTGTGGTAATTACTATTTTGAGAGATAACTTAATTATTGTCGCAAAACCTCTCTTTTTTTTTACTACAATCGAACATGAAGACTGAAGTCACAAACCTAACACTGACCCGTATAAGTACCGGAAGCCATGACCAACTTGTGAAAGACAATCTCTATCGCACTACCGACTTACGTCCCTAAACTCTATCTGCACGGTTCAAGTTCTGGGTCGAGACGATTGCTGGTGCACTCATCAGAATCCGGTTATCGGAGAGACAAAAATGACAAAGGGATACTTTTACGATCAGTGAGTCAGCACAGGCAGAGAAACGTGGGGGTGCATCGGACGGTCCAAGGAGACAGGTACCTTAAGAGATCCGTTCTTACGACGTCAGCCATCAGTAAGGCAAGAGGTCCTCGAGAAGGTCTAGGTCCCTAGTTTGGGTCCAGAGGGTGTGACGTCCGTCTACGAAATGACAGACTCGGTCGTCCCTTCGGGTCGTTTATGACCAATTATGTGGGTAGAGTCTGTCTCTTTCTGTTTACGGTGTCCTATAGTGAATATGCACCTTAGGTTTTATACTGCGTTTACCTGTATGGATACTTTGTCTTTGTCTGAGTGTCAGTGTCTCTTGTCCGAACACCAACGGTTCCCCCTACCCTCCACCCCCTCCCTACCTGACCTTCAAACTCGAATCGTCTACGTTTGATAAGATAGATATATTCTACCTATTTGTTGTTACAGGATGACATAAGTTGAAGGACGTTATTTGGTATTACATTTTCTTATACTTTTACTTATATATATATGTATATATACTTAGTGAAACGACATATTGTCTTTAATTGTGTAACATTTAGTTGATATCGAG
Organism: Capra ibex; assembly: GCA_006410555.1. NCBI lineage: Eukaryota > Metazoa > Chordata > Mammalia > Artiodactyla > Bovidae > Capra > Capra ibex. Next base: position 25,700,215 of record SJYO01018169.1, on the reverse strand, counting down.
TTATTTTATTTAAATTTTTAATGTCACTAGAGTATACAAAAACCACTTTTAATTCTTCACTTATTTGTACTTCAACAAAAATTTTATCACAAACCGTGTATCTTCTCAATTGATAGTAATAAACTATTCACGTCACACAACTTATGACCCCTTTTTCTTCGATTCTTTTTTTTACTTTGTCTTCTTCAAGATCCAACTCAATAGACATGGATACCTTACTCGTACTCTTATCTTCGTTTCTGGTCGTTCATGACACACTCTGACACGGAGTCCTCACACTCTGGACCTCGCCTTTCTTCTCGTCTACTACGGGTGCCTCTTGTGAAAAAGAGGGCGTCCGTTTCCCCTCCGAGTCTAAAAATCTCATCCCTAGTCCGACACTAGTCGAAGCACAAATTTGTCTAGTTCGAGCAGACTCCTGTCAAACGTCCTTGTACTCACCGGGTCCGTCTCCCGTCAGAAATCCGTGTCTATTACGACCTTCTGTCCAACGTAGTCTCCACCTGTATTTGTGTGCACTCCTACTGACCTCCGTGGTTTAGTCCCACTTGAGGGACTCCCGTCACTAGGACGGAAAATGGGTGGAACACTAAAGAACCCTGGTCTTTGTAGTTACCAGAACTGTCTAACGACAGAACCAGTTCAGGCACTACTAGACCTCCAGTGACGATTGGCTTTGACAGAAGGTGCGTCTTGCAAGTGGAATGGGCTCTTTGATCATTCAGCAGAGTGATGGAAACGAAAAGGAGGAAAACAGGAAGTCTTTGAATAAACTTACGTACAATCTCCAAAGGAAGTAGTGTTCAACAGTCTTGGTCGCTGTCACATTACCGCTAAAATACCGTCCCAAAATAGTGATTCTTAGTCCCGTTGTCTGGGAAAAAAGGAAGTCTACTAAAGTTTTCCAAGTAAAGAGTATAGATAACGGTGATTTCTTCCGTAAGGTAGATTCTGTGACACTACGAAAGGAACTGATTCACAGAGTAAGGACATCGGAACCCCGTGCCAGGAAAACTACACTCTGGTTTTAGTCTTACTACAGGACAAACAACAGCCGTCATCTTAAAATTCAATGTATAAAGACTAATCTTACCACACCTCAATATTTTATTTGGGGGTCACGAGTTGTCTTTACCTATAAAGCATTCAAACTTTACAGACAAACTTCAGTGAGATGTGGATCGTGACACGAGCCACCACACCTCCTTACCCTTACTCTCCAAATTTCGCGGTCGAGACCTTCGTCCATGGGCGGAGGGTTAAGACTGAAGTCATGAGTACGTCCTTTGACCGGAGACACGTGGTCACGGGTTCCCTTAGAGTCTCTGTCTCAAACCCACTTGATCTTTTCTTAATCGAAATAATGAAAAGGTCCGTTTCCCTTTGTGTCGTCCGAGGACGGAAACTTTTGACAGAGTTGGGACCTCCTAAACCACTCCTTAAAATATCGTTACCAAATTCCTACCTCGACGACGATTCTACTATTCTAGTCCCACACACGTCCCGGATGTGAGGAAAGTAGACCAGAGTCCTCCCAAGAACTACTCCAAGTTCCAATAGTTTAACACTGAAAGTGAAAGAGAGACCTTGTAGGAGGTCAAACACTCCCAATATCGAGGTGTGTTCTTGAGTTTCTATAACAATACATATAGGAACTCCTCTTTGGTCCTGGGACTGGGTTCAGACGTGATAACTAAGAACCGACGAGAAGGTGTGGACACGTAGAAGAGTCAATAGACTAATCGTTGATACTCTTGCACAGAAAACCCTGAGTCCAGTACCCAGTACCTCAGACAAGGAATGTTTGTGCTTTGTCCCCTGTCTTTCCGAAGAAACGGGTCCCTGGGGTGTCCCAAGACGAGCCAAAGTGAAGAATATTTATACACAGAGACGAGTTCAATGTCTTGGAAGGACCCGGAGTCAAAGAGTAGAAATTTTTCTCCTAAGATACTTATAAATACGTACCTCAACGTGAATTATTAGTCATCTTCTGAGGTTACATCTCAAGTAGTAACACTTGTAAAGTTAATTTTTTTTTTTCATCACTACATTGTTGGTAAGGGGTTCTATTCCAATAAGACGAAGTAACTGATCCACTGTCAGCCAAGGATGTGGTCTGGTGTGTCTCGGACTTCCTACTCTGTAAAGAAAGGGGAATCGTCTCGACTCTTGTGACTTGCACCCAAATGTGTCTCTACTAGTAAAACTTTGTCTTTAGAGTCATCCGTCCTTCTATCACTATGATCTTGTGCAAAACTTAAGAATTTTCTTACAAAAATTGTCTACGTATCAAATTAGTAAACGAAGTTAATCCTACTTATTATCACCGATCTTATTAACCGACTAAGAGTGTAAAAAGACAAGTCAAAATACACACAGATTTTACAACAAGTTCTTTCTTTTCTTACATTTCTTAAAAAAGAGAATGACAGGTAACCTTGTTTTTACCTATGAGACTCATAGAAAAGCATACCATATAGGGAAGGTTATACTTAGAGCCCTTAATCTTAAAGTTAACTTCTGTAAAAGGACAGACTCCCGAATTGTCCAGTGACCAAGGAAGAACGGAAACCCGAAGCTTATTGAAGTCGGTTAGATTTTTGTGGAAGTATTTTCATAGTTACTTTTACGTTTAGACGGAACAGTATCCTGAATTGTTTTTGGGAGCCGGTCTTTGAAACTTAATCTTTGTGTACTTCCCTATGTGTGTCCTTGTCACACGTACTCGCTTCCGATCCGAGACTGTGGATCTCAAGTAGTACTTAACTAAGAAGTTTCCCTTGTTGACCCTTTTGTGACATAAAGAAGGGTCGGGACTACGAAAGCAAGTCATCGTTAGCACTCGTCCTCCTCTCCTTACTATTAAGTAAGGGAAACAGAAGTTTCTGCTTCTCTATCTAAGAGATTGTATTGACGGGTGTCTACCACCTCCGACTCCGTAATCGACCTACTGATTGAACCGGTCCCATTTGTCCTATGAACCCGATCGGATGCGAAACCCACCCGAAGGTGGGGTCCGGTCGAAAGACTACGGAATCAGTGGTAGAGACGGAGGTCATTGGGTCTAAGTCACACCGAGTTTGGAAAATACATCCGACAAGGTCTTCCTATCGACAGAATCACGACACGAGAACTTGTACACCCTTTCAGATTCATGGGGTCCCAGAGGGGGTCCCGTTTGTACCCCTCCCGTCAGTAACACCTTTTGAATCCCTTCGTATGTTTTCGAAGGGTATCCTTACGAGAACAGGTTTTGGGTCCCTGAGATCGGTGTACTTTCCGTGTCCTCAGATTCCCCTCGGGACCCCTGTTTCCACTAGACATGACCGGTGGGTATCGCAGTGGGACCCGTTTAAGAGGTAATTAAGAGGTAAGGAGACGTCGTTGTACCCCTGCAAGACCGAAAGGAACTTCCTGACCACCCTTCTACTTTACTCTTTTATATAAAATTCCATAGATTATCAAGGACCTTGTACTAGTTACGAAGTGTCCCATTTAAACTTGGACTTACTAAGAGGAGAACACAAATAAATGGGACCCAACTGAAAATAAATTGATAGTCAGGAAAACTCAACAGACATCCTCCTTTTGTGCGCAACATGGGAGGATTAAAATACCTTCTGGTCATTTTCTCGTAGGCCTGTTACTTGTTCGTCACTTCACCAGGTCCCTCTACGCTTTTCGTAGTTTCGGTTGACTCGACTATTTTTGTTTTAATCCTTTTATTTCGTTACGGAATTTTACAGTCTGTGACGAAATCTTGTCTTCCCTCGCCCGTGAAAAGACTGATGCTGATATTTCTGCTGTCTGCCGACTGTCAGTATTAGTAGTGTCTTTTTCCAATACCTTTCGGGAACTTGATAGAACTTGAAGTTTTTGTTAACTCCAATGAAATTACAATCTACTCAATTCGAGGTAAAAGGAAGGAAGATTAGTTGTTATGAAAAAATTTGCAAGTACTTCAACCCATGACTACGAGACCCGGAGAAAATGTTTCCGACCGTCGGTTCCTTTCTAACGTAAACTTTGTTACTAGCGTTACACTCTCCCAGGAAGAGAGTACTGGAACCTTTCTTCCCCCAGTGACAGACTCCTTTCTTCTAGACATCGGTATAGAACTGGGGAAATGATACTAAACAGTGGTACACCTGTCTTCGGAAGGATAGGATGTGTACTGAAGTCCGTTCTCTTTTCACTGTAAATAACTGAGCCCCTATACTGGTTCATGTCACAAACTAAGGACCAGAGTAAAAATCCCCTAAAGGGGGGCTAAATTCCTAAACAATCTCTACGGTGGCTACCTCGAGATTCCTATCATCCTCCAACCTGTAAGTAAAAACCGATTACCGTTATCTTAAAGGAATAGTAAATGTTGAACAAACACATGATAATCAATATAAAGAAATGGAAGTCTGGTTAGGAACCGGAGAAAACTACAACAAGGGTACTATAGTTTGTTTATAATTTATAATTTTATACTGAGGGTGTGTATAAAATAACAAAGGGACTTACGTTATGTTAAGGACTATGAACGTAATCAGTCACTAAAGGTCTGAGGAAAAAAGAAGAGAGTAAAACCAATAGTCATGTAAAAAAGAAAGGGTTGGTTCTAGTGTTGTCTATTTTGTCTTGAAAACACGAACTGACGTGTTTAAGTCCCTCTTCGGAGACGAGTAGTAGAGAACGGTTGGAGGTTCCGTGGAGACTCAACTCCGGTCCTTTGAACAGGATTAAGGTATAGTAGTGTCTTCGTGACAATTCAAACTTTTCTTGACGGTAGTAATAGACAACGTAAGATTTCTTAAGATTTCGTTAATCTCCTACCTCAATTCTTAGGTTACACGGAGAGACAGAGGCTCCCCCTCCGCTCCTCCCCTACTTAACTCTCTCGTCGTGACTGCATATACGTGATGGTACACATTTTGTCTGTCGTCCACCCTTGAGCGGCATATCGTGCCCCTCGAGTCGAGCCACGAGACACTATTGGATCCCCCACCCTAGTCCCCCGAGCCTTCGCCTGGAATCTTCCTTCCCAACACGTACATGTATGCCGCATGTGTGAAACGACATGTCGTCTTTGATTGTGTTGTAACATTTCGTTAATATGATATTATGTTTTTTTCTTAAGTCACGTTAAAAGAGGGTATTTCTTTCCCCCGTCCTTCTTCAGATCTAATTTCAACACGATCACGATCGTCATTCCGGTCCGATCCAGGGACCAGAGAGTAGAGGGTCCCTTTACTGGAGACCGACACCACCAGGATTCCACTAGTCCCGAGGACAGAGAGACCCCGACACAGACCGAAGTAAGAGGGAACTCAAGACTCATCTGGTCGTGAAGACTCTAGAACATCTCAGAAACGTACGAAGTGGTACTGACGGTTTTCCTTTCTTGTCGAAGTGAAGTCACCCTCTCCGGTGTCTCGCGGTGGGGTTCCGGACAGGAACAGTGGCCAAAGAGATCTAGTGTGTGGAGGTTGAAGGGTTGGGGCCTGAGAGGTGGGAGTTTTTCGACCTAAATCCTAGGAACCCTCGTCCTAGGATTGTGTTGGGGGACGGTAGACGAAGTCGTTCGGTTGGAAAGACTATCGTGATGGTGTGACCATTTCCCACTGACTAGACCTGGTTGTTTTATACTCCTTTTCACACAAAAATAAAAAGGTCCAACCTTTTCATCTCAGATTTATATAGGACTTTATCGGTCTCTTTCGTACCAGTATACAAAGAGGCCCACCCCATCAACCTCTTTGACCTCTCTCCTTTCCTACTAAGATTCTAATGAAGTAAAGAAAACAAAGGGGCGATCTTGTCAGAAATAGGGACGACACTAGACACCCGTAAATGAAACGAATGATTACTATGGGAGTCGAGGGTCGGAGCAAATTTAGATATATCTTCACAACGGTCAATCAGTAAAACCTTTCATCACCTATGAATCCATCTAGTATCCCGAGACTTGAAGTCTTTGAGTACAAGTTTAGTGGACGGTGATTTTATGACTTTTCAAGATCCTTTTCAGAATTATAGCAAAACGTGGACACGCACAATGCTAATTAAGACTTCTTCTCCCTCCTTCTTTTAAACGTTATAAAATAAAAGACTCGTTTTTGAGCAGGGGTATCAAAGACGAGAGGACTTACAATTTACGGATTAACTACCTATCAACTGAAATTTACAATAAAGTGAAGTTTTTCTTAAATCATCACTGCAGGTGGGAGGGAGGAGTTTAATAGTGACGAGTATTGGGTCATGGAAGACCGTACAAGGAGTGGTCCTTAAACATCCATCGTGAGAGACGTAAGTCGGCCTCACCCGTGCGGACGACTTATAAATTCTTTTGTACTTTTGGTGTTTCTTACAAGGGTTAATAAAAGAGGACCAACCACCTTGTCTACGGAAAGGAGTTCCTTTTACGAAATCCGGGTTTGTTTCGGTGTAAGTAAGTCTTAGATAACAAATCATTAACACGTCTGAAACCTAATATATTTTAGAAAGTTACGTTTCTAGGTGAAAGGATCCTTCCCAAACATTCGTCTTATCTCATCCTTCTGTCCGCCTCCTATGTCACAATTTTATTTGAACGGTTCCCGTTCTCGTCAAGTCTTCTATCGTTAAATTCCTGTGACCTCCCTTGGGTCCGTTACGTCTACACCTGTACCAGTCCAAACCCCAGGACATCCTCGTGGACCGACCGAAATGAATATTCCGGTCAGAATTTCGTTAGATATCTTATACCTACTCCACTTTGGGTCTCGACCTCATAATAAGGACTAGTGGACATTGAAAAGTTTACGTAGGAGGTATGACTTTAAAATCCCGTTTAAATTCACTGAGGTTATTTCTTTGGACGGTCAGTCCGTTCTCATAAATAAATACTGGGGGAACCCGGTCCGTGAGAAGACCGGCTCTCCTTTACTATGTTTTATTTCCCGTAGGAGTGGGAATACTAGAGTACTTTCGTTTACCTAACTTGAGTGCGCGCACGCGCACGTGTGTGTGTGTGTGTGTGTGATACACCCACCAGTAGTTTGAGTTGATATATCTGTATTGTCGGAGTAAATAATTATCTTTTTAGGACTAATCTTTTAATTTACATGGTTTAATCTTTTTAACCCCTCATTAATTAAAATAATGTTTATCTAATTTCACACAAGTATTTTGTACAGAAAATATATTGCTCAGAGTAATTCGGAAATTTTGACTCTTGTGAGGGAGTGGGAGGGTGTCTAGATGTCTTTTGAGAACCTTGGATAATAAATAACACGTTTATACCTATGTGTGACCGGAACTCCTCGACGACCTCACTTATGTTACTGTTCCGGACACAGGACGATTTGACATTGAAGAAGTTTCTGACCCGAAAGGAATGACCGGAACTGTAGGACGTGAGACCTATGTCTCCACCACTTCCTCATTCTTACTTTCCTACCAGATCCACTCATTTCCAAGTTTCTCCTCTACTTGAATCCTCTTAAAATTCTTCCTTTCATTCTTCTCCTGATCCTACAATTCACCCAGTTCACCCAACCAGAGTCACCCGAAGGTTCGAATCCTTCTCCTGGACTATAAAAGTCGGACTGACTCCTTCCCAGACGGGGCAAACCAGGTCCCCTACAGACTCGTAGGGACCTAGAAACAGTCCCTTCGAGAGGGGTCAGGAGTACCTCCCGGATTGTCCCGCTCTTTCGTTTCGACGAATTTTTTCTTTGTAACTTTGAGGTGCCTTAAAGTCGAATACCGAAGGAACCACCGAGTCGCCATTTACGTCCTCTGTGTCGAAGTTAGGGACTAAACCCTTCTAGGGACCTCTTCCTTTACCATTGGGTGAGGTCATAAGAACTGGCCCTTTAAGGTACCTGTCTACTTGAACCACCCGTGTTAAGTACCCCAGCGTTCTCAGTTTGTACTGAATTGCTGATTTGGTAGTGGTGGTAGAGACGAGTGTAGAATTCCTAGGTAGGAAGTCAGACTGAGGTCCACCCCATATATGGGCTCTTGTTGGACAGTCAAACGTAGGCGAACTGCTGTTCACCAACCTCCCATAAAGAAGAAACGGACGGGACCGGGAACGGACTAGGACTAAATTCCGTTCAAAGTCCTCCGACCTCTGAATTGCAGACAAAAGTAAAGACGTCCGAATCTTCTCACGGACGGAAGCATCCGTAAGTCAGTTGTCTCGCAAGCAATTTACTGATTTACACTAATAAGACCGGTAAACAGAAGCAAACAGAAATAAAAACGAAAAAGGTGGGGGACGAAGTCTCAACACTTGTCCTTCCTTTCTTCAGGGAAGCATGGAAGTCGGGTGTCAGGGACCGGTTCCCAGGGCCGGGTCGGGAAACCCTTACCCCTAGGGAGCCCTTCTTGTTCCTCAGGACCGAGTCCCCGCCCCTTCTCCCTTCTCCGTCCTTCAAGAAGGGTGAAGAAGACCGAGGGCGCCGTAGGCGTCGCGGGCCGGGCGGGCAATAAACCCCGAGCCCCGCAGGCCCTTCCCCTCGAGGCCGGCGAGCCCGCGTAGGGGCAGGTCCCGGGACCCGTGGGTCGGGAGGGCGTCGTGGGGCAGTCGCGACCGTGGACGGCCTGGCGGGCCGCCGCCGGGGCCGCTCGCCCTGGCCCCGGGGGGGCGGCGGCGCTTCCACCCCTTCCCCTCCCCTGTCCGCTCGAGCGCGGCCGGACGACGCGCGGGCCCCGGGTGAGCGCCGCGGCGGCCTCGCGCCCCCTCCCCTGCCGCTCGCGGGGGCCGCGCTGGGGTCAGGCTGGAGGTCTCGACGCGGCCCGCTCCCGCGGGCCCGGGCTCTTGAGACGAGCGCCCTGGGCGTAGGTCCACGGCCTAGGCGCGACGCGCGGCCCGCTCCTCGCGCAGGGAGCCGGAGGGACGCGGGCCGGGGCCCGCCGGAGCCGGACCTGGGCCCGGCCGAGCCCTGGGGGCCGGGGCCGCGGCGCGAGCGCGGACCCAGAGGGGAGGGGGAGCCCCACCCCCGCCCCGCCGACGCCGCGAACCTCTCGCGTAGCTAGCCGTCGAAACAATAACTAGTCTTTCACGGGCGGCGGCTGGGCCGACGGCCGGCCGGGGCGCGCTGGGGGTTGGGCAACGGCCACGGCAGGGGGCCGACTGTCCACGAGGGTCGGGGAGCGGTCCCTGAGGAGCCGCGCGGGCCGAGGGGCGCAGGGGTGGGGGGAAAGGAGGGAGCGGAAGCGGGGGTGGGGTGGGGGTGGCGGAGCCGTGTCGCGTCCTAAACAAATTTGGAACCCTTTGACCAAGTCCAGGTCCAAAACGAAACTAGGAGCCGTGTTCGACCTCTGCGTCTTCTCCCGGGAGCCTCTTTCAGAACCTACCCTCATACACCTTTCACGGGGCGCTCCGAGCCGCCGGTCTCGTCCGCGCCGCGCAGGGCGGGCCGCGCCGGGAGGGGGCCGCCGCGACTAGGGCCGGGCCTCGGGGCGAGGGGTTCACGGGCGGCTGGCGCGCGGGCGGGCGAGTCGGGTTACGAGGAGAAGCCCGAGGAGGACGACTGTAGGCGGGATCGGCCGGTCTCTGGGCCCTGGGCCCGACTCAGGTTGGACTCGTCGTTTGAGGTCGAGCCGTCGTTGTTCCTCGTCTTGCCACTCAGGGGGGGTCGAGGAAGAGGGCGAGCGAAGGGCGCGGCGTAACACGTGGGCCCGCCCTACGTGGGCCGGGCGCGACCCTGTCTGCGGAGGCGCGCACAAGCGTCCGTGGCCGAAAGCCTCCAAGTCGCCTCAAACGTTGAAGCCCTCGCCGGCGGCACCGAGGTCGGGCCGCCGCACTCACAGAGACGCCCGCGTGGGCCTCTCCCCTGTAAGCCCCTCGGGACCCCTTGCAGCCACGGTCGCACGGAACGTTCTTGAGAACAACGGTCTCAAGATTCAAGTTCTTGACGGAGATTTAGGCTTCGGTTGTGCTTACTCAGAACCGCACAAACTGAAATGAGTCTCAAAAAACCTAACCCCTCCCCAACAGGGTCCTGCACATAGTTGGAGTAATTAACTTCGCGAGATTCACCTTTCTGTAGTTAATTAGTTATTTATCTATCATTTCGCCAGTTCTCCAGTACACCTACAGAAATCCTCCATAAATTTTTTACTTAAAGAGAACGCGAAAAAAAATTTTTTATACGGAAACATGAGATCGGGAATCGAAAGACCACCACACAAAAATATACGCTACCACTCACCGACGATAAAACACACACGACCTTTGCTGAATTAGGACGTATCCTTTACTCTTAATGAAAGTCGAAAGTTCACATGGACTTTACAAATCTTTTGAGAGTCTACGTTCAAGGGAACCCGACCCTAACGTGTCCCGACCTCTTTCCGAGGAAAGTACTTCGGTCCCGACGAAGTCCCACACATTAAACGAATCGGAGACTTGAGGTATACTAAATGTAGTAAGTCAAAGATTTGAGAAAACGAGAACTAGATGGTAATACTTCAGTAAAAACTCTGATGAAACATTTATCTTTAAAATATGACGTGTACTTTGGTGTTACAATTACGTCCGACAGATTTTAATCTTATAATTTGTGGGACAAATGTTCGTCACCGAGATTCAAAATGAACTTTTCTTTACATGTACAAAAATGACGAAACACACGGTAGATAAATCTTACGTTCTTACGACAGAGAAGTAATTGGTCCGCTGTACTTGTATTCGTCGTATGAATCTAACCTTACCACATGCGACACAAAAATTCAGACTCGTGGTAAAAAAGATACAAAACCCCCGCAAAGGTTCGAAATCAAAACATGACTTTGAGAGGTTTCACAAGTGGAAATTCTTTCGTGTCTTTCAAGATTTCATGTCTTCCTCTCTTTTATTCCTAAGAACCCTGGAAACATCGGTAATACACATAAATAACATGGCCGTCGTTCTGTTCGATAGTGTAAGTAGTCGATCTGAATTACACCGACGAAGAATGTTGAACAACTACACTACCGTGTACCGTGGACGTCCGACGAACTCGACGACTAGTTTTCCGTCGGATCCCTAGGTAGAGATTAGTGCCCCTGACGTCTCCTGACCCTCTCCCCACTAGTTTCTTCAGTGTCGTGGTCGACATGGGACCGTCCTTTACCTAGTCTGGTTGGAAACAAGAAAGAGTACATTTTATTTACAGTTCGAGTTTTACAACGGAGAATGACCTGTCTGAAAGAGTTTTACTCACACGTACGATAAGGACCGAAGACCGAAGACAAAAAACGAAAAGGACGGGGTCCAGTGAAGAGGACGACGAGAGTGTATAGTCCGGACCGGACTGTAGAGAATACAAGGACTCAGGGAAATCCTGAACATGGGCAGTAACAGGAAAGGAACAGTAAAACAGCACACCAGGTACACGGTGGTAGGGAAAATTGGTCTGAGGTCTTGAAAGTGTCCTAGGATCCGATGATGGACCTCATCCACGTGTGGGAGGACTCCCTACCCAAGTACTTCAGTCCGGTGCGTGTAAGACAACGGTAGTCTCTGACCCGGTAAAGAGAAGGATTCTACGTACTGCGATTTTTATCGAGCCAACAAAGGATTAGACACCCGTCTCCTGACCCGATACAAATCGGGATACTCCCAACCGGAGGCCTTCATTCACCTCCACCTGCGTGGTGAGTGGAACGCTACAAATCAGACTCTTCGCTCCGCTAGTTGCGATCCCCCGCCATATCTCGATAAAAGGGACGTGTCCGTTCAAGATCCTGCCCTCCCATTGTCCATCAACGACTAATTCTAAGGGGGCCCCTTACACTTGTCAAACACACTGAAAGTCTAAAAGGTGGGGCAGTTCACCCGTAAAAAAAACAGAAGGACAACTTAAAACTAACTAAAAACGAGCGGGACAACGAGAAGAGTTAAATCCATTCACAGATTAGGACTTTCATGTCTAGATGGACTCCTACGGTGGATTTTTTACGGTAACCGGGTCAAACATTACCTAGAAAAAGACTTTCTCGAAGATTCACGCTTTACACTTTACAGGTTTGACTGGATAGTACTGGTATCCTCAAGTAAAACTGAAAGTACCTGGGGAAGAGGTGGTACCCTGACAAAAAAGACCTCATAAGGTTTCAGAGGACACTACAGCTGGGGTAGTGTAGGGGTCCGGACGAGTCAAAGTCTAGTCGACCCACAGGACTCTACACAATATTTACCTCTAACTGACGACATCGGTCACACCCATGAACCTAAATGTGACCCCGTTCCCTCCACAAAGTTTCAATAGGAACCCTCTAGTCACAGTAAATGGGTCAATTAATTCATGAACCTACAAATGAATTTTGATACAACGTTAAGAACGGTGAAATGACATTTCTATTGACATAGCAGGTCATAGTGAACAATGGAGACACAGAAAACAAAGACGGGCACGGTACACCGAACACTCTAGAATCAAGGGGTGGCTTATACCTAACTTGGAGGGCTCACTTTAGCGGCTCATGATTGGTGATCTGATAGTCCCTTCAGGGCAGAAACACAAAAGTAGGAAGTGTGCTGAGGATCGTTACTTCAGAGTGTATAGATGGTTCCTCAAGGTGGGTCTAAAGTGAATTTCTCCCTCTATTTTTTGGTCTTGCGACTCCATCCGTCCCAAAGAATGGACATGTGAGTACGGGTACCTTTTTAATGACACTAGACACACGTGAATAAAATCTTCTCCTACGGAGGGTTCTTTACTTCTTCAAGGTTCTATGGGATACATAGTGTTTGTTTTGTTTTGAGTCGAATAAACAAGTAGGGGACACACACCGGGGGTCGACCCGAAGGGGCCACCGAGTCACCATTTCTTAGGTGGAAGGTCCCGTCCTCGACTTCCTTTGACCCCAAGCTAGGGACCCAGTCCTTCTACGGGACCTCCTCCTTTGCCATTGGGTGGGGTCATAAGAAAAGACCTGTTATGGTACCTGTCTCCTTTCCTCGGACCACCCAATACAGGTATCCCAGTGTTTCCAGTCTGTCCTGACTCACTGACCCGTGTATGTGCACATCGGAGTTATCTGCGGGTAGGGTTCACAGACCTGATTCCGGAGTGGACGAAACACAGTGACCTGTCCGCAGAGATTAATGGGTGTCGGGACTTTGTACGAAGACTGAAGTAGAAGAAGTTGATAACACTCACATCTAAACCTTGTACGGAGATAACCCCAACAGGAATATTTGTAGTGAAAATTTTTTAACTCATTTCAACCAGAAATTAGAATACATTACATGCCATATCACTCAGTGTTACTAATGTCAAATATGAGGTAAATATCAATAACATTTCATAACCGATATAAGGACAGACCACATTATATGGAACATCGAAGAAAATATGTATTCTCACCTTGAAGATTAAGGGATAGGAGCATTCGAGGAGGAGGAAGAGAGAGGGTTACGTATAGCAAATAGTACACACGAGAAAAGGAGTTCCTGAAGACACCGGACACTTCGGTAAATGAAACCCCTGTTTACCAGGGGAACATTACACAGTGACTCATGCACATAGAACATAAACACCGAAAAGACAGTGAAAATCACGGTTGAAAGAGGAGGAGACCGGTCATACAGGGATGGGTCGTGGCGGGGGGGGGGGGGGGGGTAAGAGNGGGGGGGGGGGGGGGGGGGGTGGTAAGAGTCCCTCGGCGAAGTTTCGACATAAACTTCGTCTTGGCCAGTAGTGTTAGGAGTCTTATGACAGGTCCTCATTTCTTGAGACGGGTTCCTGAGTTCCCTGAAAGGACAATCAGACATTTAACAGTACTTTCTGGAAACACTGTTAATAAAAACAACAAATCCAAAAAAAAAAAAAAATGAAGGAGGACCAAGAGACGAGAGAAACCCTACCAACTCCTTCACCTTCTTCACTTCATGACAATACATTACTACTTATAACGAAAAGTGTTCTCCACTGGTCTTTTTGGGGGAGATAAAATACCATTGAAATGAATAGGATGGTTGAGAATCGAAAGTACGAATTAGACTATATGAACCACTAATGAAGATTTTCCACTAATCTTTCATGTTTCTAGACACACTTCGAAGTCCCTGATGCATAGTAAACACTTATCAAAATTCATCTACGATCGCCGGCTGGGATTTGAAACGAGAAACAACACAAAGCATCTAGGGACAGAACCGGTGACCCTAGGATCGAACCAGATAAGAATAAAGTAGGAAGGATTTTAACTAAAGAATGTATATAAGACCCGTAAGAGAAGACGAAGTACAAAAAAGTTTTAAAAACCACGATTTTAAAACGACATGGACATTTAACTTCTGAAAAACATCTTTATCTTTAGATTACTAGTACGCTACACACTATTTATCCAGTCTTAACTTAGGTACGTAAACATTATAGGTGGTAGGGGTTTCAGGGGTTCTGACGATTTGTAAAGGGGTCTCCAAAGACAAAACAAAAATAGAATTTTTAAAATTCAAATAAAATATAACCTCAACAAAAAAATAACAAATAAAATATAAAATATAAACACCTAATTGTATCAACACAATCAACATCCATCTAAAGTTTCACTAAGTTGATATGTATGTGAAAATACGGAAGAAAAAGTTTAAGAAAAGGGTAAATCCAATAAGGTCTTATAATTCGTTTCACCTTCAAAGACAAACATCGTTAGTTGTACCATTTTCAGCATTATTTTCAGGGAAGTAAATGAAACAGACTAAAATTAAAAAGACTACTAAAATCCACTTTCGCAATAGACATCAGTCTTACAGAAACATAGTTGCCAGGGGTGGAAAAAGTCGTGGTCCCTGCCCAAAGTACCTTCTGTCAAAAAGGTGTCTGGTCCCCACCCCTCTATCAAAGTCCTACTAAGTTCACATAATGTATATGAATTTGAAATAAAGATAATAATTATGTAGTCGAGGTGGAGTCTGGTAGTCCGTAAACTAGGGTCTCCAACCCCTAGAGACCACCTATATTACGATATAGTAAAGACATATTGAGTAACCAATTCCGCCAGAGACACTTAATAAAAAGAGATGGTGAAAGAGGTGGACACTATAAAAAAAGAACGTAGAGAGAAAGAACAGAGGACTCCTGTACAGATCACCAACTAAAAACCGATCATTGGGGTCCATGCTGGTGTGGTTAACACCTTTATAACCTTGTAGGGGTCTCCCAACCCTTCCTCGGGTCGACGAGGAGGTCCTGTCTACCTCGTAGAAACACGGACCGGGTCGAGACCTGTAGCCTCCGTCACGGGATCGGAACGACCGGAGGAAGGACTACTTAGAGACACGGACGGCGAGACTACTAATTCGGAAAACTGTGAAAGGCGATACCTGTTAAATCAAGTATTACCTCAATTTTGAAGACAGAGAAGAGGGGTAACGACCCGTAAGTCCGGGCTACGTGGACGTCGAACTTCCTGGGTCCCTCCTTTTTTCCCATGTCGGAAGAACGTCGAAGAAACCAAGCTCGGTTCCCACACACACACCCACTCTACCCCGTCCCCTACACCGTGCCTACTGTACCCTAACCTCGTGAGTCCACGAACTAGGACCCCTAGGACGAAGAGGTCCACTGTGACTCGTCGACGAGGGGTGACCCATAGTGGAAGGACAATAGACCCAATTTCTCTGGCAGACGAGAGACTCCGGGAAAAAGATTGATGAATGTAATTGGTGGGGACAAGTAGTGTAGTTCCACTTGGGTGAGAAACCATAAGACGAGCAACAAATAACCAAATAAACAACAGAGGTACGGGACTAGGGGTGGGACACCTTACCGTCCAGGGACTCTCGTGTCGGGACAGACTGAACAAGAGACACCTACGAGGTCCCGCCCCTTGACTCTCACAGTATACAACTCATAAACAACCTACGAAGACCTACAATCACAGAACAAGGTCCTCCTGAGACCGTAACGGACCTTGCACGTCCGGTAGAACCTTCTACCGTAAAACTGTGACCTCGAAAGTGTAACGAACTGACAAAAGTACCCTTCTCTTTGAACGAATAACCGACCCTACCCTCTACGGTCACTCTCAAAATGAAACAGTAAAACCATTTACAGAGTGCAATGGTCCTCACATGGTTAAGCCACCCATCCGAAGGATCTTCACCACGATCACTGACAGAATCTTCACGGTGAGACGATCCGTGGGACGTCCACCTGGTGCACACCAGTCCGAGGACGTGACGGGTCCTACCACTTGAGACTTACCGACTATGTTGAGGTCTTGATCACACGAAGGGCGGAAGACGAACACCACGTGTCCAATCTTTAGTCGTCATTCAGACCACACACCTCGGAATCTCGACCTCCCCAGGGTCCTTAGACAGGGGTGACTACAAATTTCACTCCGGATCTGGTGGTTCCACTGAACCAGTTCCAGCGGGACCTCCCGTCGGTTCAAGTTGCCGAGTACATGACTAGACAAAAAGAAGGTCCTCTTGGTTAATCCGTTTACCTTAAGATCACAGTTTTAAGGTTGTGAGGCATATTTTCGTAAAAAAATGACGAAATACTCCAAAGTACGAAACCCCCTTCATTCCCCTCCACCCCGAGGAAACTAGGACTTTGTAACAAATACCCTTGTGCTTCCTGTTGTTAGAATCTTATTAGTGCGATTAATTTGTATTAACCGATTACAGATAACATTATTACTACAACACCACGTTTATACTGTCAAACCGTTTACTGAACTTTATGAAGAAATCTTAACACTACACAACTCTAGAATAAAAGTCACCCAGACACCTACTTGTCACAAATCAACGTATAAAACGGTATAAACAACTCCTACCACTTCTCCTTCTGACTGTTGGACCGAAGTGTCCCTCGAAAAGAAAACGAAAGACAAAAAATAAAACCGTCAAAACTTGTAAAATAAATCGTCCTACAGAGTAACCATTTTCATGGTAGCTTTACTCACTTACTTGCACCAAATCACTCGAGATCCCACGTGTCGGACAATAAGAATACGTCACCTAAATCACTTACTAAAGTCGGAAATAAATGTGATATAATGTCCTAAAGGATCAGTCTCCAAGTCTAACGAGAATTTCGGTTCTCGTAGTTCCTTTAATTAAATATGGACACCTGAACTTACGAAAGGATTTTGTCCTAAGTGAATGGAAATATTTTTTAACACAAACGTCTCAAGTTGTAGACTCTTATCAACTCGACGTCAATATTTCTCCTCAATGAAAGAATATAAATATATTCGGTGTAATGATGCTCACTACAAAAAACCATCGTAGTCGAGTAAAACAGAAAATGTAATACTCCTATGCAACATTTGCCTCAAGTCGAGGAGAATGGACGAGAGACGGAGGTGTAGTCTGGAGAATACGGTGGAAGCTTGACCACTGTCTAGTCGGAGGAAGGACCTGTAGGCGGAACAACGTTTCGGTTTGGTAGAAACGGTCTGACCGAAGTCATTAAAATGAAAGAATCACAATCCGAATTAAGGAAAAATTAAAAGTTAGACACTAAAAAAAAAAAACATAAACCGTAAAAGAGATAACGTATCATCAACTCGGTAAAGAGTTAACCCCTCCCCCCACACACAACCTAACAACGGTCCAAACCTCCTCGGCTCCGTTTCACCTACAGACCGAGAAACTCCTTTGGTCGTAGGAGTCGTCACACTCCAGGTAACTACTATTATTCATATTCCTATGCCAAGACGGAACGAGAAGACAGGTGACGCGAGACTACTCTTTGGTCCTTCGCGAGGACCTTTCCCGTCGTAGACCTTCGTAGGAAACCCCCTCTAAGTTACCCTGCTTTCCCAAGAATCATTCGGAGACCAAAAGACTACGAATTACTACTGGGGCGTCCTCTCGTACAATCCTCGATGACAACACGAGTCGTCAACGTCTGTCATACCTCAAATAGAGAGACATTGGAGGGGAACACCATAATCCCTTTTGTGCCTCCGAAATGACCGATTCATCGGTTCCAGCGTGTCGACCATTTACAAACCTAGACCTAGACTGAGGTCCGGTCCTGAGTCTCGGTGCACGGAGGGGAAGTACTGAATTACCAGATCACAAAATAATCTTGTAACAAAATTTGTCGTTTATAAATATTCACAGATGAGACACGATTCGAGACGGGAGCCACGACCTATGTGTCTCTTCTTCTGAGCGAGGAGTAGGAACGTTTCGAGACAGGTCCCTCCTGACACCGAGGCTCAAGTAGAGGACCAGACAACCAAGACCCGAGGGCCACGACACCCTTACGTCTCCCGAAATGGTATGAGAGCGTGAGACACTTCGAGACGACTAACTGGTCCACCACCTAAGCTGGACCCTTTCTTCGTGTACCTCTTTTCGGGGGTGTTTCCTCGACTGTACAAAACTTTGTCCGAACTTCTCCCTTTTTCTCCTTTCCCAAGATCCGGCTCCTGTGGGACGTAGTCTCTCATCTTTGTTCAGACCCCGGGTCCCATTCGTCTCCACCCCCTTCTAAGTTCCCGACCTACGACAAACGTCCCTCACGGAGGACGTCGCAACCGTCGAGTGTTTGTCTTAAGGTCTTTTCGAACAGAAGTAAGACGTTTGTTATCTTCGACCTCTCCCATACCTCTGTTCCCTTGGGAGGATGTGACAACCACCCCTACCTGTAACCACACCAGTGATACCTTTTGTCATACCGTCCAGGAATTTTGTGACCTTTATATCTCGACGGTATACTGGGTCATTAGGGTGATGACCCGTATGTAGGTCTCTTTTCGTTAAGTCTTCCCAAGTACGTGGTGTCACAAGTATCTTCATGACAAATGTTGTCGGTCCTGTACCGTCGTTGGACACAGGTAAGTGTCTACTTACCAATTTCTTCTACGCCAAGTATGTGTATATATTACCTTATAATGAGTCGGTGTTTTCTTACTTTGTCACCGTAAACATCTTTGTACCTACTGAATCTCTAATAGTCTGATTCAGTCTTTCTCCCTCTGTTTACAGTATACTATATACAGTGAATATACACCTTAGATTTCACTTTTTCTATGTTTACTTGAATAAATGTTTTGTCTGTATCTCTTGTTTAAGTTACAATGGTTTCCCCTTTCCACTCTCTTTCTATTTCATCCTCAAACCCTGACTGTATATGTGGGATGATATATATTTTATTTATTCGTTGTTTCTGGTTGACATACCGTATCCCTTGATATGAGTTATAAAACATTATTGGATATTTTATTTTCTTAGCCGTTTTCTTATACATATATGTGTGTACATGTGTGGTTTATGTATGTATACATATATATGTGTGTATATATGGTTTATGTATGTACGTATGTGTACATATATATGTGTACATGTGTGGTTTATGTGTGTATATGTGTATACATATATATGTGCACGCACATGTACGAGTCAGAGAAGTCAGCACCGACTGAGAGACGCTGTGATACCTGACATCGGGTGGTCCGAGGAGGTAGGTACCCTAAGGGGTCCGTTCTCATGACCTCACCCAACGGTACGGGAAGAGGTCCCCTAGAAGGACTGGCTCCCTAGTTTGGGTCTAGAGGGAGTAACCTCCGTCTGTGAAGTTGGAGACTCGGTGGTCCCTTCTATATATATCATAGGTATACATATATAAGTCATACATATATGTATGTGTATGTATATGACTTACTGACACGACATGTGGACTTTGATTGTGTCGAACCATCTAGTTGACCTGAAGTTATTTTTTTTTTTGTTTTCTAACAGAGGTACAAATTCTAACCACTCTTCGAAGGTCAATGAAATATCCGTCCGTCCGTCGTCTTAAGACGTGACCACACTCGTCTCTTCCCGAATAACCCCAAATGAACCCTTCAAGACTCGGACAGACCCCCGTCTTTGAGTTTATCCCCTTCGGTCACAGGTGTGACGAGAGACGACGGACGATAAATGTACTCATTTGTTTCTCGATTGAAGTGTGAGGTAAGTGTTTTACCCACCGTCCGTCTTCCTCCGCCCGACGTCCTGGTCCTACCCCAGTCCCCCGTCACATGGACGTTAATCACACTACTTCGAGAAGGGGACTGTCCTCGTTCCCTTTGTCGGAAACGTGAAAGTTCCCTTTTCTCAAAGGACCTTTTCATTAAGAACACTCCATTACCTTTACGTCCTCCAACCTGGACCAAGGAACCTGTGTCACGATCTTTATAAAACTCCATAAATTCCTAAACTTTACTTACGTGAGCGAACCACCTACCCGACACACGTAGAGTACAGTAAAAAAACTTCAGTCCGATAAACGTAAGGTCCTTTCGGAACAAGGACTCACCTGTGATAAAATTCGAAAAGTCGGAAACGTTCTACCAGAAGCCGAAGAAACGAGACTTATACGTGTCGACCGGGAACGTGGACGGAACCCTTAGTCACGTGTCTAGTCTTTGGTAATTGTTGTCTTCGACCGGAAGGCACCACGAATAGAACACAACAAAGACCGTCAATAAAAACGACCCATAAATATTCCTGTAGACAGAAAATTTCTCACTACAAAAATAGAAAAAAAAAAAAAAAAGGAACCGACTTCTTATTTAGTGTCGAACAAAGGAATGACGGTGTGTGTAAGTACCAGACTCCACTAATATTTACGTTTAACATTCAGTAATTTCACAATATTACAGAAAAAGACACCACCGTCCGCTACAAATTTTAGTGACATACTTCTTCCTAGTAAACGAATCTTACACTAATTCTCTACCCTTGTCTACTCTTCTTTTTTTTTTTAGGTTCAAGAAAGGACCTTTTAAGAATGATCCAAACCTCTTTTCCCCTTGAAGTCCCAAGTAAAAACTACATAGAATGAAATTTGAACTACCACTACCCTCCCATGTGTACCAAATTCTTGTGTCCTTTTGTATCATTGAAGGTCGTGAAAGTATAAAAAGGAACCTCTATCTAATCTAAGAATCTCACACTGAACGGTAGACTAATCGGAGAGTTTCCTACCTCTAACTTGAGGTATTTCTGTTCTTCGGTTCGACCGATCACGAGTACCTCCCGGTCTCTACCCTACAGGACCTCCGTCCAGAGGGGACGACCATTATCTAAAGAAAACACCCAGTATTTTCCATAACCCCACCGAAGGACAATTTATTCGTCGTCACAAAGTTACGTACACAAAACACTGACGAAAATGAAAATAGACATTTGATTTCACGTCAGATAGACCTCTAGCCGTACCTTTACTCAACGGAGACACTATGTCCTCTACTCGAGAGTATCGTTTGATGGCAAAGATCTCAAAGTCTACGTCAAAGAACATATCGTATCTACATATACTACCGGAGTCGACATAGAAATAAAACACAATCAGTGTTTCGGAAAACATCTTCTTAGTTGTTAGTTTTTATCGTCCGTAAAGGACCGGTTTTAGACGGGTTCTATAACTCTCTACAACTCTCTTAGATCTAAGGAGTAACTATTTCCAATTGGGAACTTTTTCACCAAGGATCAACTCTGACAAGTATCCGAACTACAAATGTCCGTACTAATTTATACTTTATAATTCTTAATTTTTAGACATAAAAACAAGAATCATGAAAAAAGTAGTACCGTCTTCTACGCAGAAAGTACATATGACTAGTGTAAATTACCCGTGGCCACCTGTGGAGAATTTGATTGACGAGATCTTTCCAAGGAAAACTCTTAATTGTAAATGTAGGAGTCTTTAGTTAATACCACAGACCTAGGGTTAAAGGAACGTTAGAAGGAAACACCAGCGAAGGTTTACCGGTTGGGTGACATCGTTTTGTGAGTCTCCACGTTTAGAAGACCTTCTTCACGTTTACGATATGAAAATGAACCTTTTTACCCTTTCCTCCTGAAGAAATTATATAGACGACCCGTAAATTTTGACGTGTTTCGTGTCCTTTATCAAACCCTCACACCCTCGCACACCACAAAGGTTCATGTTTGTAACAAAACTTTTAAAGGGGCCATCACCACTTAATATACTCTGGTGCAGGTCGATTCCTCTCGAACAAATTGACCGAACACCAAGACCCCAAGTAAGTTTGTGAGAATTTGTTTTATTTCTCTCACCTACATTACTGAAGAAATACCTTTCCGGCATTTTTCCATGCCTCGCACATTTGTTTAACTCAGTAAATGATGTACAAAGTCACTATCTAAACGTCAGGCTTAAGTCCCAGCACACAATACCAAATGTCCGAGACCTGGTATAAGACGGAATTTTTACTTCAATGTTCGAACAAAAAACCAAACAAATATACAAACGAAAAGAAGCCACGTACCTTTAGGCAAAAACGATAAAATACACTGTCGAACTTTTTTATGAGTGTCAAGACTTGTAGCTGAACATACGACCATAGTTGGAACCTTTTGCCACTCTTTGAGTGCACACTTTTCAACTTGACTGGACTAAAAACCATCGGGACCCAAGATAAGTTCTTTTTATCCTACTAACTTTAACTGCAAAAGGAAGACCCGAGTCCGCACAGGTTTGATTAACATTTTATTAACAAGACCGATTGTTCTCGTCCGGGCATTGATGTTGATACATTTCATCTTTAGGTTGTTGTCAATACTAAATGTCAATTGCCATTGAGACGGTTACAACATTATTTTGGAGGTAATATTGGTTGGATGCCAGTGTAAGTAAGGAGAATCAACTCCGGCTCCATTCTCAGGAGAGGGCTCACCAGAACGAAAGCTCTCAACGGCAACGTAATCCTGTAAGTAACTGGAGGAGATTCGAACCATACTCCCGACGCGGTAGGTCACTTGCCCTCCGCCCACCCCATTCTCAGTCTTGTGCACCAAGACGTGTGGCCCGGACCACTGATCGACGTCGCCTTCAGCCTTTATTTAAACCTTTAACTTCCCTCCTTTCCTTTGATTTATTAAAGATACAACTATGGCATTGTAAATAAGTAGGACATTGAAGAGAGGTAGTTCCAACCGAACGGACCGGAATCTCCTTCACCTAACACGTTCTTTGGAGCCATTTTTAGTTACTCGGAAAGATTCAAGACTTTTGATCACCGTAGCGTGGTATGACCGTCGAAAGTTCACAAGGACGCCCTTCAAACCGTCGCCTTTATCGACGAGGTCGAGGTGCCCGGACTCTTTGTTCCCTGTTACCACCTATAATATCGAAGACACATTACACACTGAACGGTAAAGGAAAAGAGGGGGAGAAAAATTACTTATACCCTATGTACCGGTATTCAGACACTTTCTAGATCCCAGACGGAAATTTAGTCTAAGAACCACGAGAACTGTCGTCAAGTCTCGGACAATTGGAGCAAATGCATCGCGTCGTAAGACTACCAGTATACACTAGAGTCATGTCTCACTGGACCCTGGACGGACTTTGGTCCTCCCCAGTGTCGGAAGTTGTCGAATAGAACGTCTCCCCTCTACTCCGTCCGTGACCGGTACTTACGTTCCTTTCCGTCCTCCTAAATGTCGACTCTGGAATCTTATCCCAATCCCTCCAACTATCCCGTCTTCACGTAAGACTCGTCTCCGTGGACCTATCTACTCAGTGGACACAAGGACGTCTTAGACCCGACGACCTCACCTCCACCCCTCCCCCTCGACGACTCCTTTGCACGTCTCGTCCCTTCGGTCCTTGGAGTCAGACAGAACGTCACACAACACTACCTCTGGAGACCCACTTAGGGGCCCACCCCCTACCACCCTTCCCTCCGGGTCTCCTTCGACCGTGTCGTTCCTTTCCCACGGAGGTCGTGGTAGCACTCGAGTGATGCTCGGGATCACCTCGACGGGTCCTTCGGTCCACTTCTGGAGGGAAACCAAGGAACACCTCATACCGGTAATTCTCTGTCCTACACCCGACGCCCTTCCCTCCCCATTTCGCCTTCCTGTTCCTTTGGGGTACAAACGTCAGGTCTTCGTCGTCCCTCTCAGTAAGCCCCTCTCTCCCTGCTTTTGTTTCTCCCCTCCTTTCCCCCCTTTGTTTATCTCTTTGTACCTCCCGACCATCCTTCCCTTCCTCTAGCTCTTCCTTCCTGCCCACCCTCCCTCCGTCCTTCCTCCGTGAAATTCCGTCCTTCTCCGCTCACGGGTCCTTCCCTCTTAGTTCCCTCTTAGTTCCTCGAACCGGTTATCATTTTTTATGTCATCTCAAAGTTCTTTTACTCCTGACTACTTATCTGTACTCCAAAACTACATCTGTCTTTTTTTTCTGTCTTGTTTTCGTTTTTGGGAAGTCACACTACTCGTCACGTCTTCATCTTCCGTCTTACAAATACCTCAGGGCACGTCTGTCTATATCAGACATTCCCAAACCCCTCTCGAAATCCCTAGTTCCCTTTCGTTATGACTTCACCAAAGACTCCCCTTTCCCTTTGTTTCAAACAAAACAAACGAACAAACTACCCAACCTCTCTCTGGACGTCACCCTAAAACCAGGTCGACTTACGCAGGATCCATTGTCCTCTCTTTTTCATTCCTTTCATCCACAAAGACGGACCGGACAGATAGATCTCCCTATTCCTCTACTGTCCTGGACTTCTACCTTGACCTCCTTTCTATGCACTTCCGTCACTGATCCCGTCGTAGTCACTTTTATGAATACACCTTTTCTCCCTGTACCTTTTATATACACTTTTTCTGTGTCGCCTTTGGTCACAATCGTTCCTGAAATTGGATATGTTTCGATGTCTCTAAATTTTTTTCTTCGTACCTTTAAGTTTAAGTGGGAAACTTAAATCAAAAAGAAAATATAACCTCACACCAACCACGTGTGAGAACACAAGGTCGATATGTCGTGTCGATAAGACAATATGTATACACACACAGGTAAGAAAAGGTCTAAGAAATGAGGATATCAAATAATGTATTATAACTCGCCTTAAGGGACACGATACGTCTTCCAGGAACAACCGATGGATACGACGACGACGACGACGACGACACAACGAAGTCAACACAGGCTGAGACACGTTGGGGTATCTGTCGTCGGGTGGTCCGAGACGGCAGGGACCCTAAGAGGTCCGTTCTTGTGACCTCACCCAACGGTAACGGAAGAGGTTACGTACTTTCACTTTTCACTTTCACTTAAACGAGTCAGCACAGACTTTCACTTCAACGAATCAGCATAGACTGAGAAACACTGGGGTACCTGACGTCGGATGGTCCGAAGAGGTAGGTACCCTAAAAGGTCCGTTCTCATGACCTCACCCAACGGTAACGGAAAAGGCACCGATGGATAGTCAAGTCAAGTCAAGTCAGCGAGTCAGTACAGGTTGAGAAACACTGGGGTACTTAGCGTCGTGCGGTCCGGAGGGATAGGTAGTGGTAGAGGACCTCAAGTGAGTTTGAGTACAGGTAGCTCAGCCACTACGGTAGGTCGGTAGAGTAGGAGACAGCAGGGGAAGAGGAGGACGGGGTTAGGGAGGGTCGTAGTCTCAGAAAAGGTTACTCAGTCGAGAAGCGTACTCCACCGGTTTTGTGACCTCAAAACCGAAATCGTAGTAAGGAAGGTTTCTTTAGGGTCCCGACCAGAAGAAGTCTTACCTGACCAACCTAGAGGAACGCCATCACCCCCTATTTTTAATCCTCTGACCCTGACTGTATATGTACAGGGTCAATGGTTGGAAATGGTTGGAAATGGGTAACCATTGGTATACAAGGAAGAGAATTCAGACACTCAGACAAAGATAAAATATTTATTCAGGTAAGCACAGTGAAAATTTTCTAAGACGTATATTCGGTATTCTATAAACAGGAGAGAGAGATTGAACGCAACAAATCATACTACTAGAGATCCAGTGACTGGAGAAACTACTGAAAACGAACTAAAAGGACCACGACTACGGGAATTTTTACACGGCAGTTCAGTATTTTCCATCCCCTTGTGGTCCGGGTCGGAAGGCCCGTAGAGACGTACCGTCGAAATCGTAGACAACATTCGTGATGTATCAAAACAAGACAAAACAAAAAAATTGTCGATAACTTCGGTGTATTTTCAGACAACCCCCATCAAAGTTCAATACCACCAAGAAACGAACTCTTATATGGAGCACTAAGGGTACAGGAGGTCTCTCTCGACAAAAGAGACACGCAGACGTCCCGTTCCTAGCAGACACGAGGGCAGGACCCCTTAGGAAGAAATGCCGGGCACTAGTAACCTTTCTTCGAAAACCTTACCCAAACAACTTACTAGCACTCGGAACCCAGAACTAGTTTTATGCTACAATAACAACAATGAATACTGACAATAACTCGTCCTCTTAAGAGGAAGACAGGGTCCTACCGATAAAGACATTCCAACACACAAAAAGTCGAGTGAGGATTCTCCATATGGCAAGATCTCATTGAAGTTTACAGTTGTGGGTATGTTAAATGGCTACTCTAAAGGGTCAGGAAACCTTATTACTTTTGACAGTCACCCTGTCGAAACCCAGAGAACCGAGAGATGGGTCGGGACGAAGGACACACCTCTTCCTTCTCCCACCCCCACGTCTCCCTGAGGTGTGAGTCCCCTCCGAAGACCGGGTAGGGGCACTTTGAGACGTCTGCCGCCGTACACCGAGCGACAACGAAACCGTAGGACCAGGTGACCACGGACTCAGGGTACTCGTGTGGGTCAATGAGAGGACCAAAGTCCTAAAGACTAAGGAGGATCAACGAGAGTCCTGAGGTTCAGACTCCTCCGTCAGATTGTGATTATCGTAAACAAGACAAATTATAGTAAGGAAATGTTTGTATGTTTCACATATTATACCAGCTAATTAGTTCGTGTCTTAACAATAAATGTTATGTCGTCTAATTTGTTCGAGTCTTAATAACAATTCGATCACTTACTTATAATTGTAAAGATAAAAATCTATTTCATTAATATAGAGATTAAAGACGTAAGAGTGACATCAGTGGGATCCAGTCCACGACCGATGGATTAGTCACTGTTTTTGTAGGAAAGAGACGGAAGACCTAGGTCCGAAAAGGGTGTGAGGCTGAGGGTTTGACAGTATGGATTTTTCAACTATAGTCTGTCAGAAGGACGTCATCTCAAGACTAACAATGAGGAGAGACCGAACCTAGGGACGAAGAGAGTGAAACTACAAGAATATTTAGTGAACCCCTAGAGTCATTTTACACAAGACTAAAACACTCAACACCCTCGTCTCTCCCGTAAAATCGTCGAGGACCCACAACCGACCACTACAACCACTACCCGTTCCTTCGGACCGTACGACGTCAGGTACCCCAACGTTTCTCAACCTGTACTGACTCGCTGACTTGACTTGACCCACTACGACCACGACAACCCGACTCCTGGTCTGAAACTCAGTGTTCCCAGAGGGGTACAGGGTTCCAGACGACACTGGAGTGGTTGAAAATTAGAAAGGTTATTTGTCCAAGGTGGTTCGGGTAGAGACGAGGGGTGGCTCTACTGAGGTACGGAGACAAGAACGTTGAGACAATTGGTTCGTTAGTCCAGGTAGACTACTTGTACCTCACGAAACCAAGACCCGTTGTACCGGGTAGGGCTTCTCCTATTTGGACATCTCCACGAACCCCAGACACTACAACTGTCAGTGCACTGAACACTGTGGGGTCTCCCCATACGTCTTTAGACTTCCTTCTTGTCGATAAGGTAAAGGGACAGTACTTTCTGAAGAGGACTCCGAAGGGTCAACCCAGAACTTCCTACTTCTCTTAAGTGATCTTTTCCCCCTTCCAAGCTTCGTCTTCCGCATCTGAAGCCTCTCTTGTATCAGAGAATTTTTCAGTCGAAATAAACTACCCTTTATTTTCTAACTTTTTCAATAAGTAACTTACACTTTTCGAGACAAACTGTATTCCTTATACAAACCCAGACAACCTACCACATCCCCCTTCGGGTTTCCGGAAGACGTCATCAGGGATTAGCATTTCCGGACAGAAGGGAAGGTAAAAAGTATAAGAAAAACAAAACCAGTACGGTACCCTCTTGAATCAAGGACTTGATCCCTAACTTGGGGACGGGGATGTACCCTTCGAGTCTCAGATTGGTGACCTGACGACCTCTGCAGGAAGGTAAAAGTATAAAAAATGTGGATATTGTCTAGTCAGTGATAGGCAGCCTACCAGTCTAAACAAAAAACAAACAAAACCAAACAACGAAAGTTTTTTCTATACAGTCTTACTAGTATTTCTCTTTGACCTCCGTCTTCGGTCTGTGGTTAAACTTCCGTAACCACTGTCAAACCCACGGTCTACCCCTCATTTGACCTGTCAATCACAGGGGCCCTTTCTCCGTCCATGTGTGGTGGAGAGACAATGAGACACACGAGTGTCGAGTGTGCCTAAGTTCCAACCGTTCAGACACGTACACACACACACAATAAACGAGTCAACACAGGTTGAGACGCTGGGGTACCTGACATCGGGTGATCCGAGGAGTCAGATACCTTAAGAAGTCCGTTCTTATGACCTCACCCACCGGTAAAGGAACAGGTCCCTTAGAAGGGTTGGGTCCCTGACTTGGGTCCAGAGGGCGTAACGTCCGTCTAAGAAATGACAGACTCGGTGGTCTATCAGTTTCCGACCGTGCAGTTGGAAGAAGTTTGAGGGTCCTTATAACGTCTCCGGTGGAAAAGGATGAAGTCTAAGACTGACACGTATACGGAGTAGAGGGTACTAACAGTTCACAGTCTCTCAATTCTGCATCTTCAGAACTTAAATCTCCGGTAATCTACCGTCTAGAAACTTTACTTTCCGTTTGTCGGGGGAACTGGGTTCCGTCGAACAAGACAGGCACATCTGGAGACCGGAGGACCGAGTACCGACTCCTCGAGATTCTTCAGTCGACGGAATAAAGTGTTGGTTCCTATGTCGATTACAGGCCGAAGTAAAACTCCTTGATTTCCCCCAAGTGACATCCCGGAAAATTAGAAAGACGAATCTGACTCGTTTTACTTACACGTTTCTTGGAGTAACCGTTTTAATATTACTACTGACGAATCTTACACTAAAGGAGGTGTTCTTTTATCTTTACATAGTAAAGGTCCTTTGAATAAAAATCTGTCTCTTGAAACATTATTACAAAGAACGTTACCAAATAAGATTCTTCTCGTACTGAGAGTTTTTAGGTAAAAGTTCTCAAAATGAATAAAAGTAAAAGTCAATAAAGGTGGGTAGACAAATAAAAAAGATCAATTGTAATTTACACATGAAAGAATAAAATCAGACAAAAAGACAAAAAATCGGAAACTCTAACTGTTCACACTAACTAGGGGAGTTTCCGTTTTGAGAACTTTTTCAGAAATAAAATCTTTCAGTAAGTTTCTTACATAAAAAAAAAAAAAAAAAACCTTATGTCACCTTAAAGAGTCGGAACTAGTATACTCTGATACCCGTTCAGTAGAAAGTAAGACCGCACACCTGTCTTGTCTTCGTTCGGGACCTCCCCTCTCAAGTCTTAAGTACCGTCTCTCGTGTACGAGTCACACGGTCGCAAATACCACAGTGTCGGTTTAATTTTGGTATGGGAGACGACAAATGTCTTACCGTCGGGGGTCTGACCTGTTCAAACACAGGTCGAAAGACGTATTCAGATTCCCTCATGTCTACGAGTCCTGAGAATTCCTAGTTTGAGAAAGAGAAATGTAGGAACGCCAAAACGAGACACTCTCTCTCACTTGATAGAAGTGAAGACAACGAAGACTTCCCAAACTTAACTCGTCTCCACTTTTGACCGAAACACAGAGTGTTTACTACATAATTCCATAAATATCAATACGGAAGCCTCTTCCGTTACCGTTGGGTGAGGTCATGAGAACGGACCTTTTAGGGTACCTACCTCCTCGGACCATCTGACGTCAGGTACCCCAGCGCTTCTCAGCTTGTGCTGACTCACTGAAGTGAAAGTGAAAAGTGAAAGTACGTAACCTCTTCCGTTACCGTTGGGTGAGGTCACAAGAACGGACCTCTTAGGGTCCCTGTCCCCTCAGACCACCCGACGGCAGATACCCCAGCGTGTCTCAGTCTGTGCTGACTTCGCTGCGTCGTCGTCGTCGTCGTCGTCGTCGTCATCGTCATCGTCGTCGTCATCGTCGTCAATATGGAACCAGAAGAGTGAGGGTCCGACCCCCGTGGGTTCACATAACGAATGAGCAGTACTTGTATCTACCGAAGAGTAAAAAATTTTTCTTACGTTTACTAAAAATGAAATAACAATTAAAAAAAAAATTCACCCGTACACCAAAATATCTTACAAAAATTTCGATAGAGATATCACTCCTTTTTCTATTTTATCTTACTTATAGAGTAAATATTAACGTTATCTCTATATATTATTAATCTTTATTTAAATTGTTCTCTATACATCTTTTTCGAACTTTCGAAACTGCCTATATTTTCTTTTGAACAGATTGATCTCTCTGTAGGGGACCATAACGTATCTTATAAAAAAAAAGAAAAAAGTTTAAATTAAAAAAAGAAAAGAAACAAAGATTAACAATAAAACATAACCTCATATCCGTTATTACCCCCGAATGGGTCACCGAGTCATCATTTCTTAAGCGGACGTTGCGTCCTCTACACCCAAACTAGGGACCCAACCCTTCTAAGGGACCTCTTCCTTTACCGTTGGGTGAGGTTCTAAGAACAGACCTTTAGGGGTACCTCTCTCCTTGGACCACCCGATATCAGGTACACCAGCACTTCTCAGGCTGTGTTGACTCACAGACTTGTTTTGTATCCTCCAATTGTTACAACCTAATAAAAGTCCACACGACGTTTCACTAACGCAATTTGTATATGTTCGAAGATAAGAAAAAGTCTAAGAAACGGATGAACAAACACGAGTAAACGAAGTCAACACAGCCTGAGAAACACTGGGGTACCTGACATCGGGTGGTCCGAGTAGACAGGTACCCTAAAAGTTCCGTGCTTATGACCTCACCCAACGGTCCGGGAGGAGGTCCCCTAGAAGGACTGGGTTCCTAACCTGGGCGTAGAGGACACAGAGGACGTAACGTCTGTCTAAGAAATGGTGACTCAGCGGTTCCTTCGGGGTAAAGGACAAATCAAATAATGTCTTATAACTCGTCTCAAGGGACACGATATGTCATCTGGACAACCATGGACACTTACCGAAAAATTTAATCTACCCATTCAGGAGTAGAAAGGGTAGATCTCAGAATAAAGACGATCCTCTCTTGGACCTAATGTGGTCAAACCTCCCTTCTTTTGTTGAAAATTCGTATAAAAACCATTCTTCTGTAAAAAAGACAGAAAAATACCGTGTAAACTTTCATGAGGGGAAACATTCCTATGTAAAAATTCTTTTCATTTTACAGTCCTTGAACAACCCTCAGGTAGAATGGAAATATGAAAATGTTCTGGTTCTATAGATCATTAAGTTCAATATTAGGGTGACAATCCGTGAACAGGTCGAAACGTTCACTGTCTCTAGCATGTTTTGACGTCACCATACTAACCTTTCCCCAAAACATCTTTTGTCTTATAGTGGAACGAGTCACCTATACTGTAGACTCACACTTACGTAGGAATTACTAGGAAAACTTTCAGGATCCAAGGAGGGCCTAAAGAGGACTACGATCCCAATCGACTATGACCTTTTCTTTATACCTGTCCTTGGTCTAATACTCTGTAGAAGTATCCAACCGAGAGACTGAGGACCCCAAGATACTCAGTTACAGTTCTCTTCCAAAAGTGTTGTCAACCACTGATGTCACCGGTAGCAAAGACGTTTCCCCTCCGAGAGAGTAAACACCCTACTTTCTTCGAAAATGTCTCATTGAGGGGAGCCTTGTTTACTTCGAACTGATACATTTGGGAAGGAAACGTCACCTTATCTTAGGTTCTATAAAACCTTCAATAAAATAAAAAAACTCAAGTCATTAAATTTGTAACACGAATACAAGAAAAAAACTAAAAACCGTCAGGTTGTAACTAGAAATTCTAAAGGAACTACAAAGGAATTTTTCTGTTTTAAGTAACACAAAAGTAACACTTATTAACAGAATTTTTATCTGTTTTGTCTTTTATTTGAAAGGAAATGGTAAAAAATCTACTTAACAAAAATACGGGTTCTTAAATTTTTACTAGTGTCTAAAAAGTGACTAGAAAATTTTACAATAAAACCATGACTACATTTGGATGTGTCTAATAAGACCCACAAATTTAGAACGCGTCTAATTATCTTTTATGGTTCCTTTAAAGGAACCAACACAGAACCTTCCCACCCCTTATAGTGACCGAAAACGTCAGGAAATCATCTAGTTAAATAACTTACAAAACACAATCCACAGAGTAAATAGTCCGTCACAGCACCCGAAACCCCTCTGAACTGGACACGATAAATGTAAGAACAGATCGACGGTTGTAACTAAAGGGTAAAACATACGTTGAACCCAGAAACATGATCTTCTCTATGGTCCAATTTTTTACCAAGTATAGAATTTTGCAATTACCTAATTCAAGGTCACGATAGACACTAAAATCACCGATTATTTTCCTGTGAAAACACACACACATAAATTTTAGGTCTAAATCTTTAAACTTTTTAATTTCTTAACTGCTAAAGAAAAAATTAAAAGAAGTACCATTATTCATACTATTGACTGATATTTATTTATGTAAAGGATTTTTTGAACCAACATAGCAGTATACAGAGACACATCATTGATTGGATATTAAATCTGATTGTGGTAGTAATAAAATACTGAATTTTAAGAAACGAAGACTGACAAAGTACCGAAGAAAATTTAAAACATCTTTTACGGAATAAATAAATTCACCTTTCTCCTACAACCATTTTATACTATAAATCATTTCGAGATCTTCTTTCAACATGAATGACCTTTATAGGTTATAAATTTTCAGGATGTCTCAGTAGGAAAACGGATTTATATAACGAATCCAATATTTGTCCTGTACAAAGTCAAATACCATGTATACTTTCTCCAATACGGTGTTTATTCTATTACACTGGTTGTCAACGGTGAAAATCATAAACCTCCCTTCCTTCAGACTTCGTCTGCGTATAAGGATCTCCTTCTTAAACCAAAGAAAATACGGTTAAATCTACAAAGTGACAGTCAAAGAAACGGTGATTTTAAATAAGAACTTTACCGGGTCTTCAAAACTTACACAACCCCCGGACTCATGTAACACCCAAATCCTTACTGATTGTAGTCGGGAAACACGTTACTCAGACATCATCTCTTGTTCTTGGAAACAGAAAGGTCGGTCCACCTCACACCTAGAGGTCCGAGTCTAAACCCGATTCTGGAAAGAGACCGATCTACTTATAGAGTTTCGATTCCGACTGAGACCTTGACTCCATCGCCAACAGCAGAAAAGTAACAGTAAACGGTAAACTTAACATAAACTATCTAATCATATTACTGGAACTTGTACTTTTGTGAGTCCTCAGTTGCAATTGAAGACGGGAAAGTTGTGTAGTAAGTCGTTCTTTGGTTTTGTGACTCTTAGATTAGTGTCGGGTTGATTCGTTTCGAACGTGTCAATTACTACCAAAGTCTTAAAATTTCCATCATACTACAACTGTATAAAAGTTCGTTTGTATATCTTTTTGTCTTTATACACATAGTACGTAAGAGAAACTTTACCAACGGATTTAACTAACACCACACACGAATCTTTGACTCTCTTGTTTTTTCACTTAAAATTTTGGATGTTTTTACACTTGACAACAAAAACAATGTTTCTATATAATTAACCGTTAAAACTACAAATCTGATTAAAAAAAAAAAAAATGGTTAAATATTTGAAAACGTAAAGTGTTCAAATATGAGTAAATCGTGGAGTTGTTAATACTTGTAAAACCTCTATACACGTAAACACTCACAATCATTCGAAAAAGATTGAGTTACGATATCTTCAACCCCCTCAAAAAAAGAGATATGAACATCCAAAACAAGAACGATATACATTTACATTGACTGTCTCTGTGTACTTCTCCTATTTTCGTATGTTTAAATCAATTATAAAAGTTAAATTAAAGTATCTTAGAAATGTCTTTTTTTTTCTTCGTCAATCTAAGCCCCGAATATATGGTAAAATTGTTTCCTGATATTTAACACACTTTCACTGATCCTTTATATAACCCCTCTAATTACCTTCTATTCCTAATAAAAGTGAAATCACTCCAGACAAATATGTATGAGTAGAGACACGTCGGGACACAGAGGTCCCTATTCTCATCAAAAAGAACAGACGCATGACCCTTACCCCTCCATTTTAAATACGGTGGAAGGGTTCCCCCTTCAACGTAAGACGAAAATCTGTCAACTCTCTTCTCGTCTCTTAAAAGGGACATAGACAACTAAGAATTAACGGAAGACGAGTTTTATCATTATCAGGAACACAGTTTCACCACATAAACCCCCGGAGGTATAAGACCTGAGGATTGGTAACCGATGTGGTAAATTGAAACCGATTATACATCGGAACTTTTACCCAGCATTCATCCCGACGACTGTCACTACGACCACGGACCCATGGAGACACACTTCGATGACAAGAAAAGACCATGTGAAAAAAAAGAACATTTTCGACTTTCAATGTTTACTATATCGTAGATCAAGAAGACGGTCCTGACCTAGGTGTGTTAGAGTTTATAAAGGAGGTTGTCCCTCTGTCCTCCGACTCACTTCCTCTTCACTACGATGTCGGAGTAGGTACGATCGAACTAAAGACATCTTTTAGTCTCCAGTAAGATCATTGTACGTCGTTCCTTTACAGTTCGCAAGACTGAGTAACGCACAACCGAAACGCGTCACATCTTTGAAAGACTGACCCTTCCTTAAGGAAAGGTTGACCGGTAGGCGGCCTCGTACTGGACAAGAGAAGATTCATCCATCAAAAGAGAAACGAGTCTGTAAGAAGACCCGAATCGACGACACATTGGAGGATTGGGGAGTAATTATTAAAGGACTCCGACCAAACAATATTTCTTTGTAACGTCACGTCTATTACACACGCACATACAGAGACACACACACATAAACAGACATATTCACACTCACACATGAACATACACACATTCGTACACATAAACACATTCGTACTCACACACTCATAGACACACTCACACACACACTACTGAGGAATTTGTGGTTGAGTTTACCGTAATTGTAAGTCGTCCTTTTTTGGTCACTCATAATCTTTGTAAAGGAAAATCAAATGTACAATTAATTCCTATAGTATCGGAATCCGTCTTCCATTACTCACGAAAAGTTGTAGAGAGGTGGTAAGTTTAATTTACGGAGTAAAATTATAACGTGTGTGTAGGGTTACAGAACTTATAAATTTCCTTATTAACACTTATAAAAGCTTCCGAAGTATTATAATCCTTTGGTCTCTTGAAAACCAAGAATTGTTTTTCAAGAAAAATCAAAGAAAAAAACCCTTCTCTCACAACCTTTCCAAAAATAAATAAATGAATAAAACAATTTAAAATAACCTCATATCAACTAAATGTCACAACTAAAGGTTCACTTGTCGTTTCACTAAGTCAATATGTATGTGTATATGGGTAAGAGAAAGTCTAAGCAAAGAGTATGTCCAATAGTGTCTTACGACTCACCTCGAGGACACAACATGTACGTCGTCCAGGACAACCCACAGACTAAATCCCGTAGAAAGATCGAAGAACTGCTCTAGAGGGCCCTCGACCCACACAAGTCTCCACCCGTAGACCCGAAGGCAGGACGTGAGACATCAGGGAGAGTGGAAAGAGAACAAAGTCGACGTGTGTGGTACCCACCTGAATTGGGACCATGTCCCATCCGTCGTCTCGTCCTTTGGAGGGTCTTCTTCTCGAGACTTAATAGATCTCAACAGTGATGAGTCTCCTTTGCCCCACACTAGTTTTACGGCAGTGAGGACCCTTTTACGAGTGTGTTGGTATAATTGTCTTTTCCGTCCCACTTTCAGTCTAAATTTTTCAAAATGTATACGGGTTCATGTAAATAGGTGTCTACATCTTCTCACCTTGTATGAGTGTACAAGAGTCATAAAATAGATGTTCCCGAAGTCGTTTCGACTATAAAAGGAAGGATGTTATGTGAATTTCAAAACTTTTAAAGGATATTATACGAATATAATACGTAAATATATTATACGAATATAATGTTAATGTCATCTTTGGTTCGATATAATTAAAACTTTTGGATTAAAAGTTTGTTTAAGTCCCCTCCGTTTAAGTTTATTACCGTGAAAGAGGAAAAGATTTCCTTTCGTGGATTTTACGTTCGGAACAAAATCTTCGATCCTCCTCTACTGTAGAGATTTCCACCGGAAAGTCCCAATTCTTGACTTTAACCGTGAATCTAAATAGGGACTCCGACCTGCACCGGTGTCGGGAGCCGTTCCCGCGCGGTAGTGGTGTTACTAGACACAACAAAAACCGTGAACTGTTCTTTACAACAAAAGTGTTCTGGATTCTCAAAACAGACCCTTCTCTCTTCTCTCGACGGTCGTAAACCGAAGTAAACCCCTAAAGAGGAAAACAAAAGTGAACTCGACACACATCAGACATATGGGACGAAGAATTGGAAATTTCTAGTTCTGTAAAATCACCCTCTAAACTGTGTGAACCTTCGTGGACCTTTCACCACGATCCAACGTGTGTACTCGACACAAATGTCTGTTCATACACTACATTTGGTGACACTTTTTTCCTCTCGACGTAAAATACCGTACACTCTAAGGGTCCAGGAATACCTGGTGTCTCAGGACCAGCAGGATAGGTGGGTTCGATCATCTACCTCTTTGTGTGCCCTGAGCGGGAAGTTGTACTCGAAGGGACCACGAGTCAGCCATTTCTTAGACGGCCGTCACGTCCTCTGGACCCAAACTAAGGACCCAGTCCTTCTAGTGAATCTCTTCCTTTACCGTCGGGTGAGATCATAATAACGGACCTCTTAAGGTACCTGTCTCCTCGGACTCCCATTTCGGGAACCCCAGAGTTCTCGTCCCGTACTGGATCTCTGATTTAGTGGTGATAGTCAGAATCCTCATGTCGTCCAGGAAGTCCACCTGGTCTAGGACCTGACTCACGACGACCTCAGTCCGTTGAAGGGGTCGTGACGGGAAGGGGTTCCGATGTGCAAGAGTGTGAAGTCAAAAGAAAAAAAGGAAAATCTCTTTTTCTTATAAAATAACATCAGATCAACTAAATGTTACAGAACAATTAAAGACGACAGGTCGTTTCACTAAGTGAATATGTATACATAAGAAAGAGTCCCCGAAGGGTCCACCGTGATCACCATTTCTTGGTGCACGGTCGCGTCCTTTGAATTCTCTACACCCAAACTAGGGACCTCCTCCCGTACCGTTAGGTGAGGTCATAAGAACGGACATCTTAGGGTACCTGCCTCCTCGGACCGCACGATGTCAGGCATCCCAGTGTTTCTCAACCTGTGCTGACTTCACTGAATCGTACGTGTGTATAAGAAAAAGTATAAAAAGGTAATACAAACTAGTGTCCCATAACTTATCAAGAGACACGATATGATCATCCTGGAACAAATAGATAGGATGTACATTATCTAACATGGACGGTTAGGGTTTGAGGATTAGGTGCGCGAGAGCGGTGGGTGGTCGTTGGTGTTCAGACAAAAGACACAGACACTTAGATAAAGTATCTATTCAAGTAAACACAGTATAAAATCTACGGTGTCACCGCTGGGTGAGGTCGTGAGAACGGACCTTTTAGGGTATCTACCTCCTAGGACCATCCGACGTCAGGTACCCCAGTGCTTCTCAGTCGGTGATGACTCGCTGAAGTGAAAGTGAAAAGTGAAAGTACGTAGCCTCTTCCTTTACCGTTGGGTGAGGTCACAAGAACGGACCTCTTAGGGTCCCTACCCCCTCGGACCACCCGACGGTAGATACCCTAGTGCGTCTCAGCCTGTGCTGACTTCGCTGAATCGTCGTCGTCGTCTACGGTGTATATTCACTATAGTATCCTATGAGTAAGACACTGATGAAAAAATCTTTAAGGTACGATTTTTACTAAAGGTTGAGGTCCAGATTTCGTGTTACTTTAGAGACGAGGTTCCTTATGATAAAACCTTCTTTACGATGTCAAACATAAATGTTGTGACTTCTAACTCAATTCCTTTACTCTTTTTTTGTCTGAGTATCACAACTGAACCAAAAAGTCACGGGCACCCACTTTAACGTGGAACTGATTCCACGAATAAAACCCTCTAGGGCCGAGTCGTCAAGTAGACAGTGTACTCGTTACTGCAACCATTGTCTTGGGTTTCTTTGTTTTTGGGTTTTATTGTTCCTTTGATGTGTTCACTGACCAAAGAACTGGGAGTGAAAAGGCATGAAATACCGGAACGGAAGTAAGACTACAATCTAAGAATACCAAGGTCCTCCGTCTACCTTTTAAGACAGATAGGTCCGACCTCGGGGAGGTTTAGGTGACTCGAGACTCTGAACGGTCGAGTCCCCTCTTAGGATTTACCTTTCCCTCAAAACTCATCTCTTCGTCTGAACCCCAAAACGCACCCCTTCGTCTCTGACAGACGTGTGTCACCTCGCCGCGCCGAGGGACCACCTCCCACCCCCGACGTCGACACACAGGAGTCTCGGACTCAACCCCCAACGGTCCGACCCAGGACCCGCGATGGGAACAAAAGGGACGGAAACCCGAAGTAGGACAAATGAAGGAGCACCACTCTCAGGATCCTCTAGTCTCCCGCCACGGAGACGAGTGGGACCCCGGGAGGAAAGGAGGACACCAACGTCTGAACATCCCACTGAGTGGGACGGGACCCCGACCCGACAGACTCGGTACCACTGTTGGGACGAGGGTCTGAACTTTGGTTCTCTCGAGACCGACAGACGGAAGAGGTGGGTTCATGAGAGTTCTAATCAAGTCCTAAGACTTGATCTGGACTACTACAGAAAAATTACGAAACCAACACCTGGAAAAGTCCTACCAGTCTCAGAAATTTGGAGGCCCTCGTCCGGGACCCTCACCCCTTCTACGGCAGTCCCCGGGGAGGAGACCAGACCCTCCACTCCAGTACCGGACTCAGTGCCTCCGAAACCGTCGTCCTCGTCTTTCGTTCCGACCGGGAACGGGGCCGGGCACCCGTCGTAGGACTGGACGGGAAGCCAAGTGTAACAGGAGTACTGCTCGCCCACTGGAAGACTCTCTTCTGTCCCAAGACGGAAGGTCGTTAGAACCGTTTAGATTTGAGTAACAACGAAGTTTTTCCCCCAAAATTTTTATCGTACGAGTAATTTACCTCTTTGCTATGGTTCCGGTAAAAAGTTTTGTCCAGTTTTGGAACGAGACTGCATAAGGAAATGTTAAAAGTAATTATTTATTTACTTCAGTAGACCCCACCTGAGAAAAGATTATACGAAAATCCACCCAACCAGAGAAAAAGACTAAATGTGTAAAACACAGACCAATCAAACAATGACATAGGACACTTTAGTCTCGACGATAAAGACAGAGTCAGACCCAAATATTAGTATAAGATCTACTATCTATTCTACAAAGTCTTAAAGTGGAATGTAAAGAACTGAATTTTAATAAAAAAGATATAGAGAAGGTAGATACACTTACTATAGCCATTTATCATGAAAGACGTTCGAGTATTAAGAGGAAACAACTATAAGACATCCAACAAATTATCCATCCTGTATTAGATGAAAATAGGTAAAAAATTTTATTTATTATGTATGAGACATCAAATGTTCTCTTTTATAGTTCCGATTTCGAAGGGTAACAACCCTACTATTTATACTGGTTTGGTTTGTGTTCTTCTTCTGTCTTATACTCAAGACCAAGGAAGTAAGAATCGTCGACCAAACCTCTTCCACTCAATCACACAACCTCGTTCCTCACCTCAGGACTACACCAGGTCCACTACGTACTCAGTATAACTTGGGTACTCATCTATAGTCCCATCTCTCTCCCCATGTCTTGAGTTATGATATGTCTAATCTCACCTTTGATTTGACGACTCAGAACTACGAGTAATTTTAGGGGTTCCACGAAAAACGTTCCAATACTCGACAAACGATCGTAGCACAGGTGTACTCAGTGACGAGACAGTCAGTCAGGACGTCAAAGTAATGACGTTCCAGCGAGATAGATGGTAGCGTAAGTCTCTCGCACCGGAAATATTGACTCAAGGAATTAAGTGTCTGAGTATGTAGGTAGCCCGAAACGAAACCCTTTACTTTAGCATCGAAAAATCGAAGATATTTAACCTCAAATCAAATCATAAAAAAAAGGGGGAAAGGGGAAAATTTAGAAACCCAAAACTATATTCAAAAACTTGTCCTTTTTTCGTATAACGACAGAATTCAAAAACGATGATTCTAATATATATAGAATAAAAATTAATTTTTATAAATACATAAATAAAAACAAACGTAGTCCAGAGTCAACGTTGTCCACCCGAAGACAGATCAACACCACGTACCCGAGGTCTCACAAATCCGAGTCATCAACTCCACGAACCCGAATTAACGAGATGTCGTACGCCCTGGAATAAAGGGACTGGCCCATACCTTGGGTGCAGGGGTCCATTCAGGGAAATGAGTATATAAGGACAGAACTTTATAATCCTCTAGAGATCTGAGAAGTGCTCAGAACCCCCAACCAATTACCCTACCCTTATCCTACTGTGGGGAGGGGGGGTAAGTAAATCAGAAAGTTGTTTACAAAGGACTCCTAAATCATGTATCTGTCGTTCTACGATCTGGGTCCACCATTTCGCTAGTTGTCTAATACACGTTGGAGAACTCCGTCCGACCTTGGACTCTGGAGACGAGGTCACGAACGTGGATCTTTTTGTAGAGGTCGTTGTCTATGTTTTTTTGATATTCCCTACTTTTTATTCACACACGTACGTATCAACCCAGTTTAATACCTTTTGTTCTATGTTTTTCTGGTTTTTCGGGTTCGTTTCTGTTCAGGACGTGGACTAGGGACGTGTGTCGTGATGGGTCTCCCACCCGTCTGGTGGGTTCAGTGGGTAGACCGGGAATGGGTGGGTAGACGGGGGAAGGAATGGGACAAATTCCCTGGTCTGACGGGAGGCGAAAATCCCTCATTCGTGACCTTGGACAATGACCAAGAGTGAGGGGAGGACGATATCGTCCCCGGGGTAATTTCGGAGAGGACTTAAGGAACAGACCGGAGACTAGTTAAAGACTAGAATTTTTCGAAACCACCAAGTCTACCATTTCTTAGGTGGACGTCACGTCCTCTTGGACCCAAACTAGGGGCCCAACCCGTCTAGGAACCTCTTTATTTACCGTAGGGTGAGACCATAAGAATGGACCTCTTAGGACACTTGTCTCTTTGGACCACCCGATGTCACGTTGACTCACTGAAAGTGAAAGTCGATAAAAAGTGATTTCTCAGACTCCTGGGTACAGTGAGTGTGAGACTGGAGCACACGAGAAGTAAGATCACTCCTGTCTTCCACTATCCGTGTGTGGCTTCCCTCGATAACTCTACCACTCCGACCTAGCACGACACTGACCTCCCATTAATCACACTGACGTCAAATCCTCCCCAGAACCCCCAGAGTGGTTCCACCGAACTCGTACCTAGACTCGCCTACCCCTCTTTGGAGCGTCACCCCACCACCCTCTGAGTCCGGGAATTGTCCCTGGGACGGCACACTACCCCTGTACACCCCTGTCGTCCCCCACCGACCTCGTCCGACTCCACTACTCTAACGATGAAGACGTCCCCTTTTTACTTCTCCTACCACCGAATCTAGTGTCACTTCCTCCACCCACCAGTCTAGACCTAGGGAAGACTTTACTCTCGTCAATCCTAACAGCTCC
This sequence comes from Capra ibex, assembly GCA_006410555.1. NCBI lineage: Eukaryota > Metazoa > Chordata > Mammalia > Artiodactyla > Bovidae > Capra > Capra ibex. Next base: position 25,658,439 of record SJYO01018169.1, on the reverse strand, counting down.
CAAGACTCAGTCAACACTCCTCCTTCGAACTCCGAGACCGGACATCCAGACCTGTCCGTAATTCCAGACACCGGGCACATATACAGAATTCTCCGAAGTCCGTTGAACAATTAACGAGAGAATCCATGGTCCCAGTGTACTGAACAAACACTAGTACTTTCCTACATATTCTATGTTTAACCACTACCTAAAACAACAGGTATAATTACTACTATTCGTTAGTATGTTTTGTCTTTCTCTGAGTGTCTGAAACTCTTACTTGAATATCAACGGCCCCCTTCCCTATCATTCCTTCAAACCCTACCTGTACATGTGTGATGACATAAATTTTACCTATTGGTTGTTCTTGGATGACATAACGTGTCCCTTGAGACGAGTTATAATACACCACCGGATCTATCGACCCCTCAAACCCCCTCTTACCTATGTACATATACACATCGACTTAGGGAAACGACAAGTGACTTTGACAGTGTCGTAATAATTAACCGATATGGGATTATGTTTTCTTTTCAAATTTCTTTATGTTTTTAGAAGATGTTTTTAATATTCTTTTTTTATTTTGGTCTCAAATAACTAACAATTTTTTTTATTACTATTTTGCTAGTTATACACACTCAAATTCTCGTTGTTACTTGTTCTTCTTTTTCTTACAAAAGAACTAAACCTTCCGATCGACGAATGAATCACCTTCTGACCGGGAAAAATAAAATCGGTCTCCGTCCAACATGACCTTATTTAAAGTAAATTATAATCTATGTGAAGTGTGGTCCGAAGGGTCCACCGGGTCACCATTTCTTAGACGGACGGTCACGTCCTCTACGGTCTCTATGTCTAAGTTAGGGAGTCAGCCTTTCTAGGGAACCTCATCCTTTACCGTTGGGTTAGGGCATAAAAACGAACCTTTTAAGGTTCCTGTTCCTTGGACCGTCCGATATCAGGTATTCCAACGTGTTTCAGGCCGTGTTGATTTGTACGTGCGTGCCGTGGTGGTGTGAACTATGCTTCACGAATGACGAATGGTATGTTTCCTGTGCATAATTACGTATAAACACATGTTACTAAGTAAATTAGGAGTGTTTTTGGATACCCTTTCTACCGAACCTAATAAGGGTTGAACTCCTCCTATACTCGGTACTCGGTGAACGGGTCCCAGTTCTCGAAGTTCGTTTCGTCAGACCAGGGTCCCACGGACGGGAATTAGTGACACTGTAGAAAGGCGATTAACGGTGGAAGAACACAACCTTCCAGGTAACCAATTCTGAACTTGTTTACATCACTGAACACCAAGGTGAAGATCAAAAGTATTGAGAATAAACACGTATCAACTAAATGTTGCAACAAAAACAAACGTCACATGTCGTCTCACTTAGTCAATGTGTGCATACATAGGCACGTACACACGATTCAACGAAGTCAGTGCAGACTGAGATACATTGGGACACCTTACATCGAGTGGTCCGAGGAGACGGATACCCTAAGAGGTCCGTTCTTGTGACCTCACCCAACGGTACGGGAGGAGACCCTCTAGAAGGACTGGGTCCCTAACTTGGACGTAGAGAAAACCGACGACGTACCCGTCCACCCAAGAAATGGTGACAACGGTGGACCCTTCGGGTATGCACATACACATGAATAAGAAAAAAGTGTAAACATAACCAGTAATGTTTCACAACTCTTGTTAATGGATACGATATGTCATCCAGAAATCCTCAATTGATAAATTATACATCATCACACATAGACAGTCACAAATGTTTATCGGTCCTGTACCTTCGTCGGATTTATAGGTAGTTGTCTACTTACCTACTACACCAAGTATATATGTGTCACTTTATAATACTTTGGGACTTTTTGTCACCGTAGTATTCCAAGATAAAGAAGTTAGAGTTCTTTAGTGACCCCTGGGACTCATGGGACCTCCAAGAAGAGAGGTCGTAGTGTAAGAACAAAGAAGCTCTTTCTGACCTGTAAACCTTACTCTTCTTAGGTATCTCTTTCTTTTCCCACTTTCATACTGAATCACCTCGGGTCTTGACTCAAACTTAGGACCAACTGGGTAAACAATTAAGATTCTAGAATAGAAACAATGGAAAGACTCGAGGATCCATAACCTAAACCTCTTAAAATTATAATTCTTATTAGAGTGTCTTATTGTTATTACTTTTGATCCTTTTACGGACTAAACGAAATATATAAACTGATAGAGACGGGTAGAAGGACCGATACCTCCGACTTTTACTTGTATTTTTAAAGATCCCGTTTAACCTATATTAACTTTTTTCTAACCTACGTTCTTCCATTGTCCTGTCCCGCCACGTCGGGGTCTCTTCTGGTGAATTCTTTCTTAGACGTACTCAAGTAAGTCTAGTCACCAACAGTCTGACCTCACAAGTAACCTTGGGAGACACTAAAACAATTTTATATTTAAAACGAAGTCGTCAGAACCCACCCCGGACTTTAAGACAAAAAGACAGTTCGACTACCCTACGACCACGACGATCAGAGCCCTGGTGTGAGACAATGGTTTGTTTTGAACCCAGACGAACGGGCGGAACGACGTTTCGGTTGGGTGACTGTGCTCCAACACCGGTTCTGTTCATGTCGAAAATAACGTTCGTGGTCCGTTCCTCTTACCTATCAAGTACGAGTTTTTCTGGACTTGAGGAACTACTGAAAATTCCTTCCTAAAAATTTCCGTAGCAAACTCTACTCCCGACGTCCCACGTACGGAAAGGAGACTAACCGACCACTACTCCATTGTCCCACCACCAAGTCCTTAGAATTAGTAGTCGTCAGACCAAGGTTGGTCGGATCCCAGATTCACAACACCAGTCGTACATCAGTGGCAGGAGGTGGACCCACCCTCAGAATCTAAGATGGCTTAAGTTTCTATTACACAGTCCAACAAGACACATGGGGAACCCCTCCTTGAACCTGAGACAAAATAGTAAGTTGATAACAGATTCGATAGTAATGAAAAGAATAAATTGACGAAAAGAAACACAAAAACGTACGGGAGGGAAGGGATTAATCATTGACGAACTCAGACGACAAACCTTGAATCCCTTTCAGATCCTCTGATTTCGGTCCTCCCGGTCTAAGGACGAGTCAAACCCCTGACCATCCCTTAATAGTTCTATGTAAATACCGGTGATCAGACAAGAGATATAGACGTAGAAGTAAGGAAGGGTCACTAAGTAGTCATGTTAAAAAGATCTAAGGTATGTATACGTAATTATATGTTGTAAACAAAAAGACAAGGACTGAATGAAGTGACACATATTGTCCGAGATCAAAATAGGTGGAGTGATGGTGACTGAGTTTAAGAAAGGAGAAAAACCGACTTATTATAAGGTGAAACACATACATGATGTAGAACAACATGTCGTCTTTGGGTGTGTTATAACATTTCGTCAAAGGGAGGTTAATTTTTATGTAAATTTTTTCTTCTTGTCTATGTAAATACTTCATGTACCCTTCACTATCAGTTGTAGTCTTTCTGTAAGAAGATCTCGTAAAGTCTCCACTCCACGCGACGAAGTAGCTCCTGACAAGGGGGTAGGGACAACTACAAGACTTCCAACTCGGTGTGAGCGTAGAACAGACTGGGTGACCATGGGCCAGTGGAATGGACCTTCACCCACCTCGGAAGTTCGCAGAACAAATCTACCCAAACACCCCCTCTCGACTGAGTAACCTTTTCTGGGACTACGACCCTTTCTAACTTCCGTCCTCTTCCCCTGTTGCCTCTTACTCTACCGTAGTGACTGAGTTACCTGTACTCAAACTCTTTTGAGGTCCTCTATGCCTTTCTGTTCTTTCAGACCACACAGTGGCAGGTACTCGAACGTTTTCTCAGCCTGTGTTGACTCGTTGACTTGTCGTAGTTGTAGACTCCCTCTCTCAGACTCAGAGAGACCTGCTACTGTGGTGACTCTTGTCTGCAAAAGTCCCCTTAAATGAGTCACTCTTCTACTAGTCTACTCTATGACAATTATAGGTCAAATCGAAACACTACCCAGAAATATAGTCTGTGACTAAGGTCGATTTTCACTATGAGACTCTAGACGTGTCACAGAGAAATTGTGTTCAATGATTTGACTTTAGCGTTTCAAAGGATTCTCAAAATTTACCTTTGATAAGTAACAGTACCGGTGCACTAGACACAAGTGTTACAACATCAATGCATGTGACATATGTGTGTGTCTGTGTGTGCTCGCACGTACGGTTCATATGACACGGATGACACGGAAGATTAAATAACGATGATCATAAAAAACCAGTCAAAATTCGGTACCATTACACACGTGAATAACAAAGAATCTTCGAAGGTTTGAAATCGGAAGATCTTTACATTTACCTATTCGGTAATACTACCTTGTCTTTGTGAGAGAAATAAGGAGTCACAAGTGTGTCGACAGGACAATGATCTTTTTTCACGGATAAATACCCTTCACACAAAAGAGAGGAGGACGACTTTGAATTTCCGAATAAAGGTTCATAAAGACCTTGTTAGTGGACAATTTACTATCTCTAGAATACGAAACGTCTATAAAAAACGTCCTCTCTTCTATTCGATCTTTTTATTTCATGTAATCTACAACCTTTTTACAGTGTCTGAAAAACTTAGGACAAACGCAATATGGGCCCTGGGGGGAGAGACCGGTCCGAAGTCTTCGCGGTCACTCGTGTCCCCTTACCGTACATAAATATGAGGACATTTATTCTAGGACATATGAGACGGACCCTTGTACGTCCGTCAGGAAAATACCAGTTGGTCCCCCAAAAGGAGACCGGAAATCCGTCTGTCACCCCGATCCTCGAGTTCTCACATAAAAATATGGTAGGTATTTTTCCCAAAGTGTTCCACCAAGGGAAAATATTTTAGAATCTTTACCGAAACATTACGAACAGAAATAAGAGATTACCCAGTAGGTCCTTGTATACGTCTGTCTGATGTAAAAACCACAAATAAAAAAAGTTCAAGTGGAGACAAGGACACGTCACAAATCAAAACAATTATATAAGATGAATATCTTATCTGTTGTAGTGGAATAATGAAACTACTACAGAATAATACAAGTCTTAACGATCCCGAGGAAGGTCCTTATATACTACAGAATAAAACAGGGAACTCATTGAAGACGTAAACAGAAACTCCTTCTTACAGCAGATAAGATATGGGCTCTTTTAATGATTGGTCAGGTTTTTCTACTACCGACTCAGTAAAATCCTTCGTGGTAACGTGTTTGTGTATAAACTATAAAAGAAACATAAACTGTAAAAAAATTATCGTTCACTATAATTGTAGTTAGTATTATTGTAATAAATTTTTGAATGTGTAAGATCTTTTACTAACTTGACTATTCTTTTACATGACAAAGGCAGTCGTATTAACGGGATCCTTTCTACCAACACATAGGTTGAACTTTAGGTTCTAAAAGAGATCTTGACGTCGTATCTGCGACGTCTCCGTCACCAGGGCAATGGAACAAGTCAAAGAGTAAACATTCCCTGGAGAAGTAAAGTTTAGTAAAAGATCTACCACGAGTTACCGAACCTCTTGTAAAATTTATCGTAATGGATTATTTGATACAGGTAATAATTTCGTTTTAAGAGGGGGAATAGAAGATGAGTAGAGTATCTAGACACGGGCGGGAAGTCTGGGGTCGAATCGTTAGGGACACAAACGAACCGAAGGTAGTATCAAGTGTTAAGTCATGAATGACTCGTGGTTGACACATGACTTGGTAACTAGGTTTGAAGAAGCAGAATTCTAGAGGACAAAAAAAGGAAAACCGGAGTGGCACGTCGTAAGTCCTAGAACCAAGGGACTGGACCCTAACTTGGACTAAGGGGACGTAACCCTCATAGTTCAAGATTGGTGACCTGGGGGTCCCTTCCGGGGTTCTAAGAGCATAAGTACAGTTTTGATAACTTCTACTGTCTCTCGAAAACAAACTTACCTAATATAGATAACTATAACTAGTATAAACTTCAATTTGACTCCTTCGAAGTTATATGAATAAGTAAATCTTAATCGTCGTTATTTATAATTACTCTTGGACAAAATACTTTCTTTTAGAAAGATAAAAGATTTCTTTTTTACTCGTTCACTTCACCACAACGAAATATCAAAAGTTTTTAGCAAAATCACAGACCGAAAAGATGAGTCAAACGACACTACACACGTAGTCCGTTGGAGTCATTTTATAATGACTTACAACCACCCTTTTCTTGAAACTGGAATGTCCGGGGGATTCCAAGGGTCGTGTGTCAAACTCTTGGGGACACGGTTGGTACCCATATCTGACCATGTGTTTCTCTGTGAGCAGAACCGAAAGTACCTGAACTCATGATAAATAAGAGTATCATACATGTTAAAAAGAAAAATTAATAATAATAAAAGGAGGAAAGGATGGGAAGAAAAATTAATATTAAAAAATTGAGAGGGGGAATGTTCACTTCAGAGGTACTTTCTGAGGAACAAAAACTAAGAGTGAATGACCAAATAAAAAGACCAAATGTAATAATAATTTGTAAATACCTCCCTTACCTATTTCAGATGACAAATACCACAATTTATATGTGAAAGATTAGGGCATAAACCCCGAAGGGGCTACCGAGTGCCCGAAGGGTCGACCTCGTCACCATTTATTAAGTGGAGGGTTTCGTCCTCTACGACCTCTGCGCTCAAGCTAGAGACCCAGTTCTTCTAGGGGACCTCTTCCTTTACCGTTGGATAAGGTCACAAGAACGACTCCTTTAGGGTACCTGTCTCCTTGGATCGTCCGATGTCAACTTTCCCAGTGTTTCTCTGTCCTGACTTCGTTGAATCGTCGTCGTCGTCGTATCTGTACTGAGTTTTAGAATCTCTTCCGACCGAAGTTAGACGGACCTACTTCACGACATGAAAAACTTGAAAAAGTCCTATGAACCTTTAACTATGTTAGCTCGGAACTTGTTGTGTCCAAACTTAACGGACCCAGGTGAATATACGTCTAAAAAAGGTATCATTTATATGTCATGATATGGTAGGTTCTAACAGACCGAGACTCTTATACCTTCTCGACACCCAAACCTCCCGACTCATATACAATATACACCTAAAAGCTGAAGGGTTTCCCAACCACAGGAATTGGGGGTGAAACAAGTTCTGAGTTGACATCACTTCATGAATCCCTCCTTTACGACAAAAATTTAAACTTTTATGAACTGAAATACATTATTCTTCTACCAAAGGAAATATCAAGGAACTGATGCTGGTCATCAAACTAAGAAATTTATAGATAAAGATCATCAAGTGTAACAAGTTGTAATATTTTTTGGAAAATAGAAACTTCTCAGATGGACTTAATCACAATTAGATAAGTCTATAGTACTCCTTTACTCTTTTAACCGAAAGAAAACATTACTAACATTCACTTTTCGTCATGTCAGAACATTTCGTAGACGTTAACAAATGGGTAAAGATTCTGAAAGAAAGGTTATTCAGTGACTGTCAAAGTATAACCCACAACAAATCAGCGATTCACCACAGGTCTAGAAACATAGGGGTGCCTGACGTCGCGCGGTCGGAGGAGACAGGAGGTGACAGAGCGCCTTAAACGAGTTTAAGTACAAATAACTCAGCCACTACGATAGATTGGTAGAATAGGAGACGGTGGGGGAAAAAGAGGACGGAAGTCAGAAAGGGTCGTAGTTCCAGAAAAGGTCACTTAATTGAGAAACGTAGTCCACCGGTTTCATAACCTTGAAGTCGAAGTCGTAGTCAGGAAGGTTACTTATAAGTCTCAACCAAAGGAAATTCTAATCAAACTTATCAAGCTAGAGGAACGTCAGGTTCCTTGAGGGCTTTCGGAAGAGGTCGTGGTGTTAAACTTTCGGAGTCAAAAAGCCACGAGTCGGAAGAAATACCAGGTTGAGAGTGTAGGTATGTACTGGTGACCTTTTTATCAAAACAGAAAACAGAAATAAGAAACAGGACAGTTGCACTTTGACCATAGTCCCAACTACCAGAACATAGTACCTCCGTTATAGATTCTTCATCAAACATGTCGTTCCTAGTTTCAATCCTTAGTTTTCATAATATATCCTGTACGACTCTTAATTATAGAATGTTCTTATACAATTAAACTGAAAAAGACTACCGTACAGTTATAGTATTATATAAAAATTTAAATTAAAAATAACATATAACCCCATACGAATTAAATGTTAAACACAATCGAAATCCACATGTCGTTTATAATTCTTATATGTAAGTCGATATTTATATGTATACAAGTAAGAAAAGTCTAAGAAAAGGGTATATCTAAGAATATCTTATAACCAATCTCAAGGGACATGTTATGTCAAATACATATCATCACGTATATACAATTTGGGTTTGAGGATTACATAGGGAGGAGTGGAAAGAGGAAACCATTAGAATTCAAACAAAAGATACAAACACTCAGACACAACATTTATTCAAGTAAAGATACTATAAAAATCTAGGTGACGTTCTCTATAGTATGTGATAAACAGAAAGAGACAGACTGAGTGAAGTAGTCATTCTATTAGAGATCCAGTTAGGTACGACAACGTCTACCGTAATAAAGTAAGAAAAGATACAGACTCATAATAAGGTGACAAATATAATTGTTGTAGAAGAAATAGATAAGTAGACAGTCGTCCGCAAGTCCAACGAAGATATAGAATCGGTAACATTTGTCACAAAGACACTTGTGACCCCACGTACATAGAAAGACTTAATACCAAAAGAGGCGTTTCTACGGGTCTTCACCCGAACGACCTAGTATGTCATTGAGATTAAAATCAAAAAATTCCTTGGAGGTATAACCAGAGGTATCACCGACATGGTTAAATGTAAGAGCGGTTGTTACATCCCTTCCCAAGGGAGAGAGGTGTGGGAGAAGTAAATAACAAACGCCTGAAAAACTACTACCGACACGACTGGCGACACTCCACTATTGGAGTAACGAAACGAAAGAGATTATTAATCACCATAACTCGTAGAATACTAAACCATTCTATATAATAAATTTGTTTGGTGTTAAATTGATACGGTGCTATGTTGTAAAAGAAACATATAAAAGTAACTGAACACTATGTTAAGACTTCATTTAAGGAATTAGGGTACATTTACTTTTTACACAAAAGAATATATACTCTAGACATATCTGAGGACAAAAGGTCAGGAGAATAAATACTCGGATTAATACAAAAAGTCCAAGTACTCTCTTTTAGGTCCTCACTCTTATCCGGAACGACTACTTTCCTAAAAGAAAGTACGTCTCAACTTGAACGAACAATAAAGAACAAAGATGTAGACTGAGTACGTCAATAAAAAGATCACTTAAGTGAAACAAGTACTACAGTCGTAAGGTCCAAATGTATATACAACATATTATATTAAATTCTATTATAAACCTGGTCTTTTTTCGTATTGAAAGTTCACCACTACATTCAACCTGACACCATATACCGGTCCGTATGGAAACTCGGACTTCTCATTACTGTATATTTAATTTATAGTCTCCTAGAAATTAATCAAGTATTTCGTCCGGATCTGAAATAAGTGAGTGTCGGACTCTCTTCGACTACAGAAGACTCCGACTCGCCGTCTGTTCCTGTGTCGAAGAAAGGACCACTTCCGTCACTAGAGACTGAACGGTAAGAGGAAGGAAACCACGTAGGTCTAGTAAGTAGAAGACTATGTAGAGGGAAAACGAAAAACCTATTTTAGATGTAAGAACTCGTACCGAAGGTTTCGAAGGTTAGACCAGAAAGGAGAAGATGAGAGGTGGACCGTAAGTGGAGAACCAGGATGGACACTGAGTATGACGTGTCTATCTCTTCAAGACAGAGGAGGGTCGAAGTGGAGAAGGGGTACTACCAACGTACAATCGAGAGTCAAGACACAACGAACCAGGATCTTCGGAAGAGAAGGTCCCTAGAAAATCGGTACAATGTACGAAGAGGACTAAAAGCACTTATAACTGGTGGACAAATGACTTCAATTCAAAACTACACACACAGTGGAAGGTGACAAAAAAAAAATTATGTGTATTAAAATAAATATATATATGTATTTATTCTTTAAAAAAAGATGTTTTCAAAATAGACTCAAAACAGTTGAAGAAATGTTAAGTAAAAAACAGTATAGAGTAAAGAATTTAAAGCATTATAAACAAAAAAAAAAAAATCAAAAAAAATAAAAAATTTACAATTNCATAACCACAAAAAGAAAGACCGAATGAAGTGAGACATATTTGTGAGAGTCTGTATTTAGTGTCGTCCTAGGAGATACTAGGTGGAGGGTCTTAAGACCTTTATTTTCGTTTTTATTTGTTTACCCTAGATTAATTTTAATTTTCGAAGACGTGTTGTTTCCTTTTATATTCGTTCCACTTTTCTGTCGGAAGACTTACCCTCTTTTATTATCGTTTACTTCGTTGACTGTTTGTTGATTAGAGTTTTTATATGTTCGTTGAATACATCGAGTTAAGGTCTTTTTATTTGCTGGGTTAGTTTTTTACCCGGTTTCTTGATTTATCTGGAAAAAGGTTTCTTCTGTATACCTACCGATTGTTTGTGTACTTTTCTACGAGTTGTAGTGAGTAATAATCTCTTTACGTTTAGTTTTGGTGTTACTCCATGGTGAAGTGTGGTCAGTCTTACCGACGCTAGGTTTTTAGACGTTCGTTATTTACGACCTCTCCCACACCTCTTTTCCCTTGGGAGGATGTGACAACCACCCTTACGTTTGATCATGTCGGTGATACCTCTAGTCACACCTCTAAGGAATTTTTTAACGTTTATCTTGATGGAATACTGGGTCCTTAGGGTGAAGACCCGTATGCGTGGCTCCTTTGGTCTTAACTTTCTCTGTGTACATGGGGTTACAAGTAGTGTCGTGACAAATATTATCGGTCCTGTACCTTTGTTGGATCTACAGGTAGTCGTCTACTTACCTATTCTTTCGACACCATGTATATGTGTTACCTCATAATGAGTCGGCAATTTTTCTTAAGTAAACTTAGTCAAGACTACTCTACCTACTTTGACCTCGGAAGGTGACAAAAAATTAGTTAACATAAATGTCAAAAGAAAAGTGTTTTTACCTTACAATACTAAGTAGACGAAATACTAAAAAGTGTCCTATTATTTTACGGTACCTATATTTTATACTCAACTGTCGTAATAAAACAGACACTATACGAACGACGAGGAAAGTCAAGTACAAGACATTAAGGAATTAGTCAAAAGATAACTTTATAAAACTAAGTCCACAAAAACATAAGGAAACTCGTCACTACACTATTAATAGGAAATATCTATATAAAACAAAATTTTGTGTTCGTTAATGAGTAACACACATCTTACTAAAGTCATGTCATGACCATTTCAACTTGTAAAAAGAAGAAAGAAAATTAAACACCAGTAGACGTAAAGAGAGAACCGTCCATGTAGAAGTATTGGACCCAGATTAAAAACACAACCATTAAAAAAAAAAGAGTAATACACAATCTAATATAAATGTTATTTCTCAAGTAATGTAACTGTGTTCAGATCCCTCATAAAAGAGATCAAATTCTAAACGAAAAGTTAAACACGTCTCTTCTCTTTTCTCTCCATTAGTTTTTCTACAAAAATTGTTATCAAAATAGAGAAAGAGATACTTTGTCGTTTATCAAAAACTTACTGCATACTCATACTAGACCGAGGAAATTACATCCTTGGTTTCGACGACCCTGCCTAACATGATTTGGGCATAACCCGAGGAATAGGTACAATGAAAAACCGACTTCTGGGATGGAAAGAGAAAGGAACACCTCCCGTGGTCCGGGAACCATAAACCCCAAAAAACGGAAAGTCCTGACCGACATAGCTAACTTTACAACCTTAAATTGGGAGGTCAAGAAGAACGAAATTCCAAGGACTGTTCTTGTCTCCGAAAGACGTAAACTTTCCAAAATAAAATTCAACGTCTGTAAACCAGTAATTTTACCAATACTGATAGATATTTTGAGGATATTAACTCGGTCTGACGAAACAACTTCCCTACTTACTTCAAATCCCCCCGGTGACCGAAGTCACGTATGAAACTTTGTCGTTGAGGGATTTGGAAAAAGACAATCACGGAAACCTCAACTCTGTAAGAAAAGGAGGAGAGGGGTAGGGACTGACTCGTACACGGGTTTTTCACCTCTCGGACTACCACTGGTTTCGTTGTCCAAACGACTTCCAACCCGTCAGTAGGTTATTCAAACGGTTTACGTCCCTAAGTCTTCAAATACAGTCTCTTCTCTAAACGTGAACTCTGTTTTAGTCTCAAAAACGAAGGTAGGGACGGAACAATTGGGAGGACTGGACAAAAAGGATGTTTCAGTGTCTCCACCCGTAAACGGTTTCTCCAAACCCTCCTCTACGGAGGACACCGACCGCCCCAGGACCGTCCTTTGTCCACCTTTGAATTACATCTTCTTTGGAATTTACATTGTTGTTTCGGTAAGATACAATTGAATTTATTGCATTAAAATACTTTGTATTTTAGCGTAAAAGGTTTCTTCTTAAAATAACTATCACGACCTTAAGAAAATACAAAAACGGTTAAAGAAAGTGTAGACCAGATAACCTTCTGTCGAACCACAAACATAGGGACAGACGTGAGTCATTTAACACCATAGTCCAGTACAACTACAACCGTTTCAAGTAACGTGTGCGTACTGTCTTACTCACACTTCTTACGTCTTACCTACGATTATAACAATACTTTTAGTAAAACTCGAGTACCTGAGGAACTTTCCATAAACCCTTGTGGGTCCCCACGGACCCGGTGAATCGCTCAGGGATTAAACTCCTGTCTCCCGGAGGTTCCACCGAGTCACCATTTTGTTGTTATTAAACTACTGTCCCCAAACTCCCTCTTCCCTTATTTACTTGTCGGTCCTGAACTTGTTCCGTTCCTCGTCTCCATCTCCTGAGTCAAAAGAGGAGAAAGACAGGAGACCTGAACCTGGTCATTGGGCCGACCTACGACCTCCCGACCCCGTGGTCCGGACCACCGGACACTTCCAGTCGGTCACGTCCTGTCCTTTCCACGTCCCAGCCCTCCTCCCTGTCACGAGTGGCGTGGTCTCCCACTTTATTCCCCCTTTCCTGTTTTCCCGAGTCACGACCGGAAACATCCAGTGTCTCTCTCCGGACTTCGACAGACTACAAAAACAAAGTTTCTGTGTCATTCTCAGAATCCTCCGTTTTAGTCACAATAAGGAAGGGTTGGGAACTTCTCCTCACTCAACTTCCCCACGTCCAACACCCCTTCTCTTTCTGACTACGGTTTAGGCCGACGACTTAATTTAGAATTTCAAAGCCCACTCTATCCTTTCTTGTCGAAATAACGAAACGGTGCGTTTCTCCCGGTGGTGGTTATGACACACAGGACTGGACCTCGTCCATTACTCCTCAAAATATCCTTACCAAGTTTCTCCCATACTAGACGGGTACCTGTAAGAAGACTAACCAACCACCACTCCATTAGTCCTCAGTTGTAGTTGGAAGACCAAAGTTGACCGGATACCCGGACACCCGTTGTATATCAATTGAAGAGGGTGGACCACTTCCAAAATCGGAGACACACGGACACTAGTCAACGAAGTCAGTACAGACTGACACACTGGGATACCTGGCATCGGACGATCCGAGGGGACAGGTACCCTAAAAGGTCCGTTCTTATGACCTCACCCAACGTTAAAAGAAGAGGTCCTATAGAAGGACTAGGTCCCTAATTTGGGCATAGAGGAAGTAACCGTCCATCTAAGAAGGAACTCTGTGGTCCCTTCGGGGTAAACAATTAAAATGTATCAAGCCTTTTCTTACTGTATTTAAAACAAATATAAAATTACAAAATTCTTCATACATGAAGAACGAAAAATGAAAGGAACTAACGTTCCCAGACACAAAAAAGAAAGAAAAGAAAAAAGAAAAAAAAACACCAAACGAAATAAAAACCCACCAGGTGCACCGTAAGTCGTCGAATCAAGGGACTGACCCCTAGTTTGGGTCCGGGGGACGTCACCTTCGCACCTCAGGATTGGTGACTGACGGTCCCTTAAGGGTTCCGATACAAAAATTTACCACATAAGGACAACGAATTGTGTTTTAGAACACATAATGTATTGTAGTCAATAATAAAAGACACCATCGATGCAAGACATTTTAGTAACGTCTACATTTTATCACTTATGGGTTGGTAACGAGGACCCCCTTTACATCCTACTCCAAGGGTACTCGGGAACCAGTGTTGGACCAAAATACACACAGAGACAAATTTCTGTTGAGTAAAAAGACATAAAAACTAAGTACTGTTGACTTGGGCATCGGTCACCGTATATTAAGTACAGACTTGTTTCGAAGGGAGTGTGGGCATTCTCAGTAGTGTTTCAGTCGTGAAGTCGTGGTCACACCCCGAGAACTTTTGTAACTTTAGAGGGGTCTTAGTGTTTTTACTCCTTGTACTTCTCCTTTCCTTTGAATAAGCGTCCTACCCCGACTTTGGTTGTCTGCTCACGGGGGAACAACCTGTGGTCGCCTTGGACCCGGAACCCCTGACATACGGACGACCTGGGGTCTACTACTGTCAACAAGGTGTACAGCTGAAGTACGATTGTCTATTGAAAATCGGTTAACTTGTAATCTTTTATATCTAAGGTTTTTATCACTCTGAGATGACATCACGAACGGTTGCTCACACCTTTCCACTCGTTGTAAAGCAATATACTCACCTTACGTGCCGGTCTTAGAGGGTCACAGACGACATCGATCCTCGAGGGAGTGCAAGAAAACAGACCCAGAGATCTGTTTGGACACACAAAAGCCTCTAAAACCAACTCCAGACTTTGTTGCGTCTGAGACTCTTCAATACCTCCTGAATTACCAACGTCAGAGTTTTCACACAGACCGAGGTGGCCACTAACCATAATTTATAATTGAGAGAGGGTGAATAAAAAAACAAGGGTGAAACTCGTGTCTCATTAAACATCCAACTGAAGGAAATTGATCTGTCTCATTTATATGGACGGACCTATAGTCTTTCGAGTTGGATTCACGTAAGTAAGTATTTTTTAAAAGTCACAACAGGAATCTTTATACTTGACATCATTTACACTCTTCCTCTACTTATGTCTGTCTGACAACTAGTCTCATCAGAAATCACATAAATCTTCAAGGATTATTACCTAATCTAACCGTAATACAACCATATCTCTCTCGAGAGGAATGAGGACAAAACTGTAAAAGATTTTACACCTCGATAAACTTTCGGTGGAGTAGAATATTTACAGTACTGGTCCATAACACACAAAAAATTTACAACGGTATCATATGAAAAATCCTTCTTACATACTTGTTAAAAGTTTCCTTTCTGTGAGGATTTTATTTTCATTTCATGTATCCTGATGGACTCTCAAAAGACAAGTCGTCTACATCTAATTTTTTTTTTTTTAGGAGGGTATTTACACTACAAATTTTAGGTCTGTTTCTATGCAAGGTGACATTCATATTTGGTATTAAGACTTATTTATAGAGGTGAAGTCAAATTCTCCTACCAATCGTATCGATTGCAGACCCACCAGGTCCCGAAGGACCCTACCTCGGAGACAGGGACGGGACCAGGGTCGACACTCGGTACCACCTACACACTCCAGAAGTCCTCAGGGGACCCAACACAAAGGACCTGTCATTCCTTTCTCCTCGGGAGACGGTGAGGAGGGTCGTGCGGACGGGTCACCGACAGGACACAAGGGTTCGGGTACGTGACTGGTCCCTCTACTACACTAGGGTCCGGTGAATTCGGAAACAACCTAGAACCGGATATTCACAAGAAGGGTCACCTTTATCTTATGAGGACAGGGGATCGACTATCTGGGAGAATTGTTAGAAGAGTAACAGTGAGACGTCGATAGACAAGTCTTCCAGAGGCAATCAAATCCCTTCCTTTATGTTTTTACGAGAGTACTTTCCTTTAGACACGACACAATAAGGATTATGTCTCACACGTACGGACGATCCCTCGACTCAACTTGGAGAACCAAAGTACAAGATGTCTAGTCTTAAGCCTTCAACAGTATAGGAAACGAAAGTCCTAAGAACAGTCAAACCAGATAAGTCTTACTAAAACGAGTAAGTATCCATCGTTTATTTCTTTCAATTGTGTTAAATACCTTAATGACCCGTCCCTTTAATCGTGACCATTAGTACACCCCTCCCTTTTCTATAGTCCGACTTAAAGCACACATTATTTGTGTACTTGGATCTAAGAAGTAACACCGGAAAGAATGGTCCTCAGAGTCGAAATATTACTCTAACGTAAAAACAAATGTTAATATACTGAGACCACCATTACGGAATGAATCTCTTTCACAGAAAATTCCATTACATTTGTTAAGCAAGACATGTAATAATGGAGAGGGGAGTTTTTAGATTATTATCCCAAAGGATAAAATGTTTAGGAAGTCCCTAGTTCGAGTTCGGGGAATAACGAAAGTCGGTAAGTAAGGGGAGACGATAGATTTCAGAGTCGAAAAGACTTTCGGAAAGTTAAGAGGTTTACACTTCTAAAAACGTATCAAAACGTGTACGAGAAGGGGAACGGACTTTAAGAAAGAAGTGCACAGACGGACCTTTTCAGTATACCGTTATTCGCACTCGATTTGTCTATAAAAAAAGAAATTTAGACAAAAACTTGTACGTTAAAATTCTCTATAAACACATACAACATATATGTAATGAACCAGAAGGGTGTTTCCGTAAATCCGCTCAATATTTACTTTTACACGAAAAGACTTCCAATCTTTCCACTCAGATTACTGTCTAATTAGGTCAATCGTTGGGTCGAGTAAATCAAATCTAGGTTTGAGTTTACCGTTGGGTGAACCACAAAAGGTCGTAGACCACACAATGGTAGACACTCGTCTACTAAAAAAAAGTTGTAAGATGAACCCACCCGGAAGACCCGTCCTGGGACGTTCGAGACCGGACAGTCGTGACTATAGAACTTTCCCGGTAAACTTTCATCCTCTCCATTGAACTACACTTGGGTTCATAAATTTTTACAATAGTTGACACCGAACATAGACATTCAGTGGCTTCCCATTTATTGATCCCTTATAAAAAGTAAGACGAGAGACATTTCAACTCGTGGTCGAGGGGGGTGAAAAAAAAAAGAATTCGACTGGACTCAATTGGGAACAACTCGTCATTTAGTAAGTAACGTCCTCCTCCTCCTCCTTTCTATTACAGAAAGACCCAGTAAGCCAACATAAAACTACGAAAGGCCTTCCGACCTTCTTAAATGTTAATGTACATTTTTTTTCTACTGTACAGGTGTATGGACCCCCGTTTAAGTTATAACAAAAAATCGATCTCTCATCAAGATATAAAATAACGGGAAAAACGACACTTTTTAACCAAAATACTTGATATTTATATTAAAAATACTCTATCTAAATGAAAAAGAAGAGAAAGAAAGAAAAGAGAAGAAAGGAGGGGTTGGTTATAGAATGGCTCTATCGAGTCCTGTATCTTATATAATAAAAAAGTATTAAAGATTTCCAGTTCGTCTAATATAAGTATTGAAAAGAAACTTTCATGTGTCTTAATTTTATAACTTAATTGTGAAGTACAGATATCGTAATAATAATGGTAAGTTATCAAAAGACATTTCCAACTGATTAAACATACAACATAGAAGAACGTGTAACGGCGACCGTGTCAAAAAATTGATTTCCAAAGGTTCAACAACTCCCAGAATCCCGGACTAGGTCCGTCCCCACAGTAAAGAGGAAACAGTGAGAGAACGTCGGGGGTTGTGGGTAGGACTCAACGGGGAGTACTTAAGTAAATAACGTCAACAAAGATGACTAGAAAGAAAGCGTTTACACGGTACGTACAAGAGACTCAAATAGAGAAGAAACGGACGACACAAGAGATAAACAATAAACCAAAGTGAAAGGATATGCACGTTAGAACATAACAATCGAACTAGCAGGAGAACTCTGGGTGGCATCCCTATTTGTGAACGAAGAAGTCACTAATATTTGAAATAAGAATGTTGTTCGTCATACTCCTTTACACTGTAGAGAACGCGCGTCACAAAAAGTCTTTCAGGAAATGCCGGTGAAAAAACAAAACCCCTTCGACACTCGAGTTTTCAGAAGTTTACGGTGGTATTTTCCTATAAAGAGTACCAGAGGATTTCTCTCCGTTTTTATTCGACTTGACCACCCAGGTTTTACTTCCGACAGATCTCGACTCACGACTCGGACCTTCCCCACTATAGGAGAGACACCAGGTGCGTGGGAGAGGTGAGGTACGTAGTGACCCCGGAGTCCCGGAGAAGGACGATCGTTCAGGGGACATACAGTGACAGGAGTCGGACGAAGTAGAAGAAAAATGGGTCGAGTCCGGAAAAGGAAAGGGAAATATGACTGCTTGTTAATCATTAGGGTGGAATGTCTAGGTTAAAATTATGCATTTAAAAGTCAGAAATTGCCATTTTAGTCTATTTAACTACTTTTTCCACGACAACAATACATGTTATACCTTTGACATATTCACTTTACTTGTTACATTCACTTTTCACTTAAAGATTCACCGATTACTAACAAGTAACACACACGCTTATTACCTTTTATTATCAGATGTTTTACTTTCACTCTACTTTAATACTGAAAAAAACGGAATTTGGGCTGGTTTATATACATAAACTGTGGTATCTTTGCGTACATTCTTAATTTCTAAAATTTCAATCCCCTTATCCTTTGATTTTTTTTTTTTAAATTTTTTTTCACTGAATGTACCTTATAAAATCTGTACTTATACTTTTTGGACATAAAATCTTTATAAGTGGTGGACATAGAGTAAGTATATAAAATAGTAAATCGTTTAACTCAATAAATTACTTGAGGTCTTAATACGAGAGAGGTTACAGAGTAGAGACACCAAGAAATTTAGAGATCGCAAACTTTATGTAGGTGAAAGATATACAAATGTCTCGTTTAAGATATTTAAACCTTTCCGAAATTCGTGGTCGAATTTACGATGGAAAAGTCAGTTTTGGAAAATAATACTAAAACGGTCCACCTTCATTAAGAAAGAGAACTTAAAGGTACCAGGAAAGGCACACAGAGAGAATCCTGGTAATGACACGGGTTAGAAATTAGAACTTCCCAAACATCTGGAAATCGAGAATTCTTACTCCTAATTATATACTATATAAATTTAAAGAATGTCAACAATCGTACTACGGTATACAGAGAAAATATAAGTCATTTAGACAAAATTAACTCTATACCAACAAAATGTTACAACACTATTAAAGGTCCTTTAATATATAAGTTATTATGACTTACTTACTTACTATCTTACTCAGCCGACACTAATGACTCCATGTAAATTGTCCATTCTATCTTCTACTAACTGTACTTTAATAATAAACTTTCTATTGTCAGACAAAATCTTGGGTAAAGAAGAGAACTGAAGTATACGACGCACATACATCTACGGAGAGTATAAATAGAGATTAAGACTACAAAGAGACTAAAGTTTGAACAGAAAAAAATAGGTAGACCTTTATAGAGTATCCGTAGAATTGAACTTGAACTTACTTTACTAGAGAAGTAACAAAAAGAGTTTACATGAAGAGGAGATCAGAAGAAGGAAGAATCATTTACCAACGTGACTGTGATGGTATATCTTTCAACGATTTCTTCTTTCGAGCATCTCAAAAACTAGAACAGAGAGAGAGTGGGAACACACGTGTGCAGACGGGTTGGTACTGAATAGGAGGGGTCGTAGGACTGAAAGGACGAAAGCGAGTCCCGAGGTGATAAGTAAACGTGGTCTCAGTACCGTGGGGTGAGGTCATGAGAACGGACCTTTTAGGGTACCTGTCTCCTCGGACCATCCGACACCAGGTACCCCAGCGTTTCACAGCCTGTGCTGACTCGCTGAAGGGAAAGTGAAAAGTGAAAGTACGTAACCTTTTCCTTTACCGTTGGGTGAGGTCACAAGAACGGACCTCTTAGGGTCCCTCCCCCATCGGACCACCCGACGGCAGATACCCCAGTGTGTCTCAACCTGTGCCGACTTCACTGAATCGTCGTCGTCGTCGTAGAAAACTTTTATGTTTAATTTCTACTTACATATTTCTTCTATACCATGCAAATATGTTACCTTATGATGAATCGGTTTTTTTCCTGTTTTATTACGGTAAACGTCCTTGTACCTACCTAGATCTCTAATAGTATGGTTTGTTTCATTAGTCTGTTTCTGTTTATATACTACAGTGAGTATACCCCTTAGACTTTTTATTTTGTTTACTTGAATAAATATTTTGGTTTGTCTGAGTCTCTGTCTTTCACTTAAATACCAACGGTTTCTTCTTTTCCCTCCCCTCCCTATTTAATCCTCCGATTCCACTTGTCTATATACATACATATACATATATACATGTGATGATACATATCTCATCTATCTGTTCCTGGACGACATATCGTGTCCCTTGATATGAGTTATAGAACACTATTAGATATTACTTTTTTACCTCTTCCTCTACCGTCGGGTCATGTCATAAGAACGGACCTTTTGGGGTACCTGTCTCCTCGGGTGTCTCCACCCGATATCAGGTACCCCAATGTTTCTCAGCCTGTGCTGAAGTTGCTGACTTGTGTATTACTTTTTATTAGACTTTTTCTTGTTTGCACACACACACACACACACATACACACACACACAATCAGTGAGTTAGCACAGACTGAGAAACCCCGGAGTCCCTGACATCAGGTGGTCCAAGGAGACAGGTACCTTAAGAATTCCGTGCTTGTGACCTCACTCAACGGTAATGGAAGAGGTCCCCTATAAGGGTTGGGTCCCTAACTTGAACCGAAAGAGTGTAACGTCTGTCTAAGGAATAGTAAACTCGGTAGTCCCTTCGGATATTTATGCACACACACACACACACACACACACATATTTTACGTGTCTTCTAGGACAACTTGGGTATAAGAGTGGTCACAGAGGGTCTGTGAAACGAGACCGTAGGTCTCGAGAGACACCAGACTAAAATATATAATTGAGTGGGTGAAACGAGGTCTGTAAGATAGTCCCATTGGAACTTACTCATAAGATTCGACCTAGGACAAGAGGTCAAGGAGGACAGACCTTTAGAAAGTGGGACTTAGGAAGAAAGGGAGATCTGTAATCGTGCGTGTAGAGGACCAGGTAACCTGACGGACGTTCGCGTTGGAAGGACGTGTGGCCACCGTAGACGTCGAGTGAACTCGGAGGGAATGACGGGTCTTCTTACCTTCCACGGTTCTTCAACTAGAGAGAGGTGTGACCGAGTGTTGGTGGTTAAGTATCCTGAACCACATATTTATGGGGTCGAGGGATGGAGAGTCATGACCCTTTGATCTTTCGTACATATACAAGTGTCCCAGAGTGCCAAACGGGTCTTTCAATAGTGATCCTTAATTAACTACGACGAATATTACCACTGGCCGTATTATTACTTCAAGACAACCGAAGAACTAAAGGACCAGAGTCAGGGGTGAGACGGTGACTACAAAGAAGGTGCAGGGTTTATTTGCAAAACGTGGATTTAGGAGCAGGGTCACAGGTGGAGACCCCTATGATCATAGACTTAGACTATATCACTCTGTGGAGTCCGGTGGTCACTTGAGTGGGGTAAAGATGGTGTAGCGTAGTAAAATTAAGAGACACATCGTGTGCTGAGAGACTATAAAAAGAACAATAAAATCTATTTTACATAATTTTTAACAAAAAGAAGGACGACTCTAATTCTCGTCCCATAAAAAGACAGTCGTGTGGTCGTCGTTTTCCTACGAGACACATAACGTCCGTCAGACATTTACTAACTACCTCCTCCATTACTCAAATGTGTCTCTTTTTCCCGGACTAAAGTTCTTACACCAACATCCAATTTTGGCAAGTCGACAAGGACTTATCTGTGAACTGACGTGCCTTACTTCAAAATTTGAAAACATACTGGGTCGAAACACCTCTTGTCTTTAACCGATAAGTAAAACGGGTCCAAATGACTCACGGAGAAGACACGTAAAGTCCGGTCATACGAACTGACACCCCTACGTATAATTCCTCTGGGACCTTCCTTATGATAAAGTTGACCACGTCGTCACGAATCCCCTCGTCTCCCGGTATAAAGAGAAATCCTCATCCGTAGTCGGCAAAGTGTGACACGTAGAAAAGAAAGAATAAACGAGGGGGTGGGCGTTGTCGGAGGACAGAAGGGTAACCGGAGACATTGGTGGGGGGTTGTAGATACAAACGATGAAAAGACGGGACATACAAGAGGGCTGGTACTCGACGTCTTAACGTCCCTGACTAAAAAAAAAAAGACTAAAAAATTTAGAGAAACAGGGGATAAGGAACGTACATTTACTACTTATTTATGAACGACTGAATAATCTACGACACAGACGACCTTCCACGTAGCGGGTAAAAACTCTCAAAATATCCAATAAACTTTTCTTTGACGATCGTCAGTAACCAGTACGATTACAACTCACCTTAAACCTTTTCCTTAGAAACGAAAATATAAAGTAAATTTTTCTACCGAACAGGACATTAACTCTAGATTAGAATTACGTAATACCAGTCTTTTCTACGAACCTTACTAAAACTAAAAAAACTTAAATAGTTCAAATCTAAATACCGGGTCCTACACTAGATAGGACCTCTTCCAAGGTACTCGTGAACTTTTTTTCCACTTTAAGTAACAAAACCCCACTTTACAGGATATCTATAGTTAATCCAGATTGACTAGATTACATAGTAAATTTCAAACGCAAAGAAACAATTAAAAGACAAATCAACTAGACAGGTATCCACACTCACCCCATAATTTCAGAGGGTGATAATAACACAATAACAACTAAAGGGGAAAGTATGAACAATCGTAAACAGAATGTATAACGCCACGAGGATATAACCCTTACGTTTGATCATGTCGGTGATACCTCTTGTCACACCTCTAAGGAATTTTTTAACGTTTATCTTGATGGAATACTGGGTCGTTAGGGAAACAAAATTTCAGATAAAATAGCCTATACTCATAACGGTGAGGACGAAAGAAAACCAGAGACAANCTCTCTACAACACCCCTCCCTCCACCCTCCGCCCAAGTACAAACCCTTGCGTACATTCTTAATTTCTAAAATTTTAAATTTTTTTTATTTATTTTTTTTATTTTATTTTTCTACCGAACTTCTTTTACCGAAAACTCAAAAGTAACTTTGAAGAAACAAATAAAAGTTTAATTAACGGAAGGTGTCGTAAAAGGAAATCACGATCATTAATTTTCATAAATTTTTATTAATCATTGGTGTAGGTCTGCACTAAAAGGTTTAGATAAGTGACTTATTTTAATTTATCAAACGAATGAAAGAGAAATAGTAAAAACTCGATCAAATGAATCGAAAAAAAAAAATTTCCGAATGTCCTAAACTAGGTATCTAAACTTTATTATAAATAATCCAGATCGACCATATATTCATCGACCAGACATTAATATGATTTGACAATTTTCTAAAAAGTCATCAAATGGTATTAACACCCACCTATCTATATTACTTAATTAATATGGACTAACACTTATATACAATTAAAAGAGTATTTAAACACAGAATGTTTTTCTTCTTTAATTAGTGAGACATCGAGAAAACCGGTTTTATCAATGAAGTTTTTGGTTGTCCTATTTACATAAAACCCTGTGAAATTTGTCTTCAAAATGTTACAGGTTTGTCCATTGTCACCAGACCTTGAGTACAGATTATATGTTATAATAATGTTAGGAATTCGGTACGAAACCCTGAAAATATACATTTTTCGATCCTTTAACTTCGGAGTCAAACTGTGAAGTAACGATTGTCTACAGTGAGAAGACCTGATTGAAAAATTTTTGATAAATAAAATAAACATAAACAGACGTAGTTCGGAATCAACGTCGTGTGTCCTAGAAGTAATACCAACACTGTACGTCTGAATCATCAACTCCGGGCATCCGAATCAACGAGACGACCTAAACCCTAAAATCAAGGGACTAGTCCCTGACTTAGGCGTATCGGACGTAACGTTCCGTCTAAGAATTGGCGACCTGGTGGTCCCTTCAGGGACCTGACCGAAATTAAATTCGGTACTAATTCCTTTTGTTTTACCCATTTGGAACGATACCCTCTACCATGGTCAATGAATAAAATATATAAATAACACATACAATAAACAATCATATAATATTCGTACAATAATATTCGTACCCCAATTCTACCATAAAGACATAAAGAAAAGATAATATTCTCATGATAAACTACTTTAATTCTTTACTGGTGACGACTACATAATATTATTAAATAATACGGAAATAACTTATAAACATCAAGGAACTGGACCTCTACGTGTAAAAAACGTTTAAAGGTACTGTCTTCAACAGTATGTGGAATCTGAATCTTGTGTCAATTACAGGAGAAACTCGACTGACGTTTAAATTTTTTTTTAGCAGTAAAACTCCACAGTAGAAGAGAATAAAATGCGTGTGGTTACTTGGTAAAGAACTAGTCTCACATTGTACGGTACTTTTCATCTAAAATATTATACTGGTCATTGTTGGCCGAGTCACCAACCTGACTCTTCTTCGAGGTTTCGTGAAGAGTTTCAATTTGAACGTGGTCTTTTTCCAGTACAAGTGACAACCGACCAGACGACCACCAGACTAGGTGGTGTCGAAAGACTTAGGGCCACTTTGGCAAGATAGACTCTTCATACGAGTCGTTTAGCTAAGCTACTATAACCAGTTGTCTTTTCCGGGTCGAAAAGAAGTACTGTTGTAACCTGTCGCGTAGTGTGTTGGTCACGAAGTTTTCAATTTCTTGACCTGAACCTTCAAAACGGAGAAACGGTATAAGTGGACCGGGGTAGTCGTTGACTAATGGCGAAGAAGTTCGTAGATCTGTTGACGTCCCTTTTGTGAGGGTGTTGGTCTTCCTCCGTCTTTTACGAGAGGTTTCAAACACCATAGGACTTTGCACCTAAAAATACGATGTCCTTATTTGAATAAAGAACAACCGTTTTTACACAACTAACGTTAAAGGATAAAACTAATTGTTTTTACACAAACTCGGATCAATGTTACTAAATTTCAAGTACCAGGTTTCGGTGTTAATACAAACGTGGATTTATAATTCCCTATTACACTTTTTTTAGAGATAGATGTGGGACCTTCTGAACAGATAATTAAGGTGGAAACCATCATTTTATAAAACTGTGGGTCTCCTAGTAATCTTACTCAAGAAGTGGCCACCCTTCGACAAAGACATTACTCTGTCAAGGTGACAGAATAAAACCAAAAGTAAAATAAAAGTAAAGAGAATCTCCATCTAACTTTTTCTATAGAGACTAAATATAGTATCTCACAAGACGGATACAAAAGGAGATCCTCAAAGTATCATAGACCGGAATGTAAATCCAGAAATTAGGTAAAACTCAAATAAATAAATAAAAATTAATTTTTGAAAAAATAACACCATTTTCAGTGTTTTGTATTTCGTGTGATAAAATTGGCATAAATAGACATGTCAAGTCACTGTGTTTCAACAACAACACAACAACGATTCAACATAGTCTGAGGAAACACTGGGGGTACCTGACATCAGACGGTCTGAGGAGACAAGTAACCTAAAGGGTCCGTTCTTATGACCTCATCCAACGGTAAAGGAAGTGTTCTCCTAGAAGGACTCGGTCCCAAGGTTGGACCCAGAGGACGAACCGTACACCTAAGAAATGGCGACTCGGTGGTACCTTCGGGTCACCGTGGTTCATGTAAGTATAACAAAACACTGAAAGTGGTAGTAGGTAAAGGACACAAAAGTGAAAAGATTTGACTTTGATACAGGGGCAATTTGTATTAAGGGATAACGGGGAGGCATAGGATGAAGGGAGGGGGTCGGGGACCGTAAATAACCAAATGATGAAAGACTAAGATAATTAAACTGATAAATATAATCATTTATATAGGACACAAGAAATAAACATAATCACATACATATAAATATAATTACATGTATAATCTAATTATTATATGTTTAATATTAATTACATATATAATGTAAATATAATCACTCGTATAGATCGCTCCTCGAACCTCTAGGTCAACCTTCCAACCGTGTCTCCAAGGTAGTACGACAAGTCGGAGTCACCAGTCCTATTCGTCGAACCTACTAGAGGATTCGGACTATTCTTTGGTGACCTTTCAAAAGTCCCCTTATTTTACTATACTAAACATAAATTTTCTTAGTGGACCGAAGACAGACCTCTACTCTGTCACCCACCCATCCCGTGAGTCCTGACGAAAGCCGTCTTCTGTACCTGGACTTACACCAACCCCTCCTACGTCCCCGGACCGGACAGGAGCGACGGTGTCACCGGAGCTACGAAAGAGAATGGGTAAGGAGGTGAGTAGAAAAGAGAACTGGGACGAAGGGTAGGGAGGGGAGGTGGTCGTAGAAAAGGGTTGTGGTCAGGTACTCCTAAGAGTTCAGAAAGGGCGAGCAGAAGGGTACACTTGTAAGGAAGGTGGAAGAGCTCACTCGACCGAGGTGCGTGTGGAGACGGACATTTGCCCTCGGAACCAGGAGGTACGGGACGAAATCGGAAGGCTCCAAGTCTGGTGAAGGAGTGAGGTCGGAGGTGGGAAGGGGAGTAACAGTGTCTTTGTGAGGAGTATGGTGCACCACAGTCTACGATCTATGAAAAATAATAAAGATCAGATAACTGTAAAGGTCTTCTTGTCGGGACCCATGTATAAGAAGTCACAACATCGGATCCGGGAATCATAATGTGTGTCTTACCTATTTTACTTAAAAGGTCTAATCTCCACTTTGTCTTGTCAGGAAAAGGTTACAGGTCGTGCTCACTTGTCAAATTGACTCATGTATGAAATATATTCTTGACTTGGTCCTTAGTCTTTGTGTGTGTCCGTGAGAGAGGGGGTAACTTTTCTACTTAGGAACACTACACCCATGTTCGGGTACCTGTGAAACGACATATAAAGATTTATCGTGTCATACGACTAAAAGTAAAAAACAAAGGGTGATCCGATTTCCAGGAACTTCCGACCCAGATCCGGTGTAAGTAATACTAACAGACGTATGAATAATAATCGTGTCAATCGTCTTTGTCCTCATGTCAGGGACACCCTTCTAGGGGACCTCATCCTTTACCGTTAGATGATGTCATAAGAATAGATATTTTTAGGGTGCCTGTCTCCTCGGACCACCTCATGTCAGGTACCCCAACGTTTCTCAGTCTGTACTAACTGATGTGTGTGTGTCGTCGAACGATGTAGTTACGATCAACAGCAGGAGTGACTTGACCCCAAAAGTTCGTGTACACATACACTCCCACACACACACACTTCACTCAACGAATCCTCCCTTCTAAAACTCTATTGTCGTATGCATATTCTCACTTTTTAATCTTTATAATTGATACCTATGAGTTTAATCATATTTATCAATAAACATGGGGAAAATTATTGTCTCAAAATTCAAAATATATGTACATGCGTGTGTGTGTATGTATATGTACACACATATATATAAATATTCATCTGACTCTTAGAAAAAGAAGTCAATTTTAAAAATACTTTTCGAAGGTTTTTACTCAACCCTTCTCTCTTCGTTCGTGGAACCTGACCCTGCGTCCTACTAACAGTCACTTTTCAACATTTTACAACCACCCACAACTGAAGGAACCTTTAGTGAGGGGAAAATATTCTAACCTCCCATCTTGATACACCCAAGACTATGACCAACCAGAAACTAGCTTCTACATTCCAGTGAGCCAAGTCTATCAGTAAAGTTCAAGTTTTGAAGTCCGTAGTGACCTTTACAGAAAGACAGGGAGTCGAGTCAGTGGGTCCCCCTTTTTGGAGACCAAGTCACACAACAAAGTAGTAATTTGGTACAGACTGAGAAAACACTGGGGTACCTAACATCGGGCGGTCCAAGGGGACAGGGACCCTAAAGGGTCCGTTCTTATGACTTCGTCCAACGGTAAAGGAGGAGATCCCCTAGAAGACTAAGTCCCTGACTTGGACACAGAGACACAGAGGACGTGACCGTCCGTCTG
Source organism: Capra ibex (assembly GCA_006410555.1). Taxonomy (NCBI): domain Eukaryota; kingdom Metazoa; phylum Chordata; class Mammalia; order Artiodactyla; family Bovidae; genus Capra; species Capra ibex. The sequence continues at coordinate 25,630,206 of SJYO01018169.1, read as the reverse complement.
AGAAATGGTGATTCGGTGGAACCTTCAGTACCAAATAACACTGAGAAATAAAAGAAGGAAGGAAGGAAGGAGGAAGGAAGGGGTGAGGGAGAAGAAAAACCTTCAAGGATGGATTAAGAGGTCTTCGGACCGTACTGTCAGAGAATTGTGGGTTTGTACGGGGTAGGAATGCCTTTCAAGTGGTGCTAAGAACCACAAACCTCTAGTCCCACACTCAGGAATAAGAACCTGACAGACGACGAGACGTAAGGACCAGCACCCACTGACCTAGGGACCAGGAGTAAGGAAGGGAGGACCGGTAGGACGGAAGACATCAAGGCGAGTGCGTACCCAGTCGAAGGACGGAACAATGGTCGTGTTGTAACTATCTAGAATGTTTAGAATGACGTCAGAGTCTCTATATAGTCCTTCCACCCGAGTTGGACTGTGACCCTCTTTGTTGAATGTTAGCGAATCCTTAGACTGGAATAGAACCGGTGAGGAGAGTTCCCCTGACACAATAACCGACAGAGGAAGAAATGGGTCGAAAATCAGCACAAGACTAAACTCCCCGGGTAAGAGATATCGTAGAGTAGAAGGTAGAGGTGAAGACAGAGAGATTTCAATGTTTACACACCTAAAATAATACGTCTTTTTAAATTGAAAATTAGAGGTGGGAGACCCGAGGTTGTAGCAACCGTGTTTCCTATCCTAAGAAACATGAAAAAGGGTTTCACTTCTTGGTAGATAGTACGGTATACGAAGATCCTGGTCTTTGTGTCATCTTTTTCAAAATTTTAATGTCAAAAGTAAAATCAACCCGGTCTTTTTTTTAAGAATTCGTATAGATTTCGGTAGGTGTCCTGTTTGATGTATCCTAAACAGAGGTAGGTATCCTGTTTGATGTCCCGACCCACGACCCACGTACACTCACACACACACACACACACACACACACACACACACACACACACCACACTCTTACAATCAAAGGGAAGGATAATTCTAAAAGACTTCATCTTAAATACAGGAGAGTTTTATGTGAAAGAGTCTACCAAACAAAAAAGAAAATATAACTTCAGACGACTAAATTCGATTGAAGCTTTAATAGAACTGTGTAAAAAGAACTCCATACCGTCTTCAAACCTCTCTCATATCTTACACTTCGGTCTGGGAAGGTACGAGTTTCGGAGTAGATGGCTAAATCATAAGGTAGATATCGGAGTCACCAAAGGTAGACGTCTCTACTACTGTCATAGGTGAAGCGTCTTAACAATGCCCCTGTTTCCTCTGTCCCAAATCCACTCTGCTGTTCCACCGGGCCAACGGACACACTACGTGGAAGTTTGTCCGTCCAACTGGTATCCGACTATGTAATTATTCTGATCAAGACAAAAATCTCTTGATTCCATAAAACTTTGAGGTCAATTCAAAGTGTATCCACAACATGAATCAGCGAGTCAACACAGGTTGAAAAACACTGGGGCACCTGACTTCAGGTGGCCCGAGGAGACAGGTACCCCTAAGAGGTCCGTTCTTATGACCTCACCCAACGGCACTGAGATAGGTTTAACTACGACAGGACAACATAAGATCACTGATGTCTTCAGTGTCGACTGACTTGGAAGAAGTCCAGGACTATCGTAAAGTCACGGACAATAGGCCCGTGACCCTGTGTAGGGACCTCCGGAAGAGGGACCAGGAGTCGAAACGATGGTAGGAAGAACGAAGGGGACCTCCTGTCTCGGGTCTTTCCGTTGACGGACTCCCAATAGTGTACACCTCGGCCCCTCTCTCCCACTACGTCCTGCCCGGTCCTACGAGGACTCCTGGACCCTGGTCCGACAGGAGACCCAACAGTCCAAAGGAGGAGACCTTAGTGAAGGAAAAGTCACCCCCTCCAAGTCTACTGAATGAATTTAAGAAACTATAGGAGGAAATTGATAGGGTTATTTAAGAAATCAGTCTAATTCTGATACTTTACACCCCCAGTATATCCTTCCAATCCCTAAAGAACCTACCTCTTTTTCTATGCACATGAAAAAACATGACTTAACGATCAAAAGGAAAAAATTAAACATTCCTCTACTCACTCCTTTATTCTAAACATTTCGGTCGAAAGGAATTTTATTCTATTATCAAACAGAACGAAATGAGACATACTGTTAGAGATCCAGGTAGATGTACAGATGTTTACTGAGTCAAAATAAGGAAAAATACTGACTCAATATAAGGTGATAGTAGAACCCTCAACCTTACGTTTTCATCCTTCAGTTCTCTATGGACCTCATTATCCGTCCAAACCGGAACCTCTTGTTTTACTTCGACCCGTTTCCGATTGTCTCAAAACAGTTATCTTGTGAGACAAGTACCGTTTGTGTGAAAAGGTTGCGTTCTCGGTTGAGATGTGTATCTGTAGTGGTTTACAAGTTGTGGCTTTACTCTAACTATTATAGGAAACGTCGGGTTCTACCTCTTCAAGATATGTCAGTCGTTTTTGTTCTGGGTACTAGAGGAATAACGTTTTAAGTCCGAATTTAACTTGTTTCATCCCTTTTGGTAATCCAGTAAGTCAATACTGGATTTAGTTTAGGGAATACTAATATGTCACCTCCACTATTTATCTAAGTTCCCTAATCCGGACCATCTGTCTCACGGACTTCTTGATACTTACCTCCAAGGATTAACATGTCCTCCGTCACCGGTTTTGGTAGAGTTTCTTTTTCTTTACGTCCTTCCGTTTCAACAACAGACTCTTTCGAAATGTTTATCGACTCCTTTCCTTCTCTTCGTTTTCAATTCCCTCTTTCCCTTTCTATGTGGGTTGACTTACGTCTCCAGGTCTCTTATAGTTTCTCTCTATTCTTCTGGAATTTACTTATAATGTATCTTCATCTCCTTTTGTTATCTTACTCTTTCCGATCTCTAGAGAACTTCTTTTAACTCTATAGTTCCCTTGTAAAGTACGTTCCGACCTGTGTTATGTCCTGTCTCTATCCTTCCTGGATTGTCTCTGCTTTCTCTATTTCTTCTCCTCCGTTCTTATATACCTTCTTTTTTTCTTTTTTCCAGAATTACTGGTTCTATTGGTACTATCACACCAGTGAGTGGATCTCGGACCTCACACTTCAGTCCACCCGGAATCTTTGTAATGACACTTATTTCGATCACCTTCACTACGATTAGGTCGACTCGATAAATTTTAGGATTTCCTATTACGACAATTTCACGACGTGAGTTATACAGTCGTTTAAACCTTTTGAGTCGTCACCGGTGTCCTGACTATTTCCAGTCAAAAGTAAGGTCAAGATTTCTTCCCGTCACTGTTTCTTACAAGTTTGACAGTTTGTCAACGTCAATAAAGTGTACGATCATTCCAATTCCAGTTTTAGGAAGTTCGATCCGAAATCGTCATGTACTTGGTACTTGAAAGTCTACAAGTTCGACCTAAATCTTTTCCCTCTCTTTGGTCTCTACTTTAAAGGTCGTAAACGACTTAGTATCTCTTTGATTACCTTAAGGTCTTTTTATAGATGAAGACGAAGTAACACATGTGATTTCGGAAACTGACATACCTAGTGTTGACACCTTTTAAGACTTTCTCTATTATGATCTGTTGAAATGGACAGAGGACTCTTTGGACATAAACCCAGTTCTTCGTTGTCAATCTTGGAATGTACCTTGTTGACTGTCCAAGTTTTTATCCTTTCCTTATACTGTTCGGACAACAACAGTGGGACAAATAAATTGAATATACGTCTCATGCAGTATACTTTACCGTCCGACTTACTTAGTGTAAGTACATTAGTCATAACGACCTCTTTATCGTTGTTGGAGTCTATGTTTTTACTATGGTGAGATTACCGTCTTTCACTTCTTCGTGAATCCTCGGAGAAGTACTCCCACTTTCTCCTCTCACATTTCGAATCTAGTACCTTAGGTCAGGGTAGTGAATCAACGTTTATCTCCCCTTATTTACCTTTGTCACTTTTTAAAATAAAAGAACCTGAGGTTTTAGGGATGTCTACCCCTAACGTCGGTACTTTAATTTTCTGTAAACGAGGAACCTTCTTTTCGATACTGTTTGGATCTGTCGTATAATTTTACTTCTCTGTAGTGAGACGGTTGTTTCCAGACATATCAGTTTTGATACCAAAAAGGTAATCAGTGTGTACATACACTCGAAACCTGAAATGTCTTCCGACTCACGACTTCTACATTACGAAAACTTAACACTACGACTTCTTCTGAGAACTTTCGGGGAACCTGTCGTTCCTCTAGTTTAGGATTTCCTTTAGTTAGGACTCATAAGTGACCTTCCTGACTACAACTTCGACTTCGAGATTATGAAACCGGGAGACTACGTTTCTTTGAAACCTTCTCTGGGACCACGACCCTTTCTGACTTCCGTTTTCTTCTCCCCTCGTCTTTAACTCTACCAATCTATCGTAGTCGTTGAGTTACCTGTACTTAAACTTCTTAGAGACCCTCTATCACCATCTGTCTCCTCGGACTACACGACGTCAGGTACCCTCACGTTTCTCGGACCGTCTTGAATCACTGACTTGTGGTGGTGGTCGTTATAAGGTAACATACATACGTGGTGTAGACAAAATAGATAAGTAGACAGGTACCTGTCAATCCAACGAAGGTACTCTGTACATACACCTTACATCTTTTCACCATCTCTCCTTGGATAAACGCCCCGTCCTTATCTCTGCGTCTATATCTCTTGTCTTTATATCTGTAACCCTTCCACCCCCGGTCGACCCTACGTTACCCTCTATTCATCACCGTCTATATGTCATGGTACACATTTCGTCCATCGACCACACTTCGACGAGACATCGTGTCTTCGAGTCGAACCACGAGCCACTACTGAATCTTCCACGAGACACTACCCCCTCACCTTCCAGGTCCTCCTTCCCATATATACATAACTGAAACAACGTGTCATCTTTGATTGTATTCTAACATTTCGTTGATATGGAGTTAAAATTTTTTTCCACTACGAAACGAAAGGAAAAAAGTCTACGACTATATTAAAAAGTTACCATATGAAATATAATGACTAAATGTTTGAATGTATATATATATATATAGTCTACCTTTCGTATAAATCTTTGTTCAGTTACAGAAAGATCCGGACTTTTCTCCCATGAAATACGTCTCATGACTTTTACACAAGAACAAATCACTCACTACAACATCTTAGAGAAATGAAAATCCGTCGTAGAATAATCGGATGTCGGATTATGTTATGATTCTTGGTAATGTTTGATATATGATTTTCTCACAAGAAAATCCTTTAGACCATTATAGAAAAAACTATTACAGTACCTAAAATGTAGAGTTCCTATAAGTCATACTGGCAATCATTTTTATGAGGTATGGATAGATTCCCTGTATCAGAATGTCTATGTTGGAAAATTTAAGGACAAAAGGAGTAAAAAGGATTCACCTTATATATGAGACAAATTGTCATATATACATCGTATAGAAGTCCTAATTTTACTAATACTAAAGAATCTCATTTAAGGGGTTGTTATCAATATAGATTCCTCTTTGTTATCAAATTCTTATTGGTGTAAAATTTTCACGCACAATTTTTCTAATGGGTATTCTGTTTTTTGTTACTTTACAGAAGTCAATACCCAATTTCAACTACACCACCTTCACTAAGTAACTCGTTACAGTTCAACCATTCTTATAGTGAAATCTTTTGATTCACGTAAATTTTAAATTTTTCACAAAAAAAAAGAATGATTACCTTAAAATAATCTAAACTTCGTTTTGAAAAAGCTTACAATCTGTGCACTAAAATTCATACTTAGATGAACTCTTTGTTTACTTTTGGTTTTTTTTTTTTTCTCATAATAAATGACAAGTACGTCTTAATAAAAAAAATTGTGACTATCAAACTTTCGATTGTCGAAGTGTATATTCGTTTTATAAGGTGACTTATATTGAGTACATCTAATCTATTTCAACCTAATTGAATTAAACAATTTCTAAAACGTTTTATTCGTAAAATCTCGAAGATCATATACGAAGATCGGTCCCCTAAACCAAAATTTTATACATAAAAAATTATACATTCACCTTTTGTCTGAATTCCGAATTTATGTCGAACGGGGGAATACAAATATTAAGTCTTATCAACCACCCGATCCCACCGTCGTGATTTTATTATATTTCTACGAGAAGTTTAATAAAAAGACCTTGGAAGTGACGTCACGAACACAAAATGGACCCCGTACCCCTCTCCTAAACTATCCAAGAAGACACAGAAATACCCGAAAGGAACACCGAGTCGACCATTTCTTAGGTGGACGTCACACCCTCTGGACCCAAACTAGAGACCCAACCCTTCTAGGGGACCTCTTCCCTTTCGGATGGGTGATGTCATAAGACCGGATCTCTTAAGGTACCTGACATATCAGGTACCCCAACGTTTCTCAATTTTTACTGACTCGCGGAAAGTGAAAGTACGAAAGACACAGATATCTATGAGGTATTAAATTGGCTAATTCATAGAAAGAAATCCTTCTTGACATAAGACTCTCGAACAACTAGGTTATAAAACACTTTACTATTCACATTTACCATTAAATTTTTTCCATTAGGGTATGATTATTGGTTAATTAATCAATTTTTACATGACTTAATATGTTGACACTTAAATGTATTTTGTAACTTAATACGTGAAGCATACCCGCTCAACACACCTATACTTAATCTAGAGTTATTTTCGGTAATGTCTTTCATTCGACAATTGGGTACTCTAGGTCTATCCGACCAAGAATCGACTTTCTACGTTTTACAAACGCACATATTTAATACACGGTTACCACGGGTCCCACACATTCTTTAGAAGGTCCTAGAGATGAGAAACTTCTCTTCCCGTCGTGTTCTCCTGAACAACAATTTTCTGTCCGAAAAATTTGGATTCGAAACGTAGACCCAGAAAGACAATCACATGACACCCATGTTGAAGGGTTGACCTTCGGAGACAGATTTTGTACTCCTACCCACACTAAACGTAGAGTTTCCTAATATTGACATTTGTACCTCCCCTTTTATCGAGAACTTCAAAATAAATTTTACGGAGGTCGAAAAAAAAAATCGTCGTAAGAAAAATAAAATATCAGATATTAAAATTCATTTACATACATACCTGATACTATAGGATGACTTATATAGGTTACAGTTGTTTTTTACATTTATAAATATGTCATCACTGACATATGAATGTATGTAGAACTCAAACGGAGAAAAAAGAGGACTTCTGAAACTAACTAAGGAAAATAATTTTAACACTTTAGAGTACTTGAAACTGTCTACTCCGATTACGACAACTATTAGTCCTATATCCTATCAAAAACCGAAACGGAGGGATAATAAAGGAGTGGACGGTCTTTCCTTCTTCCTTCCTCCCTTCCTGCCTCCCTGGTTCCCTGTCTCCCTCCCTCTATCTCTTACAAGATTCTGGTAAACGGGACTCACGTCATTGATGAAGGAGTAGTAATCTCCAATCTTTGCGAACTAGTAAACTCATAGATGACACATGTTCCCTGACTCAAGCACAAAAAAAATTAAACAAAATAACTTCATATCAACTAAATGTTACAACACAATTAAAGACGACATACCGTTTCACTAAGTCAATGTATATATATATATATAAGAAAAGGTAATACCGAACAATGTACTGTGATTTATATCAAAAGACACGATATCTCATCGTGGAACAACAAATAAGTAGGATATATATTACCAGACGTAAACGTAGGACTTGAGGGTCAGACAGTGAACCGTTGGTGTCCAGCCAAGATATACGGACTTTAAGACAAAGATAAAATATCTCTTCAAGTGATATAGTATAAAATCTAAGACCCATATTCACAATAGTATACCATAAACAGAAAGAAATAGACCGAAGTGAATCATACTAGTAGAAGGCCAGGTAAGTACAACGGCGTTTACCGTAATGAAGGAAGAAAAAAAGGGTTCATTGTCAGGGAACAAATACATACGGGGTAGAGGAAATAGGAGAGGAGAACTACCTGTCAACCCAACAAAGGTGCAGAACTGCCACGACGACACTGGTATCACCACGTGTGGAAAAGTCTAATAGCAGACCAGGTCTATTACGGGTCCTCACCTAAACGTCCTACTATACCATCGATATGAAAATTAAAAGATATGACAAGAGGTATCCTCGACGTGGTCAAATGTAAGAGTGATTGTTACACCCTCCCGTGGGAAAAGACGTACGGAGCCCTGAATCACATCGTGTTAATCACAGATGTAGAATTCACATCGTGTAAATCACAGATGTTTGTGTCCGACAGACCGGAGGTCCTCAAAGGGTCGAGTAAGAAGTCTACCTGTGGCGACGAGTTACTTTATTTACGTCTCAGGTCGATGACATGATAACTACTTAGGATTCCGAAGGGAACGAGTTACAGGTCGAAGTGAGGTCGAACGATTCTTAATCTAAGAAACAGGACATTAGGGAAAACCACTGGAGGTCTTTTTTTAGTCAAAGAGTCAAATTTAAGTGAGAGACGGGGGAAGAAAGAGAAAACCGATTTAGGATTGTTTTGAGAGGAGTCAGGGAGTTTAGGTCAGAGACGGGGGGTGAAAAAAAAAGTATATCTTTGGAACTAGGTTTTACTAACTTAAAGACGACTTCTAATAGCTATAAACAAAGGATCGATATTAATTAAGAGGTCAATAGTATGATAATATTTATTTAGTAATTGTGTAGATGGGTACCTTTTATATCGAAAAAGAATGGTCATTAACACACCTAAATAAAAGTTTATAGGGGAGACAGAATGCTGAGGGTTATAAGTCGACAAGAAACCTTATTAATATGTGTACAACACAAATTCTCTAATTAAGACCGTAGTCTGTCTTGACCTAAGTAAAGAATAGAGATGGTCAAAGACCCATAATTACCCGACTTACAAACACAGGGAGTTTAAGTAAACAACTTCAGGATCGGGGTCACACTATCAAAAACCTCCACTACACTATGATAACCCTTTCACTTTACGATGTCCGTAAACCCCTTTATCGAACCACCAAAGAATATGATTTGCACCTGAATGATATACTAGGTCTTAGCGTGAGAAACGGTAAATAAGGTCTATTTACTTTGGATATGAGAGTGGTTTTCTTAGATATATACTTAAAAGTATCGTCAAAATAAACATTTTCGGTGTTTAACCTTCGTTGGATTCACAGAAAGGTGGTCACCTACGAATTTTTTTGGACCACGTAGACACGACGCCTCACAACGAGTCGTCCTCCTGTCTATATGGTGTAACACAGATTGACATCGGATGGTCCGAGGAGGTAAGTACCTTGAAAGGTCCGTTCTCATGACCTCACCCAACGGTAAAGGAAGATGGTCCCCTAGAAGGAATGGGTCCCTAGCTTGGGTCCAGAGGGCGTAACGTCCGTCTACGAAATGGCAGACTCGATGGTCCCTTTGGGTAGTCCGTTCAGAGTCAATTCCCGACAAGTTGTTTTACGGACTGACCACAAGGACTTTCGACAATTCCAGTCGACTTTTTTTTGTTTTTGTTTTTGTTTTTGTTGTCTCTAGACTCTTCGATAGCTTTATTTCCCTTGGTATGACCAATCACTGAGCCAGTACAGGTCGAAAAACGATGGGGTAACTTGGGATGGTCCGAGGAAACAGGTACCTTAAAAGGTCCGTTCTTACGACCTTACCAACGGTAAAGGAAGAATCCCCTAGAAGGGTTGTCTCCCTAACTTGGGTGCAGAGGACCACAGAGGACGAAACCGTTCGTCTGAACAATGGTGATCGTGGTGGAAATGACAAATCGGTTTTCCCTTCGGATTCCATCATAATTATGTTATTGAGGTACAGTCATACTACAGGACCTTGTCTTTTCCCTGACATCCACTTTTGATTTCTTTGTATTATTTAGAAACTGGAAACAATTACTATTACCTCGTCATAGTCAAGCAATTAATACTGTTTACATGGGATCCCTAAAATTCTACAATTACTACCCTTCGTTCCAATCCCAACTACCCATGTGATGATAAAAGTGTTAAAAAGACATTTAGGGTTTGAAAAGATTTTTTTTTTTTGAATGATTTTTTGATGGACACAATGTACATTAACTCCCTTTTTTAGGGTCAACGTTTACGACAACTCGATGTTTATTTCGGGTACAAATTAGGGGAAAGAGTGGAATTCTACGGGAGTCTGTTATGACTCCCCATCGGCCTTAGGTTCACACGTCTCTCCTTTAATATTCTCGAAATACTTAGGTTTCAGATAAAGGTGAAATTAATATAGGGGTCTGAAGTTTCTCTTCGGAAACAGGTACGAGTCTTAAAGAAGTTTCATGTAGTATTTAGAAAAAAGAAAAAAAAACCTTTGACAGGGGGATTCGATGGAAGGTCCTTAAGGATTAATATTGTGTCCCTTCTTGGTTCTGCAGTCGAGGGTAATGAGTAGACAGATGAGAATCTTAATATCAAAATGTGACGTAACATAGTGCAAAATCTTCACTACTATTTTTATATCAACTCAGTTTCTCTCTTTCACTAATAAGGATGTTTTCTCCTCAGGTTTGGTGGGGAGTTGTACACGGTATTTGTAAGATCTCAAATTCGTTCTTTCATCTTTAGTTTATTTATTTGTTACTTCAGGATGACATATCGTGTCCCTTGATATATGTTATAGGACACTATTTGGTAGTACCTTTTCTTATACTTTTTTAGACATATATATATCGACTTAGTGACACGACACATGGACTTGGACTATGTCGTAACGTTTAGTTGATATGACGTTCTTTTTTCCATTTTAGGTTGTTTGTTTTTAATCTAACTTAAAGTTAATGATAGAAATTGTTACCTATATTAAAATTACTTTACCTTCTTGTCTTCTTCGAATGTAAAAGGTGAAAATTTTAAATCCTGAAATTCTTTAGATTCAGTCTTTATAAAAATTCACTAAACATAAACCCGTGTTTCTAGTATACTTTAGGAGATAATAAACGAAAGTTTTAAAAATGTCCACTTTACGTACATATATAATATACATATGTGTATTTGTAATTTACGTATACATATCTACTATTTACGTACAGAGAGACATATTAATATCTGTGTAAATGTGTGTGGTACTGCGTTCATATGTTTCGGTCCTCGTCGAAAGAGGGTCGTTATGACCCAAAGTGTAAAACGAAAAGAAAGGACTGTGTAAACGTAATTACCTGTACGTTCGAGTGTACATACAAACTTCACCACATAGACGATATTTAATTTACACCCTACTATATCCTGATAATACAAGGAAATAAGGTAAAGTCTCTTTCTTCCGGGGTACCCATCATCTATTTTTATAAAGATTACCTTAATTTTCTTTCAACTCGAGAAATTGATCTAAAAGAAAGTATAGACCCGTTTCTCAGAGAAACCCTTACTTAGTCTCTAACCTACGGTCCTAAAGATTTACCATAGAAATAATAATAACAAAATTAATTAATTAATTAATTTAACCTCCTATTAAATAAATGTATGACACTACCAACAACGGTATGTAGTTGCACTTAGTGGGTGTCCATGTGTACACAGAGGGGTAGGACTTGGGTAGGGTGGAGGGAGGGGTAGGGTAGGGAGACCCAACAGGGTCTCGTAGTCGAAACTCACGGGACGAAGTACGTAGCTTGAACATGACCAGTAGACATAATGTATACTATTATATATGCAAAGTTACGATAAGAGAGTTTAATAGGGTGGGAGCGTAAGAGGGTGTCTCAGGTTTTCAGACAAGAAATGTAGACACAGAGAAAACGACGGAACTGTATCCTAGTAGTAATGGTATAAAGATTTAAGGTATATATAGTCGTAAGTCAGAATAGTCAGTCGTAAGTAAGAAGTAAAACCCCAGTGACAGTAAGAATTATGAACAAAGACTTAAACGATACATTTAAAAAAATCAAATGTAAAACTCACATTAAATGTGACAAACATCCACTTTTACCGGTACAGATAACGATCACACATATTTATTGATATCTACATGTACACCACGTATTAAAATGACAGACCCTTGTACTATTTAAGAACACTATTCGAGAAGAGAATGGAAGCGAATCAGACCACACCAGAGGATTAACAACAAAAATAACTCATACACAAGAGGACACTTCTGAATTTAACCGTGTCTGTGTACTTACTACATCCAACAGTTACGTAGCAACTTTCAACTATAAATTAAACAGGGTATTTAGTAAAATAAAGTATTATAATAAAAGGGGTAAACAAAAATCCAACTTATAAAGTAGAGAAATTTTTTAATTTTAAAGAAATTCACGGGAGAATGTGTGTGTGTGTTTATGTGTGTGTGTGAACAGGGACAACGAAACACCGAAGAGAGAAAGAAGTGGTAGTCTCGGTCCTCCCATCATTCAGAAACTTTGGTGACATACAAAGAGAATTGTTCACTTTGTATCATCTTCGAGAGATTTCTTTAGAAGTCCTTGATTTATGAAATAAATTAGCTCATTTTTTAATGACGTACGGGTAAAAAAACAAAGACATATCAACTTATGACTCTTCAAACTTCCTTCGGTTTTCCTTTTTCGTATGAGAAACGATTTCACGACAACGACCCTCCCTAGGAAGTCCACCTCTACTCTACTTGTTTCTACTCTACAAGTCCTGGTGTCCATCAACAAACCGACACCGTATCTTACGTCTACCTAACAATTTAATTGAGGGACGTTCAGGTAGTTCAACATTAGAACACCCATTTGATACCATTTAAATATGTTACGTGATATATCGGAAATTTATTATTTTGGATAAAATATACCTACATCAGTCTTCACATCGTAACTTAATCCTTTTCATTTAATATCTGTTAGGAATATCAAACTATCTCGTATACATTTCACACCTTTGTACTTTTCGTTATCTTATAATCCCTAGTATATTTTTGTAAGTTCTTTATTAATTCTGGTTTTATTCGTATTTTTAAAAGAGGTACCGCTACTCCTCCTGATACCCTAATACTCACCCTTGTACCCCAGAAGTTGACATAGTAGTTATTAATTAAAGAAAACTTTTAAGACTTCGTTTAAACCGTCTTATAATTCTGGACACTTTCAACCCCGCATCTATGATTCACAAATAGGATTATAAAAGACCTGAAAAAAAAACGAACTTTATGAAATACTGTTTTAGTGTTTGTGTAAAATATTGTTCTATTCCATCAAGTCAAGTCAAGTCAGCGAGTCAACACAGGTTGAGAAACGCTGGGGTACTTGACGGCGTGCGGTCCGGAGGAACAGGTTGTGGTTGAGGGCCTCGGTTGGGTTTGAGTGCAGGCAACTCAGCCACTACGGTAGGTTGGTAGAATAGAAGACAACAGGGGCAGAGGAGGACGAAAGTTAGGTCGTAGTCCCAGAAAGGGCTACTATTCCATCATCTGTCATCAATTTGTCTTCTAACTTCCTCAGTCCCACTCCAACATTTCACATACTACACAGGACGACTTAAAAGCTAAACGAGATACTTACATAGGTGAATACCAGAAACAATGAGTAGAAAACCAACTACTGACACTTTAGGAACTCGAGTCGGGTTGGGTCGGAGGAGGAGACGTACAGTCTATGGGACCAGGACCATCGTGACACCTACAACGTACGGGGTTTGATCGGAAGACGAAATAAGATCTAACAGCAATAAGTCAGTGATTCAGTACAGACTGAGAAACACTGGGGTATTTGACATCGGACGGTCCGAAGGGGTAGGAAATGATAAAGGACCTCAAACGAGTTTGAGTGTAGGTAATTCAGCCACTAGGGTAGGTTGGTAGAATGGAAGACAACAGGGGAAGAGGAGGACGAAAGTCAGAAAGGGTCGTAGTCTCAGAAAGGGTCACTCAGTCAATAAGTGTAGTCCACCAGTTTTATACCCCAAAGTCGAAGTCGTAGTCAGGAACGTTACTTATAAGTCTTAACTAAAGGAAATCCTAACTGACCAAACTAGAGGAACGTCAGGTTCCCTGAGAGTTCTCACCAGAGGTTGTGGCGTCAAGTTTTCGTAGTCAAAAAGTCGTGAGTCGAAAGAAATATTAGGTAGATAGTGTAGGTATGTACTGATGACCCTTTTGGTGTCAAAACTGATCTACCTGGAAACAGTCTTTTCATTACAGAGACGAAAAATTATACGACGGATCCAAAATTTTTCGTCCCGGTAGTGAAACGGCTGTTTCTAGACTTATCAGTTTCGACACCAAAAAGGTCATCAGTTGTATACCTACACTGGACCGGTAATAAGAGTAGAGAGAGAGTGGTGGTTCTATATTAACAGGTGGACGATAGTGGACAAATTAGACGGTACTTAAATAGAATTTAAGAGAAAACTGATAAGGTTGTAACAAACTCAACCCGGGGGACAGGGAGACAGGACCGGATGACTTCACAGGAACGATCACCAGGGAACCTACGTGAGACGTATAATTAGAAAGTGGATGAAAGATCTCTCTGTGTGAGTTTCGTTCAGACTGGTAATACGTACGAATTTCTCTTGAGAAAGTCCTGAGATGTGAGAGACATTCCTATAAACATACAAGGTACCGTCCGGGTCATGGTTTCGGTGGACACCAGGAACAATCTTTACGTTCAGAGACCCGAAGGGACCACCAGGTAACCAATTCTTAGGGGGACGGTTACGTCCTCGGTACCTAAGGTAAGGACCAGACCCTTGTAAGGTGTACGACTTCCCATTCGTTCGGACACACGGTGGCGATGACTTGGGTACGAAAGTTTGGGTACGAGGTGTTGGTCTCTTTGGTGGTTCACTCTGCGGGGAAGTGAGAGTTGATCTCTCACGTGTGTCGTCACTCCTGGGTCGTGTCGGTTTTTGTTTGTTTGTTTGTTTATTTATTTATTTATTCTGTTCAAGAGACCGTGTCCGACTCTGGACTACTGTATTAGAGATCCCAACCCAGGGCCTATTTCTAAATATTATTGTCGGGTCTAATAAATATACGTAGTATTAAAACTCTTAGTAGTTAGACAATCTATTTTGTGGTCGAGACCTCGACTCACACCCTTCGTATAAGAAGTGATCAGTCGGAATAGATAACTATGAAGTAGAGACGGAAGGTGTGAGTGAAAGGACGGGAATCAAAAAAGTGAGAGCGAGTAGGAAATCTGATTTTTGTGATCGTAGAGTAGAGTTTCAGAATCGACAAGGGAGACGGGGGTCAAGGTGTTCAAAGACAGAGGTTGAGGTATATCAAAGAGTTTTCAAGGAAAGGAAACTCACCACTATCAGGACTCCGACCCTGTCAGAACAAAGACATTGTGTGTCGTTCCCTAGACCACATTCCCACTGGAAGATTTTTCTAAGAAGTTGATTACCGTGACGAAAACTCAACTGTCCCTCGACTAGTACTCAAAACTCGGACATAAAGTCCATCCAGCAAGTTTTTTAGACACTTTTCTCTTTTAGTCTCGACCGGTACAACTTAAGATCACCAACCTACAAATTCTCTAGTTCTAACCTCTAAAAGTAATCTATTTGTATCTCTACTAACTGTAGAGACCCGATAACGGTCTACTCTCCTACTCCCAAATGTAAAATATGTATAATACAAAAGATGAGTCAATAAATTATTTGCACTGGTCATAAATAAATCTCTATGTCTCAGTACTAGTATTCAGATCTTTACTTGATAAATCTTCCAAAGTCGGTTCATCCCCGTCAACTTCACTACACGAATTCGATAGTGAATGTCCTTCCTTATCTTTCATATCCTATATTTAATATCTCTTTTGGTCATGATTTCTCTTTGACTCCTATTCCCGAAGTCTCTTCCTTACTGCTATACCATCAAAATCGTCTTCTCACCCCTGAAACACTTCTCGTCCTCACCAGTCGACACTGTTTACTACGTTTTTCTAGGTCACTTAACGTCTAACTCTCAATGGAAAACCTTAAACGTTAACCCTATAGCTATCCTTGGTATTCTTTTCGGTAAAATTACCCCGAAACTTACTCCACCACCGTCACCCTCGACAACCTAATCACTTACTTACCAACCACTTCTATATAACTGTTACTCTTAGTTGGAACACAAGTTCTTCGAAATCTGTCGCTCCGTCAGTACGTAAACTCACCATAACAAAACAACTGAAATCAACACTACTCACATTGAACTCATACACATTAACGGGTTCTCTAGTTTAAGGATCTTTTTCTTTTCACGGAATCCCGGGTTCTTTCTAACCTTTGGTAGTGATACTTCTCCCACTCAATAGGACTCGTCTTCGTCTCCTTGAGATCGAACCCATCTTGTCACTGGTTTTCACCCTAGGTCGACGAGCGACGAGTCTTTGGTTATTTCTCCAGTCCAATCACGTTTCAAACAAAATGAAACCTACGTCCCTCGACTCCCACCCCCTTCTCGGTTGTGGCCAGGTTTCGGGCTAAGGGCGTGGAGGGACGTAGGTTGTTAGCCCCCGTTCTCCAAAATGTCTGCTCTCTCCCCCGAGGTACGTCTTTGTCACGTCAGTCGAGACCATCAGCAGAACTTTAACCAGTAGTCACCAGACTGGTCACAGTAGAACTAACAAAATTCATGTCAATTAGAAGTCAAGGTCCCAACAAACAAGGGTAAGGAACTCTGGTCAAGAGTCTTAACACCGTCGAATATAGTATCGATGTTAGCCAGTAGTACATCAATTGAAAAAAAGTTGACCACACCCAAATCATAGGTGTTCTGTTAAATGTCCTGTACCGAGCCTTATAATAGACACCGGGAACTTCTCCCTGATCTTCAGGAACTGCTACGAACTACTGACGTACACACGAGTCACCGATTCACCACAGGCCGAGAAATGGGAACCTGACGTCGGTCGGTCCGAGAACCAGCTACCCTAAGAGGTCCGTTCTTATGACCTCACCCAACGGTAAAGGAAGAGGTCCCCTAGAAGGGCTGGGTCTCTAGTTTGAACTCAGAGGAAGTAACCCTCCATCTTTGAAATGGTGACTCGGTGGTCCTTTCGTTACGTATAGATGGGTTTATCTATTAAATACTCACACTTACAATTATCACTCTAAAGACCTTTAGTCACATCTGGTACTTCGACTTTAACCGAGTATAAAAAAGACTATAAAAGTTGTATGTAAATTACATCTTGTTCTTTAGCAAGAAACAGAACCGATCAGCAGAGAGACGACTGTCCGGTCCATTTCGAGTAAGTCAGTTAAAGACTGACCGTCCTTTCCGAGTATTAAACCCCTGGTCTTTTACACACTTACACGTCTCTACCCTCGTCTCTCTCGGTTTTCTTTTCATTTTCTTCCGACTGGATTTTACACAACTCAAGCTTTATTACTAAAATCGATTATTATTATTATGACAATTAAACTTGTTAAAGGAAACAACTTAATAGTTTCTTTTACTCTGGCAGACAGAAATAGAAAATCAGTTTGCAGACAAAAGGAGGTATTTTGGTTTACTTAAGTAGAGTGACCAAATTTAGGGGTTTATTCAAAGACAGTAGGAAGTATAATGTACATCTCTGGACATATTAGATTTCTAAAGAAACAATGACGTCTCTCCGTAACTGACCCGAAGAAATAAAATGTATACTTCAATACAAATTTTTCACTAACTCTATCAAAGACGGTTTTCACTACGGTAATAAAATCGTCTACCAGGTATCTGTGTATCAGAGAAGAACTGAAGTAAAGTTTAGAATTATCTTATGGGAAGAAGAAAAAGAAGAATATTTTGTAGATAAAGGTCTGTACCATGAACCACCAGGAATTTCAAATATCAAAGGAGTATTTAGCAGAAACAGTCACCGACGGGAACAAAGACTCGAAGGACACGGACCTACTGACTCAGTGAAAGATGGGAGACTGATGGACCCAACGATAATCATTGAACGACAAGTCTAACGTGTCACCCTAGACGTATCAAAAAAGACATAAAAGTTGAGAATTACGTGTAAATTACACAATTTGCATAATGAAAAGGTTTACGTATTGACTTTAAAACTAAACAATCATAATACAACATAGTCAGATAATTAATTTTGTATACTCAAATTTTAACATTATTTTCAAACTTTCACCATCGACACGACTTCTCGTCCTCCTTAAGTGTAGACTCCCGTAAAGAGAACTGACAGGTTGGACCTCGGGACACACAGATCCCTGTACATTTGAAGAACTAGAATTCCAAAGATTCGACAACTTACTCCTATGGTGAATGAACAGTCCCAGCAAAACCCCTCACTTATCACATAATCTCGTAGGTCGTAAAAGGGTCAGTATCTAGTGTATTGGAATCAGTGACCACCTCACAACAACTTGGAGTCTTTGCAGAAATTTCGTTATTACTATAAATATCAAACAGAAATCTATGACATTCCAATACTTCATAAAAACTTAATACTATTCTTTCTAACTTAATAAGAGATATATAAATGAAATAAATTTTAATAACAAGAATAAAAGAAATTAAAAATAACTTCATATCAACTAAATGTTACAACACAATCAAAGTCCACATGTCGTGTCACCAAGTCAATATTCTTAGTCAATATTCTTAGTTACACATATGTATGTATATATAAGAGACAGTGTAAGAAAAAGGAACATCCAATAGTGTTCTATCACTCATATTAAGGGACATGATATATCATCCAGGAACAGTAAATGGATAAAATATATCTTATCACACATAGATAATTAGGATTTGAAGATAAAATAGGGAGGATGGGAAAGATGAATCTATTGGAATCTACACACAAGACACAGACAAAGTCAAGACATTTATTCAGGTAAATATAATAAAAAAATCTAAGACATATATTCTCTATAGTATACTATAAACGGAAATAGACCGACTGAAGTGAAGCATACTAGTAGTGATTTAGGCAAGTACAACGACGTCTAATACGGGACATATATAAACCCTTAATAAATAAACTATTCTTCAAAACAGTATAAACTAAGTAATTAACGGAATTATAAATTAATTAGTCTTAAGGAATTAGGACCATAGTCTACAGATAATAATAAGTAAAAGAAACATTAGACACCAACTTTACCATGTTAATAAAGATTGGAATTGAAGTAAAAATAGATCTAAACTGATTTAGTGGAAGAAAGCTAAGTGAGTCACTTTCACCTAATTAATAATAACATAGTTACAATTACCAATTACATACTCAGTGTAAACAAAAAGTTCATTTAGTTGTAAAAGTCAATAAGACAATAAAATGATTGGAAAGACAAAATTAAGGTAGGAAGGGACCAATGAATAAGCGAAAAGGGAAAGACACGTTGAATAAAACCAGAGTAATAAGACAAAACCGAACACAATTTATCTATCGATCACCATTCGACGACACATTATGTCCCTCGGGTCGGACCGAGAGAGACTTCTGGATCTCCCCACTCTATACTTCCACCCACCCTCCCTCCGAGTTCTCCCTTCCCTATATATATATGTGTGAACATCGACGAAGTGTAACAACATGTCGTCTTTAGTTATCTTGTAACATTTCGTTAATAGGAGGTTAATTTTTATTTTTTGTGTTCACAAAACACGTATATAATATGATACTTATGTGTCTATATATGTATCTCAAATATAGAGACTCCTTAATTCCATCTTAAATCGTGAAAATACTGTATACAAAAAAAGACAGCTAACAATAGGGGTTAATCCATATTTTCGTAAACTTAATTTTAACTCCCGTTCTCCTCTTCCCCCGTTGTCTCCTACTCTTCCAACCTACCGTAGTGACTGAGCTACCTGTACTCAAAGTCGCTCGAGGTCCTAAACTACTACCTGTCCCTTCGGACCGTAGGACGTCAGGTACCCCAGCGTTTTTTAACCTGTACTGAATCGGTGACTTGTTGTCGTTGTTATCGTGAAAACACATTTGGAGTAAAAATATCTTTATCTTCCAAATCTCATGATTCACCTGAAGGGACCACCGAGTCTACCAATTCGTAGAGGATGTTACGCCCTCTGTACCCAAGTTAGGGACCCAGCCCTTCTAGAGGACCTCTTCCTTTACCGTTGGGTGAGGTCATAAGAACGGACCTTTTAGGGTACCTGTCTTCTCGGACCGTCCAATGTCAGGTACCCCAGCGTTTCTCAGTCTGTGCTGACTCACTGAAAGAAAAAGAAATTCACCTTGGAGTACGAGCAACCAGAGATCAGAGTGGAACAGTTATCATCCCTGGGACAAGTGATTGTCTACCAGACACAAACCTGTCAGTGCAGATACCAGGAGGACACCTCGCCGGGAATGTATCTCGAGAGAATCACCACGCAAGACACTCCCTTATCTGTTACATTGTACAGTACACTTGAGTGTCCTGAGGCGAAATGAACGTCTCCGTTCTCCTTGTGTACCTTCCACCTGTCAAGTGTTAACCTACACTAACATGTGACTCAACGTACGCCGAAACGACTAAACGTACTGGTCAGACAGGTTTAGTAGTTCCCATAGCCATTATTCTCTGTCACTTGACTTCTTAAGTTCCCACCCAGTTTTAGGTATTTCTTCTGATTTTACTCACTTCTTGAATACCTGACCAAAGACAAGTAAAAAAGAAAATTGAAGAATCTGTCCTAGGGACAAAAGAGTGAATAATTGGTCAGTCAGGAAATTAAAAGATAAACCACCTTAGGGTTAATAAGACGTTGTAGTCCGAGGGCAAAGAACTTCCATAGTAATTGAATATATAAAAAATTAAAATATAACCCCATATCAACTAATTGTCACAATCAAAACCCACATGTCGTTCCACTAAGTCAAGATACAAATATACATAGAATAAGAAAAAGTCTAAGAAAAGGGAATGTCCAATAATGTCTCATAACTCATTTCAAGGGACACGATACGACGTACAAGACAATACGACATTAAAATAGGAGGGACACTATCTAAAGGACAAATACTGGACGGAGACTTGTTCTCTTACTTTAACAAAACTTATATTTAACTTAATGACGGTACGTAAATGAGTTTAATTAATTAATCAACGAACTTACAAAAATTACATACAAATTTATGGATAACACATGAAATGTTATCACTACTCTGGTTGGGACGACCCTGTCCAAAAAGTATTTTCCGTCTTTACAGTGTATAACAATTTTTCTAGACAGTCAGGAAATACCTTCCTGAATTTAGGAACCGAAATCGTACTTAAAAACCCCTCTTGACTTATTTATTCATCGGGTCAATCTTTCAATCTAACTATTAGATTCAAAACTTTAAGATGTAACATACAAATCTGATATTAATCCGAAGAATAAAGAGTTTTCTAAAATTTTGTCGGAGATTATTTTGTCAGTTCTAAATTTCCCCCTCAATTATGTGGTCTTAAAAACCATTATATAAACACCACTATCTCATAATGTAACCCAGTACCTGTAAGAAAATGAGTACTTAATTTTCTACACTTACGAACTAATCAACTCGTTAATA
Source organism: Capra ibex (assembly GCA_006410555.1). Classification (NCBI taxonomy): domain Eukaryota; kingdom Metazoa; phylum Chordata; class Mammalia; order Artiodactyla; family Bovidae; genus Capra; species Capra ibex. The sequence goes on along the minus strand of SJYO01018169.1, from coordinate 25,608,691 downwards.
CAAACTCATGGACCATATATAGACCATGGAACCTTCTACAATCCTTATTTTCCACTTAAAATCAATTAACACATAGTGGAAGTCCTTTATGTATTAAATTTCCCTCTGGAGTTCCAGATCAGACTCTCTTTTTGTAATGATTTCTCTTTTTTTTAGATTGGAGACGATACTAAAATTACCTTCTGAAACTTTATATTATAAATGTATATAAGGGGTAGAATTCTACAGGTTTGTAAGACTCAAAGATTTAATATAAACAAAACTAACAGGAAACTCGATCAATCACATGGAGTGACGACCAATTGGTTCGTACCTTTGGTCGTCTGGTCACACTCGGCATTAACACAAGTGACAACGAAGTAGTACTTCTAAAAAATTACCCACTACTTGCTCAAGTATTTATCCAAGTCGTCTTGAGAAAAATGAAGAGTACAGGGACCTGTGAGAGGGATTTACTATTCTGACTTCAACTTTTGTACATAACGATGACAACATATATTACTTATCTTATCAAGAAAAGTGTAATTCTTTTGATCTAAGAGTCCGTTTATACCACAGAGTGTGTGTGTGTGTGTGCACACACACATATGTTTATTTGAGTAATTATTTTTTTTTATCTGAGTGTCTGTATCTTTTGTTTGAAGACCAACGGATTTCCCCTTCCCCCCTCTCTCTTTAATCCTCAAACTCTAATTGTATATGTTTAATGATATACATATATATATATATTTCCTATTGGTTTTTCCTGGATGACAAATCGTGTCCCTCGAGATAAGTTATAGACCATTATTAGATATTACTTTTTCTTTGACTTTTTTTATAAGTCAACGATTCAGTACAAGCTGGGACACTGAGGTACCTGACATCGTCAGGTCCACGGAGACAGAAGGTGATAGACGGTCTCCCGAGTTTATGTACAATAACTCAGCCACTACGGTAGATTGGTAGAGTAGGAAACGACAGTGAAGAGGAAAACGGGAGTTATAAAAGGTCGTAATCTCAGAAAAGGTTACTCAACTGAGACGTAGTCCACCGGTTTCAGAATCTGGAAGTCGAAGTCGTAGTCAGGAAGGTTACTTATAAGTCCCAACTAAAGGAAATCCTAACTGACCAAACTAGAACGTCAGGTTCCCTGAGAGTCCTCAGAAGAGGTCGTGGTGTTAAACTTTTGTAGTTAAGAAGCCACGAGTCGGAAGAAATACTTAGTTGAGAGTGTAGGTATGTACTGATAACCTTTTTGGTATCGAAACTGACATGTCTTGAAACAGTGTAAATGAACGACATATAATTAGCCTACTTTAGTCGACTTTAGTATAATTAAATTGTAAACACCTTAAACTTCCTAAGAGGAAAGAGTATTATAAAGGGGGTAAAAGGAACATTATCTTTATCCAGTACTTTGGTTTGTAACAGTATTAATAATGTTACGTATATGAAGTCTTTTTATTTCTATGATGCGATATTAAAATAACCCGAAGTCACAACCACTCTCAGGCTGAGCGTGTAGGTGTGTACTGATGACCTTTTGGTATCGAAACTATATACCTGGAAACGACCGTTTTACTACAGAGACAAAAAATTATGTGATAGATCCAAACGACATCGAAACGAAACTTCCTCGTTCACTGAATCAAAGTACCGACGTCAGTGACCGATGTCACTAAAACCTCGGGTTGTTTTATTTTAGACAGTACCGAAGATAAAGAAGGGGAAACTAAACGATACTTCACTAGACCGATCTACGATTCTAGAATTAAAAAGATTACAACTCAAAGTTCGGGCGAATAAGTGAGAGGAGAAAGTATTTCTTTTTTAATACCGTCTTTACTCCTGACTGCATCCTCTTGGTTTCTCACGTATTTGTACTGTCTATTACGGAATTCTTTTATCTTTTACTTTTACTTTTTGATATATCTAAAATTTAAATTCTGTAAGATCACGTCAAAGTCCAAGTATCTTTTTAACTCCCCTTCAATGTTTAAGGGTTTACGGGAAAGAGAGGTGTGTACGGATCGGAGGTGGTGACATTTGTAGGGGTGGTCTGACCATGTAACCAATGTTGACTACTCGCACCAATCCGTGTACTAATGGTGAGTTTCAGGTTCAATTGTAATACCAAGTGAGAACCACAGTGTGAAAGATACCCAAAACTGTTTTCATATTACTACACATAGGTAGAAATACCATATTTATCATAAAAGTGACGGGGGCTTATGAGACACGTTGACGGAGAGACTGGGAGGAATGGAGGAGACTCGAGACTGTAGACTCTCGGTGACTTTTAAAATGACAAAGGTATTAAAACGAAAAAGAACTTACAGTATCTACTTTAGTATGTACTACGGTTAGAAGTCTAGAAAGTGAATCATTGTACGTAAATTCAAAGGAGGTACGGAAGTACTAAACTATCGACTGAAGAAATATTAGAGACCTTTTCCTTTACCTTTGGGTGAGGTTATAAGAACGAACCTCTTAAGGAACCTGTCTCCTCGGACCACCCGATGTAGGTATGTCAGGTACTCCAGTTACTCTCAGTCTGTGCTCACTCACTGATTGTGAATTGAAAGTGGGAGTAGTTCTCTGAGAAATCAAGGAGAAGGGGAAGCGAGACGGGAATCTCACTATAGTAGACGTATAGACTCCAACAACTATAAAGAAGACCTTTAGAACTAAGATTGAACACAAAGTAGGTCGCGTTGTAAAACGTACCACATGAGATATATACAAATTATTCGTCCAACTGTCATATGTCGGAACAGCGTGAGCAACGGGTTAAAACTTGGTCAGTCAACAAGTTTTATATATATATATATATTTTATATACACACACATATATATATATATTATACATACAATATATATACACATATATATATATGTATATATAGTTCGTAGTCCACGAAATTTCTGAGTGGACTACAATGAAACGACATGTAGACGTTGATTGTATTGTAACAATATGTTGATACGAGGTTACATTTTATTTAAAAAATTTATAGACACACCACATGTCCCACCACTCCTGAATCGGTCGGTACACGGTCCATAGACATATCAACTGAGGTCTCGTAAATCATCCTTAAAGTTCAGGAGGTTTGTACCCGTCATGGGTCGGAACGTTCAGGTCTCGGAACGGAATCCCCTGGTTGTGTCATTCACTATTGGTCAATGTACACGGACGGACTCGTTTGTTATAGTACCAGGTCACACGAACACGTCCAGACAAATGTAGTAGTCACAGTAAACGACTCTTTAATATTCAAGTCGACTTTAGGAAACCGACGTATCAAGTAAATACCTTAAGGACATTGTTTTCGTACAAACTCAAAGGTAGGTATAAAATTACATAATATATAAATATGACAAGAGACTGAGAGAAGTATTATTAGGGAACCCTAAAATATAGGAGAGAATCTGAGGGACAACTGGTAAGTAGTTTCTAATCCCGTCATAAGACAATACTAATACAAAGTAAAAGTAAAGACTAAACACTATTCTTTCTACTACGGTTGTAACCTCTTTTACTTTTTCATTAATTTTATTAGAGCTGTTGTTTTCATTTTGTTATGTAATATAGTTCTTAACTAAGACCTCGTTCTGGTAAGTAAAACAAAATTTACACAACGTAAAAATATCCAGGATCCTGGAGTTTCGACCTAACTCTTTACAACGAAAACAATTAATACGGAGGTGATCTCACATCAGATGTATCCGTCTCACTGACAGTAATGACCTCTCATAGACTGGGATGGCTACGGAGTCACCAAAGACCTAAATAACCACGAAATGGTTAAAAAAAAAAACAGTAGACAGAATTTTACATCTGTAATAAAAGGGGACAAAATTACTATTCCTGAATGTCCCAGAATGGACAAGGTCCGATATATTAACTATCCCGATCGTAACTCGGATCAGAACCGACACAAGTCTCAAATACGGTCTGATTTTGTCCTGGTGTCCCAAGTCTTATACGGTTGACCTACTATCGGTCGTCCAGGGTGTAGATCCGTTTTATTTTGTGGGATGAGTAGTGTTATCACCGTAAACCTTAATGTCCCGATCAAACACGAACACAGGTCCAAAAAGTCAATATTTTTAGAAATGACACGAAACTACGACTAACTTTTAAATAAAAAGGTCCTTTAATAGTCCGAAAATTACTTTCGAGAGCGAAACCACCTTTACTAGTCACTTAATAAGTCGGTGTTCCGGTCGATGGAATGTGTGTCGATACAGAATCGTGTGTACGATTCCCTCCCCTTTCCAACTATAACAAACGGACTCAGACGTGAATTGAATAAATTGACTAGTGAACTTTTCGAACGACTTTCCAATTAGACTCCAGTCAAGTTAAACAGAGACCGGTGACCGGTCCACCTTTAGTGATAAGGAGAGACTCCCACCTCCAGTATTCTGAAACTCCCACTATAGGTGTCACTTTTACGTTAGATGCACGTACACACAATGGTTTACTCACATATACTACCCCTTGTCTTTTGAAATTTGTAACTTTACTATATCCCTCATAAACCAAATATTTTTGATTAGAAATTTAAGTATAAACAATGACATAACGGTATCGTTCTAAATGTACTTTGTAACACATCAAGTAATTCCCAAAAGAAAACAAACAAAAAAATGAAATCGGAAAGTAAGTTGTGTACTTAACTCGTAGATAAATGAGTTACAATATTTGGTTCATTTCTTTAATGTCTCTAGAAACGAGGACGAAGTTCCTCTAGACAAATCACTGCTTCCGTTAATTTGTTCTCCCGACGCACACGAAAACGACGTGACCCCTTCCCCTTCGGAATTGAATGTCGTTGAGTTGTAGTCTATTGTGGTTTTTTTTTGGGTCACGTTTTCCTTCTCTCCTGGACTTATTTATAAAAGGGTTTTTTCTGTCTATCTACCGCTTGTTCATTTACTTTGTCACGAGTTGTAGCGATTAGTAGTCCCTACACGTTTAGTTTTGGTTAATTGGAGGTTAGTTTTATTTAATTAAATATAATTTTTTTATTTCATTTAATAAATAATCTTTTTTTGTTTTACTCTATAATGGAATGCAGATAGTCTTACCATAGTAGTTATTCTATATACCTTTTTCACTTTGGTGATTAAACATTTCTACGTACGTGAGGTCACAAGTGTCGTCGTGACAAATGTTATCGGTTCCGTTTCTTTCTTTGGATTTACACGTAGTCATCTCCTTACCTACTTCTACACTATGCATATGTCTATGCATAGCTCCGTCGTCGTACCTACCCGGATCTCTAACAGTACGATCACTTTATTGTTCAGTCTACCTCTTTCTGCTTATAGCACACTATAGAGCATATACCTTAGATTCTGACTTGTGATTACTTACTTCGTCTGAGTGTCTATGTCTTTTGTTTGATCACCAAGGGGCTCCCCTCTCTCTTACCCCTCTCCGCTCTCTCCCCAGCCCCTGATTCTCTCCGCATGAAGAGAACTAGTTTCATGTTTTATTTATTCACTGTTCCTATATAACATGTCGTGTCGAAAATAGAACATTATTGAAAGCTACCTCATATTAGACATTTCTATGACTTAGCGATACAACATGTGGACTTAGATTGTATTATAACATTAAGTCAACATGAACTTAATTTCTGTGTTTTTTCTTACGTACGTTACGACATTACCCCCACCACGTCCCCTCTGAGAAGGTTCTTTGGTTCTGAAATAAAGGTCCCAGGCCTTCCCCTCCTCCCTTCCATACCCGTCTCCTCCCACAGGATCCACTCCGTCTCCGGTACGTCCTACGACTTCGCCCCTTCGGACCCTAAGTTCCTGACCTCCCTTAGTCCCCCGCCCTCCATGTAGCGAGAGTCCGATCGTCTTGGTGTCGGAGGTCGTCCTTGTAGACCAAAAACGTCACCAGTAGGGGGTGAAAGGACCAGGAGGGGTGAGAGACCTACCTACGGGGACGAGACCAGGTCCTCAGCCACGAAGGTTGACTGAGGGGAAGGACACACAAAAGGGGAGCGATCTGAGTGCAACGAAGGTCGGTCTAGGGTTGGAGAAACACTTGGGACCTCGAGTGTTTTACGTCTAGTGGTCACACGTAATTGAGTCTGATGGACGACTCCACTTTAATTTGTGTACGTATTTTGACTCCTTACTTGACTTGTTTATCGATTCTTTTAGGGATGTGAATGAAGATCCATAGTATATGTAAAAGGGGACTATTTGGTTATGAACCTGGGAAGTTGTGATTTTTTTTTTTACGATAAACATACGTCGAATGATTTGAAATGTCCATTTCGAACGTACGACGACGACGACGATTCAGTTAAGTCAGCACAGGCTGAGACACGCTGGGGTATCTGCCGTCGGGCGGTCTGAGGAGGCAGGGACCTTAAGAGGTCCGTGCTTATGACCTCTCCCAACAGTAAAGGAAGAGGTCTTCGAACGTACCGATGACAAATATATATATGTACTTAACCTAAGAAACAAAGTGTCTCCTACCGTTAATTGACGACAACTCTTAACCCGTTTCAGTTCTAATAAATTTGTTTTCGTTCTGTTAAAGACACACGAAGTCCAGAAGAAAGCCAAAACTTCAACCGACACAAATCGACCAGGTACACCCAACCAACCTCCCTCTATATCTCGAACTTGGTGTTTGAGATCAGTCACTTACTTCGGAGGCCAAAATGTGCAACTTGAGGTCCGATGTCCTAACCACACCGTCTGTGGACCTGTCCCTACTCCTTACTATGTCCCGCATACTGTTAATTATTGTACCCGGAACTTTCAACATGTATAACTTTAGGGTCAAGATTATGAACCCGTCCACTGAACCTAGATAAGTCGGGCTCCTGTGAAAGTACCTGACACCGTCATCAGATACAAGGAAGAGGTATTTAGATCCTGTGAGACACCTAGTCTACGACAGAATTTATGTCAGTCCGGAGGAGGTATGGGTACCTGAGTCGGTTAGATCTAGTTTTGATAAGACTCTTTTTTTATAAGGGACTTCTAAGGTCTTTCATTTTGAACTTAAACAACGTGTGGGGTTACTAAATGTCTCGGAAATGTAACAATCCCTAATATTTCACAGGTTTCTACTAAATTTGATATGAACTCGTACACACATCCAATATAGTAAAACACATCCATTATAGTAAAATGTATCCCCAGAACTCGAAGACGTCCAAAACCCCCAAGGACCTTGGTCACGGAGGACTTATCGTTCCCGTCTGACACGTTTACACAATCCCTTTCATAATTTACACTACGAGTGATCCGGATTACATATCATCCATACTATAAATCTCTTTGAAGGTCTAGACATACACTCTCAGACGTCTGTGTAGACCCATAAACTCATTGACTTTTCTCCTTTTCTCCCTATTGGTACTTGTCTCAATTCCTTAGTACTGCCTCCCGTTCTAACCAAACACAGACGAGTACTTTTCATCTAAAGACTTCTATTATCGAAACTTACTTTTTACCCTCCGAACATTAGTACGTCTTATTACTAGTAAACATAAGAAGTAGGGTCGCCATCTGTGTGTCACACAAGTAAGAGAACCTCAAGACCCACCAAGTGTTTCCTTAGTAATGTACGGTGCGTCAAGTTGTCATGAAATCGGGAGTTCTCACTGAGTTCCGTAAATCGTCTGACTCAGACTTTTTTTGGAAAAAAAAAAAAAAAAAAAAATGAGTTGGGACATCAAGAACCTACTTGTCAAAGACAGAGATTAATACACTTTCAACATACACGGGAAAAGAAGGTCGGACAACACTCACGAAGTACGTCCATGGACGACTTCGGAGTTTGTGTTTAAACGTTTTAACTGTTTGCTATTTATATGTGAAAACGCCCCCCCTCATCGAAACCTCCTTTTTCTCTACTCTGGGATTCTTTCTTACTACACTTAACGTTCATTTGTTTTACATCTCCTTCTGACTCACTACACTCTTCTTTAGTCTCGTCGTTCATTTTATTTAGTTATGTTTTTCACTCCGTCTTATGTATCCCTTCTCGGAGGACTCCTGCCTAAAGACCCACCACCTGGTCCTTCTTCGTCGTCGTACACTCCTCCCACTCCTACGAGACATCTCTTATAAAACTAGATTTTGGATTAAAAAATAGACTTAAATAATAGTCATTTCTAGAACACAAAAATTTTCTAGACAACTTGACCTAGGAAGTCTAGGCATAATTCAATACTTATACATCCACCATATTTATACGTGTTTCAACTTAAGATTTTGTCACAAGGACTCCACTGGTCCATTGATTAACGTTGAAATTTACTACACAGTGTCACCATTACACGAAAGAAGAAATACAATAAATTTATGGTCCTACTCATCGTAGAATCCAGACAAACTGGACCCCTGAGTGTGTACCATCGGTACTAAATTAAAGGACAACCATAAATAGTTCGTCTCTAATTCTCATAATAAAATTTCTCTAAGGATTATCTTTCGAAGAACTTGACAATACCTTTAATCCCACAATCAAAGACGAATAGAAGACAAGGGAGGTTCAGAACTTAAAGTTGAACGAAGAAAGGAAATTTTTATCTAAGGAAAGAATTTTTTTCTAAATACGAAAGACACTAACAGTCGGATAATAAATACTTCGTAAATTTATTGGATACACTGGAGACCGTCTTATCATTACGAGGATAAACTACTATTGTGTGCATTAGAGAGGAATAAGGGTTTTCTCTTCACACTCCTAGTGGTCACCTCTTACCTGTCACTCGACTTTACCCAAGGAACGTAAGGGAGGGATTGAACAATGATCTGTCGTCTCGATATCTTTCAGAAAGGTTGTTTAACTGCAATCTGAAAATTTATTTGTCAACCTTTGTTAACCATATTTACGTAAGAATTTAACCAAAAAGTGTGTATGTGATTTGACACTACGACACTTTGAAATACCACTAGAAGAAGGAGTGTAAAATTATTCATGGACTAGATTTCTTGCAAACTTACGTCTTTATTCGAAGAATTATCATCCAATACACCGAAAGAAAGACTTACATATAGTACACATACACCAGCACCAAATCAATGATTCAGTATAAACTGAGAACGTTGGGGTACCCATCGGGTGGTCCGAGGAGACAGGTACCCTAAGAGGTCCGTTCTTATGGTGGAACAAACGGTAAATGAAGAGGTCCCCTAGAAGGGCTGGGTCCCTCACTTGGGGACAGAGGAGGTGCCGTCCGTCTAAGAAATGGATGACTCGATAAGTCAAGTTAAGTCAAGTCAACGAGTCAACACAGACTAAGAAACTCTGGGGTACCTGGTGTCGTACGGTCCGGAGGGACAGGTAGTGGTTGAGGGTCTCAAATGAGTTTGAGTAGAGGTAACTCAGACACTACGCTAGGTTGGTAGAGTAGGAAACAGGGGAAGAAGAGGACGGAATTTAGAAAGGGTCGTAGTCCCAGAAAAGTTTACTCAGTCGAGAAGTGTAGTCCACCGGTTTCATAACCTCAAAGCCGGAGTTGTAGTCAGGAAGGTTACTTTTGAGTCTTGACTAGAGGAAATCCTACCTGACCAACCTAGAGGAACGTCAGGTCCCCTGAGAGGTCAGAAGAGGTTGTGGTGTCAAGTTTTTGTAGTTAAGAAGCCGCGAGTCGAAAGAGATATCAGGTCGAGAGTGTATGTATGTACTGATGACCTTTTTGGTATCGGAACTTATCTGCCCGTAAACAACCGTTTCATTACAGAGACGAAAAATTATACGACAGATCCAACCAGTATTGAAAGGAAGGTTCCTCATTCACAGAAAATTAAAGTACTGACGTTAGTGGTAGACGTCACTAAAACCTCGGGTTTTGTTATTTCAGAGAGTGACAAAGGTGACAAAGGGGTAGATAAACGGTACTTCACTTCCTTGGTCTACGGTACTAGAATCGAAAAACTTACAACTCGAATTTCGGTTGAAAAAGTGAGAGGAGAACGTGAAAGTAGTTCTCCGAGAAATCAAGAAGAAGTGAAAGACGGTAATGACTCGATAATCCCTTCTGGTAATAGAAATGGTAGACTCCGTATCCCTTTGGGTATGTATATGTGTGTGTTAAAGATTATGTCCCAGTAATACATCCTGTGATTATCGACGTCCAATGTTTTGTGAGTTCAGGACCGGAATGGATACTGTAAATAACAGAGAAAATTGTTCTGTAGGCCTCAAGTCCGTCCAAGTCCTACTGAATCAAAGTCCCGAGGCACGGTACCCGTGGTCCGAGAAATTATTAAATGGAGGTAGTAGGAACCGGGCATCTAAAGTCTGGAACCCGAGTAGGGTCATAGTGGAGGACTGCCTCGACACAGGTCTGTGTCCTTTTTCTTCGAAGTTGTGTCGAAAAATTTCACGTCAAAAAGGCAGTAACCGGTCTTTACCTAGAGTCCGAAGACAGACCTTGTCAGTGACCGGTGTACCCGTTTCTGTGACGGTAAGTAAAATAATCTAGTAAAGACTCAGATAAAAAAGACTTCCTTTTTTGGGTTCTAAGACAATTGTCGTATACCAATCTCACACTACTGTCAACCTCATAATTGTTTTAACACAGATGGCTTATGATTAGGCGATATAAAGTATATTGGACGACTTACTATCTTTGACGAGAAAAACATGTCTCTAAAAAAAAATTTATATTTCAGAGTTGACTTTGTTCAGAACATCCTTATTAGTAATTCCTACTTCATCGTAAATTAGAAAACCAGTAGATGGTTAGTAAGGACTATGAAACCGTAAAATGACTGTCTATTCACTTGAGAGATGTTTTACATGGGGGTTACATGAATGTAGTCATCAATACTTAAATACATTCTCTGGAACGATGTTCAAAGAGAACGAGATTTTATTGGAAGGGGTTAAGAATAGACGTAGACTCAAGAATAAAGTAAAGATGGATGGGGGTGGTTCATAAAAAGGACGGTTTAACCGACATCCGACCCAAAACGTCCCGTTGTAAAATTATTAACTTCCCCTCAAGATCCACTATTACTAGTTGGATCCTCTATTTTACATCATATGATCATTTAGAATCAGAGATTCACACGATCCTACGATTTTCTTAACGGTTTTAATAAAACCATATGATCTTTGACTTTTATTCCTTATATCTACCGATGTAGAATCCTTTACTTTGTCGTCGTTAAACTGTCAATTACTCACGAAGGAAGTTTAACGGTCAACTATAAAAATAAAAAGATACGGTAAGTATAAATTTGAAGTCTTTACGGCTCACAATTTAGTATGTACGTCACACTTTCCCAAGTATTTATAAAATTGGAAATAATTTACGTAAAAATAATTAAAAATGTCGGGGGTGTAAAAACATTGAATACAAAAGTAACTGGACAGATAATTTCCACTACAAGTAGTAAACGTAATCCTGTATATACATTACGTTCTAAAACAACCTACAATAAATATACCTTCTCTAATATTTTAGTTGACTGTATTTGGAAGACAAACACCTCTTGACGACCATTGTATAAATCTATAATTTACAAACACATTCCTACCTACCTACACACACACTTGTGTGTGTGTGTCTGTGTATGTATATGTGTACACATCCGAACTCAAGAAAAAAAGGAGTATACGATAAAGACGAATCCAATCCTACAAACAAGAGTTTACCGATTGTATTCCTTATGACAATAATAATAATACCAGAGAAGTCTATACGTCGTGGACTTCGTTGTCACGGTCCGTATGAGACTTTTATGGAAAATAGATTTCCAAATACTATGTGTGTATCCGTGACCTTTCCAAGAAAAATCCTTTCCAAACGGATTCGGTTCAGACTTGAGAGTCGTTGTACTTCGGATACCTAAAGTAGTAAGAAAAGATTCTTTTGTGTCTATTTGAAGGTGCAATCATCCTAAGTAATCCACTAAATCAAACGGAGTGTCATCGCTCCGTTAGTAAAACTTGTTCACATTTTAGTGGAAGTGTACTTTGTAAACGACGCCTCTTAGACCCCAGGAACAGACGATTTGGAGCTGAAAACGTGTAAACTATAAACCCAGTCTATTCACAGAGAAAGTGTCTAAGCTAAGTACCCAACCCTTACACGGAATCTCCTCCTTTACCGTTGGGTGAGACGATAAGAACGGACCTTTCAGGGTACCTGTCTCCTCGGACCACCTGATATCAGTACCCCAACATTTCTCAGTCTGTGTTGACAAACTGACTCGTGTTTGTGTGTGTGTGTTCACAGAGAAATGGTAGATTGTCGAGGTGCTGGTATAATCAGTTGGAGTCGCATTAGTAAATCTCAGTCGAATCACCCATCAAAGAGAGTAAAAGACTCTTTTGACCTTGAAAATTTGACTAGGTTCCATCTGTAACACATCAACTCAAACATGTTCTGTCTTGTTTCGGTAAACTTTATCAAAGAGTTATGTTTATATTTGAAAGAAAGACATCTACTGTCTGGAGAATCCAATTGTTAACGTAGGTTTTTATATATACATATACAAAGTTAGTCGATGTCTTTCGTTATAACTTCGAGTTATTTTTATATCGTATCATAAATATAAAAAGATTTCACATACGTAAAAAGTATTAATACTGTCAGAAACCAAAGTACTGGATAAAGATAATGTTCCTTTTCCCTCTTTTCATTTTTACTTATTTCACAGTTTAAAGTGTTTGCAAAGTATATGTACTAAAGTCCACTAAAGTGAATTAATTATATGTCGTTCATTTACACTGTTTCCAAGTATGTCAGTTTTGACACCAAAAAAAGTCATCAGTACATGCCTACACCCTCAACTAGGTATTTTTCGTGACTTCTCAACTACGAAAGGTTAAAGCCACAACCTCTTCTGAGAACTCTCAGGGAATCTGATATTCCTCTAGTTTGGTCAGTTAGGATTTCCTTTAATTGGGACTTATAAGTAACCTTCCTGACTACGACTTCGAGATTATGAAACCCGTGGACTATACTTCTCCGTTGAGTAACCTTTTCTGGGACTACGACTCTTTCTGACTTTTAGTTTCCTCTTCCCGAGTCGTCTTCGACTCTACCAATCTATCTTAGTGGCTGAGTTAACCATACTTAAACTGGTTTGAGACCCTCTACCATCTCCTGTCTCCTCAGAACGCTACCCCCAGCGTTTCTCATCCTGAATGCTGACTTGTTGTTGTGTTTACTCTGTAATAACACCTTAGATTTATATAAACTTCCAGTTTTGATTAACGACCCAAACGGAAGCGTACCCAAAGGAGGACAGAACGAATCAAAAAAAGAATCTCCGTCCCAGGTTTGTCCTGAACTGAATTTATCTCTCTTTCTCCAGGAATGCCTGGGGGTTTTCTTATGTGTACGAATTAAGTAGACGAGTCTCAGTTTCACTTATTTAAGATTTACCGGACATTCTCCACCCGTAGGAATTGCAGGAAAGTTTTTACTACACACTCACCACAAACAGTTCTCTAGGTTTCGAAGAACACCCACACGAACCCAAATCCATCTACGAGCCTTAGACGGACGTTACACCCTCTGGAGTCAAACTAGGGAACCAACCATTCTAGGAGACTTCTTCCCTTTTCGATGGGTGAAATCATAAGACCGGCCCTCTTAAGGTACCTCACATATCAGATGCCCTAGTGTTTCTCAGTCTGTACTGACTCGCTGAAAGTGTAGTGTAACCATTTTCATTTTGGGATTTCCCAGGGGTATCCGATACTACTATAACAATTCAAAAGTCACCTATTTTTAGTGTTAAATCTTTTATCGTCAAACCTATTTGTTGATGAACTCAAAAGAAATTCCATGATTCTCCCTTTTTCGTTCAGAGTCTAGGAATTCTATAGGAATGGGAATAGTTCTTCTATCAAGTCTTCTGGGTATCGTGATGATATTAAGTCACTGTACGTTATCGTTTACCAGAGACTTTAATAAGACCGCTTAAACAAAAGAAGACGGATTCCATTTAACGGTCACAATAGCTAGTTCTGTTCTGATAAACTTACAAACGTAAAAATTCCGTAAAGTTTTTTCCTCAATTATATCGGGGACGGGGACTTTAACTAGTAAGAGTTCCATTCGATTAACATTCGTACACTTTCTCCCATCATCACACCCGATCTTACTCTCCTTTTGGTTCCCAGACTTCTAGAGGAACCACACAAAAGTCAAAGTCTCAGACTCTTTGGGTTTACTGAAAGTAGGTCACTGAAACCAGAATGGCATAGTACCACGTATCAATGTATAAGGAGTAGATATTTAATTCTTAACCTGGACTACTGGAGAATCCAGAAAAGGTTGACACGAGATAAGACTTTATTATCCTTTTATACCATCTTCTTACGTCATGTGTCTTCTTGCGTCAGAACAAACTATATCTGTCTCTGTGTACTCCTCTTCACGCATTCTTACTGTAATTCCGATCTGGTCACTACGGTAGTTCGGTCTCACTGGTTCACTGTAAAAGACATTATGACACCTGAACTTCCGACGTCCATAGAATTGTTCCGTCAAGTATAAAAGTAAATGTAAACACGAATTTTACCGAAATCCCTTCAGATAAAGTCTTAGACAACGACAACAATTCAGCGAGTCAACACAGGGTGAGAAAACGCTTAGGGTACCTGACACACATCGGGTAGTCCGAGGAGACAGGTACCTTAAGAGGTCCGTCCTTACGACTCTTCCAACAGTAAAGGAAGAGGTCCCCTAGAAGGGCTGGGTCCCTAACTTAGGTCTAGTGGACGTAACCGTCCGGCAAGAAATGGTGACACGGTGGCCCCTTTGGGGTAAAGTCTTAGATGACGACTAACTAAAATCACTTTTATAGAGGTAACTCGGTTTAAAATGAAAAAATTCTTCTTTTTATAAATAGTTGTGTTGAAAGACATTGATATTCGAAATACACACCGTATAAAATCGAAAGACTTGGGACACAGAAATAAATAAATTTCACTATTAAGTTGATAGAATACAAAAACCTCATAAAAAATCTAACAGAATGTAGACCCCGTAAAGTACGTGTAAATTCCTATTGAAGGAATTATAAAGAAGTGTAATTTACTTAATATGGTACAACACAAAAACATAATAATATAGAACCTTTATCCCCTCTTTTAAGAAAATTCCAAAAACTTAGAACTCCGTCAAACAAAAGGGATTTTATAAAAACAGTCTTTTAAGGAACTATGTTAAACGTTTCCTTAATTTTCTATCTATCATTTACGTTTCCAACTTCTGAATTTAAATTTTTTTTTTCAAAAAGTCAACATGATATTACTTTTCCAGTCTATATTCTATATATTCTGAACCTTCTGAATAATGACACACTCTATGTTTAACATCGAATCTTTCAGACGGACCATTATGTACCATGATTTCTTGACATAATTTTTTTTTTGACATAAATAAAGTCCTCTTCTTTTATTACACAATAACAAATTTTAGTTTTGTCACTTTTAGACGTACAAGATGTGTCATCGAGCTTTTACAGGTATTTAGTACAAAATCTTATGACCTTAAACCTCATTTACGGGGTAACAAATACATTTTCGAATTGCTGACTAGTCGTCGAAATAAGAAATAATAATTACATGACATAAACGATCACTGTGAGTGAACAAACCGAAAGAACACGGAAACCTCTTAAGTAAAAGGACAATAGACACAGTGTTAACCCGAGAAAAGGTTCTCATCCCAAAATTCTTTCATTTGTTGAATTTTCTCCCTCGTTCCTTGACTTCAGATATTACGAATAAATGTTTCATATTTGTCTGAGTAACTGAATCTCTTACTCAGATACCAATATCCCGGTCCCCCTTCCTACCCTTCTTTCCCATCCTTCAATCCCTCAAACCCCTCTACCTACATACGTGTGAGGAAATAAATTTTATCCATTACTTGTTTGCGGATGACACATCGTGTCCCTTCAGACAGGTTACAATGTATTGTTAGATTTACCCTTTTCTTAAACTTTTTCTTATCCATGCACATACACATATTGACTTAGTGAAACGACCTGAGAAGTTTGATTGTAACAATTAGTTGATATGAGGTTATGTTTTAATTTCCAAATTACATCGACTAAGTATAACAACTTTTCGTCTTCGACTATGTTATAAATTTCGTCAATAGGAGGTTAAATTTGTATTTGTTTACTTATTACTATTTCAAAACCTATTTTAATTTACCAATTTTATTTATTTCCTTTTCTTTGTTGTCGTTTTTGTTACTGTTTTGTGTTTTATTTTGTTTTTAGTTACTTTAACTGGTATGGTCGTTTTATTTCGTCCTTTTTATGCACTAGTAAGCTATACGTCTATTATACCCTGTTTATTAGATTTTACGAAATGATTATCTTGGAGTCGTTTGATCCTCATCTCCCTTAAAGGAGTTGAAATTCCTGCAGATGATTTTTGAAGGACGAATATAGGATGAAGTACCCTCATGGAGCTATATGATTGGTTTATGATTGTCTATTCTTTCCTCTTTGTCTGTTAAGTTATTCTCATCCCAACAACTATGATGTGAAGATTGTCACTTAAGTAGTAGGTCTGTCCGTTAGTTATTCCTTTGTTTCATTTTCTTCGATAAATAATTTCCGGTGAATAATATACTAGAACAAATATACTTTATGGGGTTTATCCTTTCAGGTATCATGTAATCACTTACACTACTCTAACCCTCCTCTCCTCTTATTAAGAAAAACGTGAGTAGTTAATAAAAACGAAACAAAAGACTCTTAAAGTTATAGAGGTACTAGTCCCACCATGTATATGGATTTTAGTGGAATCGATAAAGTTTTTATTCAATAGTTTATCTCTTTAAAATAAGACAGACTGTAGATGGGTTACAAAAACTGGTTCACCGTCGACCTCCCTTTACGTCATAACATAAAAAAAAAAAAAGTCCACCTAACCGAACAAATTAAAGAATTCGACTTAGTATCCCTTTGATTACTAAAAAATAACAACAAATAAAGTCGACGGAACTGAAATAGTACACATTTAAGAGGGGTCTGACCCATTCTAGACAAAACGATCAGTATCCAAAACAACATAGACTCAGCAGTAACAAGAGGTTCCAGAGAGATCTTTGGTGGAATCTGATTTCAACAAGAACACAAACTCAGAAGTTTGACCTATAAATTATTTATAAAATTTATAAATTTATTTACAACTATATGTCGAATACTCGATATCAAAATGAAAAAATTAAGGAACTTTTACCAATAAAATACCATATGTAATAAAAAAAGAAAGGTATAAACAACATCAATTCAGTTGAATAATTGGTATATTATGTGTCGACATGTACAAATGTTAATATGTTAACCTGTTAATAATATGTTAACAATAGTGTAAAAACCTCGTAAAACATTAAATTACAGAGTCTCGATTAAAGGTTTCCCAACAATTCCAAAACCAAAACTAAAATCATATCTTCCCTGAAGTATAGACCATAAACCGGTACAGTGTGACAGAAGTCAGGATGTTTACAGTAGTAATGAAGACGTTCACAACTATACACGTATACGTTGTCATTTGTGTTTCAAACAATATGGCAATATTAGGTCCCCGGTCGAAAGTCCCAAAACTGGTCCTTACTGAACACCATCAAAATCATTTTCGTTGTTTTCTAGAAACGTTATGACCTGAAATCATAAGTGACTTAGCGAAATGTATACATTAAAACGACAAAAAAACGAGTTTCGACTACGAAGAGGAAAAAAAAAAAAAAAAAAAAGAAGAAAAGGGATAGNAAAAAAAAAAAAATGAAGAAGAAAAGGGATAGATCTAAGAAAAATAAAAGAACAATAAGAGACTAACGACACCGATCCTGAAGGTTTCATACAACTTATTATCACCTCTCTCACCCGTGGGAATAGAACAGGCACTAGGATCTTCTTCACGAAAGTCAAAAGGTGGTGACTCTTACTACAAACGACACCCAAAACAATACATACACCGTAAATAATACAACTCCATCCAAGGGAGATACGGGTGAAAGACCTCTCAAAAATAGTATTTACACACGACTTAAAACAGTTCTCGGAAAAGACTTAGACAACTTTACTAGTACACCAAAAATAATAACATAAACAATTATATCACATAGTGTAACTAACTAAACATGAATAATTTCTTACGAACGTAGGGACCCTATTTAGGGTGAAGCAGTACCATACAGTAGGAAAATGACAAAACACCTAAGACAAACGATCATAACACAACTTCCAATAACGTAGATACAAGTAGTCACAATAACTGGAGATTAGAAAAAATAAAATATAGAAACAGACCAAAACCATAGTCACATTACCACCGGAGTATCTTACTCGAACTCTCACAAGAAGGGAGAAGTCAAAAATACCTTCTCAAACTCGACAATCGAGAAGAGATTTACAAACTGTGTCTAGTGGACACTTCGTCAGACCAGGACCTGAAAACGAACAACCTTCTAAAAAGTAGTGTCAAAGTTAAAGTAATGAACACTAATCAGACCAGTATAAAAGACAAAGAAGGACCAAGTCAAGCCGACAACATAGAAAGATCCTTAAACAGGTAAAGAAGGTCCAACAAGTAAATTAACCGTACATCAACGAACAACATTAGAGAATACTAGAAAAAATAAAGGAATTACAGACAACATCGAAGAAGGAAAAGTAAACATTAAGATAACTAAACTCACGATAGGGAAAAAAAGAACTACTCAGACCGATTTCCAAATAGTCAAAACAAAGAAAAACTTCTTGGTCGAAAATCAAAGTAAAAACAAACTATAACAAAAGAGACAAGGATAAAGTAGACAAAGACGATACTAAAATACTAAAGAAGATGAGTAAAACCCAGGGATAAAAAAATTAATTCACTGTTCCGTTTAATATATGAAGGGTGTTCACAAAAAATTCTCGTATTATTTAGGTTTCTTACACGACCTACCTGGGAACCATATTTTGTCACTCGTACAGTCGGAACTAAGGTAGGAGTACTTGAAGAGCGAAAATAAGTTCTATACTGTGACGAAATATGTACAAGTGTCAAAAATGGTTTTAATATGAGTGGACAATCAGTGATTTAATAAGTGAGTTTATAAGGGATCTTTAAAAGGGAATGTAACTTGTTGAGAAGAGAATTTACTTATCTAAAAAAAATTTTTCTTTCGTCATCCTTTATAGGTACCTTTGTTTTTATATTAAATACATATATATTATAGATAATTTCACTTACTAGTTGACAATTTCTTGTACGGGAAAGTTACATGATTGGTTTTAGTGTAATTCTTGACAATCACCAAGTAAATGATGTGAAAGTCTTTGTCACTAGGTCTCGTTCCAAGACTTGACCTAGGGGTCCTTCTTCCAACCGTCAGTACGAATGAAAAAAAAAAATTTAAATTTAAATAAATAAAATTAACCTCCGATTAATGAAATGTTATAATATAACCAAAACGGTATGTAGTTGTACTTAGACGGTGCCTACATGCACACAAGGGGTAGGACTTGGGGGGAGGATGGAGAGAGGGGTATGGTAGGGAGACCCTCTCCATCTCCCACCCTACTAAACTCTCTTACCGTAACTTTGTACATATTATAGTATATTCTTTACTTAACAGTCAGGTCCAAGTACGTATGAAACCTAAGTCCCCACTCCTCTACTCTCGACACCAGTTTGATAAAAAGAATTGGACAAGGCACTCGACGATTACATCTACCCACTTTTCATCAACCTATTGGGATTAGAACCGTCCCTAGTCAATATTATTTATCATCTACAACACAAATAAAACATTTAGAGTACTACGTAAATCACAATATAGTCAAGTCAACGAATCAGTACAGACTGAGAGACGCTGGAGTACCTGACGTCCTACGGTCTGGAGGGACAGGTAGTGGTTTAGGACCTATAATGAGTTTGAGTACAGACAACGCAGTCACTACGGTAGGTTGGTAGACTAGGAGACAGTAGGGGAAGAAGAGGGCGCAAGTTAGAAAAGGTCACAGTCCCAGAAAAGGTCACTCAGTCGAGAAACGTAGTCCACCGATTTCATAATCTCAAAGTCGAAGTCGTAGTCAGGAAGGTTTCTTATAAGTCCTGACTAAAGGAAATCCTACCTGACCATCCTAGAGGAACGTCAAGTTTCCTAAGAGTTCTCAGAGGAGGTTGTGTTGTAAAGTTTTCGTAGTTAAGAAACCGCGAGTCGAAAGAAATTGAGAGTGTAGGTATGTACTGATGACCTCTTTAGTATCGAAACTGATCTGCCTGGAAACAACCATTTCATTACAAAGACGAAAAATTATACGACAGATCTAACCGGTATTGAAAAGAAGGTTCCTCGCTTACAGAAAATCAAAGTACCGACGTCAGTGGTAGACGTCACTAAGACCTCGGGGGTTTTCATCCCAGACAGTGACAAAGGTAACAAAGGGCTAGATAAACAGTACTTCACTACCCTGGTCTATGATACTAGAATCAAAAGACTTACAACTCAAAATTCGGTTGAAAAAGTGAGAGGAGAAAGTGAAATTAGTTTTCCGAGAAATCAAGAAAAAGTGAAAGACGAATTTCTACCACAGTAGACGTGTAGACTCCAATAACTATAAAGAGGGTTGTTAGAAGTAAGATTGAATACGAGGTCGGACCGTAAAGTGTACTACATGAGACGTACATTCAATTTGTTAGTCCCACTGTAATATGTCGAAACTACATGAGGAAAGGGTTAAACCTTGGTTAGACAACAAGGTACAGGTCAAGATTGACAACGAAGAACTGGACGTATGTCTAAAGAGTCCTCCGTCCAGTCCACCAGACTAAGGGTAGAGAACTTCTTAAAAGGTGTCAAACAACACTAGGTGTGTCAGTTTCCGAAACCGCATCAGTTATTTCGTCTTCATCTAAAAAAAAGAAAAAAACCTTAAGAGAACGAAAAAGATACTAGGTCACGTACAACCGTCAAACTAGAGACCAAGGAGACGAAAAATATTTAGGTCGAAACTTGTAGATCTTCGAGTGCCTAGTGTATAACAACTTCGGACCGAACATCTTAACACACGTAATGAAACGATCGTACACTCTACTCACGTTAACACACCGTCAAACTTACAAGAAACCGTAATGGAAGGAAACCCTAACCTTACTTTTGACTGGAAAAGGTCAGGACACCGGTGACGACTCAAAAGATCTAAAGTACAATATATCAATCAAAGAAAGTCACATTCTCAAACAAAAAAAAAAAATTTGTTTGCTGATTGTTAGACTTACAATAATAAGTGACTTTAGGATTCTAAATACCCGTGAATTTACGAATAACCCACGTCTTACCAAGAACAGTTTCTACCTTAGTAAACTTTAAGATATAAGTCAACGTAACTGAACCTTACAAACTTTTCCTTTTGTGTGGTTTCATATAAAACACCGGAGTTCATTAGAGGTCGGACCAATTCCTCTATTTATGTAAGAAATTGATTTCTTGTCGTTTCCGGAGATTCGACGCTCTCGGACCGGCTGCACGGACCTACGAGTGTACCCTACTCCAGTCCATACACAAACCAGGCACCGACACACGAGCAGGGGGAGACCGGTGGATGGGAAACTTCGAGACTCAGTTGTCGCATAAGGTCAACTTCGGTTAGTTTCGCTACGGTGGTCTTTACAGACGATTACACACACAATCTTATTTGTTTAGGAATTAGTGCAAAACCCTAAACTTCAGGATTGGAACAAACGTAAACAAAGTCTGGTATCTGAGTAAAAGACTAAAGGGTCTTTAGGTGTGGACACTAAGTAACAAATATAAACTCAAATCACTACATACATATGTATAACATATACATGTTTATTTAAAGTCATATAAAAATATAAATACTGTTCACACCGTTTCCTGTCTCGACACTGATAACCAATTTCCTCAGGTCCATATTGCTCTCACCCGTTTTCATAATGAAAATTAGATTCACCATTTATCTCCCAATCACTCGAATACATACAAAAAATTTCTCCGAATCAAAATATTAGAATTCCCAAAAAACAATAAATAAAATAATCAAAATAAGAAAATTTTATACGGTAAATTAATAACTCCTGGTCTTTTCCATATCTAAATAGGTTTTTTATTTTTTTTTCGTGAACTCTTGATCAGAGATCTCCAGACATTGTCCGTCATCATATTTCAATTTTCGGACTTTAACTGTGTAGGAACCACTGTGGAAATAGAAAGATACCTGTTGTGTACCAGTCCTAGGGTCACAGGTAAATGTCATTATCGTTTCATAATGTCTGATCGGTTATTGTATTTTTTTATATATAGAAAATTTCGGGTACCGATGTCATAAATTCGTCATATCAGATTCTTCATATAAGAGAAATTGTTTGAAAGGACCTCAGAAAGAATTGAGTAAAAGTGAACTTAATTATTAGATTCGTGTGAAATATAATTAGATATTTGTTTTTGGATTTATATATCCATAACTCATTTTTACTAACCTACGAAACTTTATCTACTGTCAGTATTTTCTACTTAAGAGAATACGTTCCGGGCAATGTTCTCAGTCAAATAAGTAAGTGAACAAAAACAATAATAGGGACGTGGTGAAGTATATAAGGTAGTTTTGATATTGGTTTTGAGACCTGTTGCGTCAGTGACAAAGCAATCTGAGCGACCTAGGAACGCGAACGAATAAACAAAGAACTAAAGGCCAGAAACGGTCCTATTATAAAAATTTGGATTAGGAAAAATCCGGACAAGGAGATATTTAACGGATCTAAACAAGGTGAAGAAAGGTAAACAGAGAAAAAATCACGAGTATAAACGTTTCTTAAAGAATGTGTGAAGGGTGGGATTCGACTAATTTGGGGGCACAACCGTAGAGGAATTCTCTACAACGTCGACGATGACGTCTGACTCGACAAGCGTCCTTCCTTATGGTTCCTAATACCGGAAATACAGGGTACAACTAAAAGAAACATGGTATGTGAGTTGTGTTTCTTCGAGGACGAACACTTGGAAATAAGACAACTGGATATCCTAAAAGGGAGGTACAACTGAAAATCACAAACTTAGTGAGTCACAAGTCGCAAAAGATACTAGAAAGGGGGAAATGGTAAAGGAAACTTGTCAAAGAAATTTCTTTGCAACGTCGTCAAAATATGTCGTATCGAAAACAACAGTACATTGATATCGTTCTATATTATATGTTTATTTACCGTAATTTTAACCCAATTTGAAACCCTCTGGCACCACTTGTACTTACCCACTCTTTTGGTAAATAAAGGGGTATCCTTTGTCGAAACATAAATTTCCTAAAGAATTTGAAGTACCACAAATACATAGTCACTATATCATTGACTCGCAAGAAAACTTCGTGAGTAAGGTATAAAGAAGAAAAAGTTTTTTTCACAATATTTGGACCACCTTTGTTAATACGTTATAGTCAAATAAGTATCCTTTTGTTCTATTTTCGGTAAAGAACCATTTATACCATCCCTGTCGTAGAAGCTCTTCTAATACCTCTTATCTCGAAGTGTCTCTCTCATATGTTTTCTCCTTTAACGAATCTTCGTCTTCTATCAATGCACGACACGAGTAGAAAAGCAAGTTCTCAATTTTGTTTTTGTAAATTCAAGTGAAGTTGGAACACTGATATATCTGAATACTTTAAACAGACTTTGCAAGATTCGAAAACAGGATTACTTTAAGGAAACCCACTCTATTTACCTCTCTCCTTTTTCTTTCAGGAAAATTTACTCTCCCTTATTTTTTCTCTGAACAATTTCACATTATTTACCCATTTTTCTTGACTTTCCTTCCTCACCCTCCTCGGTACTCTGTTCATTCAGTTCAGTCAGTAAAAATAACTCGTCTACGAGTACCAAAGTGATCCTACGGTCAGGAAAACCACAGGAACGATTTACCTGTCGCATAATGTTTTAGTATTTTGAAAAAAAAAAAAAAAGGACCGACACGATGCACCAAACGTTCTAGAATCAAGAGGTTGGTCCTAACTTGGACCCGTCACCTTCCAGTCTTAGGATTGGCGACCTAACGATCACTTAAAAGTTTTATAGTACTCTGGTAATTCTATCAGACTGAGAATATATCAATGTATATTCCGTATAGCAATCTATGTATAGTTAAATAATCAAGTTGTCTGTGTAATACGTGAAAGATACCTGGTACATAATAAGAACTACGACCCCTACGCCGTTATTTGTCTTGTCTGGGAACAATCGAAAGGTCCTTAGGGAGAAGACCTTTCGTCTCTCCCCGTGATTACGTACCATGTGTTCTACTAAAGTCTCAACATTCATGACTCCTTTTTGACTTTCAACACACTACTTCTTGGGTACCACTTTCCACACTTGTTAATGGGATGAGGACTGTTGATGTGTTAACGGTGGAAAGGCAAGTCGATTTTTGGCTACACGCGCTAGAAACATTTCTATTAATCTTGAAAGGACTTTATCATCGACCTCTCGTCTTTTCGACACGCACACAGAATTCCCTCGACCAGAGAGAAAACCACTACCCCCTCCTCGGTTCTCGATCTTGTAAAGTTGTCGACTGTAAAAACTCTTGAGATCGTCACCAATGAAAAAGGTGGTACGTAGACAAAAATAAGGTATGGGGACCTAAGTCGAAACTCTACAACTATTAGTCTAGTGTTTACACTACGACCGTAAAAGATCGACTATCCTCACATGAGTTATCGTCAAAATATATACAAGCAATATAAAAGTCATCGATAGAAACCTCAACAAGTTTATCAGAATTTTTCTTTTTTTTTGTATTTTACATTTATTTACTCTCCTTATGGCACAAATGACGACCCTCTTAAATTATAATGTCAATCCATTTCACAGGAGGTTATTAAAATATTTAATTCGTAATAAAGTTACTCTAAGAATATCTTAAAGTGCCTTGAGTCAAACGATTGAACTTTTGATTACATCTTTTATTACCCGATACTCATTGGTTCCGTAATTTTAGATAATATTTCCATATTGATATACCACAAAAAACAAGTTCCTGTCGGTTTATCATGTAACTTTTTCTAAAATTTTTCTGTCTTTAACTACATATATGTATATCATCAAATTAAACACTCTGTCTTACCTGTTCACAAATCTTATAACCGGCAGACATACCCTTTTATTTACTTTAATTTATACTGAACATGGTATGTGTTTTTTGCAATTTTTTTTTTTTTTTTGTTACGAGTTCAGTATAGACTGAGAGACGCTGGGGTACCTGGTATCGGGTTGTCCGAAGAGATAGATACCCTAAGAGGTCCGATCGACCTCACCCAACGGTAAGGGAAGAGGTCCCCTAGAAGGACTGGGTCCCTATCTTGGGTCCAGGGGACGTAATGTCCGTCTAAGAAATGACAGACTCGGTGGTCCCTTCGAGGAACTAAATATCTATATATCGTTAGATTAAACACTCTGTCCTACCTGTTCACAAATCTTATAACCGGCAGACATACCCCAAGGGACCACCGAGTCTCCAATTTCACAGACGGACGTTACGCCCTCTGGACCCAAACTAGAGACCCAGCCCTTCTAGGGAACCTCTTTCTTTACCGTTGGGTGAGGTCATAAGAACGGACCTCTTAGGGTACCTGTCTCCTTGGACTACCCGATGTCAGGTGTCCCAGCGTTTCTCAGTCTGTGTTGACTCATTCGTGTTCGCGAACGTGCGCGCGAGCGTGTGTGTGTGTGTGTGTGTGTGTGTGTCTCATTATCCAAATATACATGAAAGGTGTGTTTATTATGAATTTTTCGTTTGTTCTTTATTTTGTAAAAATTAGAATGTCATGTCATAGAACTTTTCATGTCATTACTTCATATTGTTGACCGTATGTCCCCGACCGTAGTTCGCTTGTCTCTTCTTCTCGACGACGGACCTCCTCCCTCTCTTACACCCTCTGCCATCTCGTCTTCCCAGTAGTCGTTGTCCTGAGCCTCACGTTCGACGGAGTACGGATTACGACTCCGTGTCCAAGACCAAGGAACTTTCTAAGGTAAGATAGACGGGAGAACTTTTTTGTTAGGTCACTACAGACCCACCATCGAGAAATAAAGAGAAGTATCCACTACGGTATCGTGACTTAAGTAAGACTTGTCGACGACGTCGGAAGTACATTACAAGACGCAAGAACAAGAGTTTTTACGTGTTACGGAGGAATCTATTTCTGGGGTAATGGACAAAGTCAAGAAGTCAATGAAGAAGAAGAACAGAGAGAAGTAGGAGAGAGACCCGGAGGTCAAGGTAGTCAAGAATAATCACTCGAGGTACAAATGTAGAAACTTTCAAGCTTTGAACTTCCGAGGATTCAGCCCCTGAATGATATGGATAACCTGTGGTTGACCCAGGATTCGGCATAAAAACGGAAATCGATTTCCGTTTCCTCTTTTCCTTTCTATACGGGTATACTTACGTCTCAAGGTTTCTTATCGTACCTCTCTATTCTTTCGGAAGGAGTCCCTAGTTACGTTTCTTTATCTCCTTTTGTTATCTTACCCTTTCTGATCTCTAGAGATGTTCTTTTAATCTCTATGGTTTCTTTGTAAAGTACGTTTCCACCCGTGTTATTTCCCATCTTTACCATACCTAGATTGTCTTCGTCTTCTATAATTCTTCTCCACTGTTCTTATGTGTCTTCTTTATACGTTTTTACTAGAAGTACTGGGTCTATTGGTGGCACCACACTAATGAGTGGATCTCCGTCTGTAGGACCTCATCCTTCAGTCCAGCTGAAATCCTTCGTTTTGATACTTGTTTCGATCACCCCACTACTTTGAGGTCGACTCGATAAAGTACAGGATTTTCTACTACGACAATTTCACAACGTGAGTTATACAGTCGTTTAAACCTTTTGAGGTGTCACCGGTGTCCTGACTTTTTCCAGTCAAAAGTCAGGTTAGGGTTACGGTTTCTTACAAGTTTGATGACGTGTTAACGTGAATAGAGTTCCCATAGTTTCATTACGAGTTTTAAGAGGTTTGATTTGAAGTTGTCATGCACTTGGCTCTTGGAAGTCTACAAGTTCGACCTAAATCTTTTCCGTCTCCTTGGTCTCTACTTTAACGGTTGTAGGTAAACTAGTATCTTTTTCGTTCTCACAAGGTCTTTTTGTAGATAAAGACGAAATGACTGATTTAACTTCGGAAACTGACACAAGTCAAGTCAAGTCAACGAGTCAACACAGGCTGAGAAACACTGGGGTACTTAGTGTCTTACGGTCCGGAGGGACAGGTAGTGGTTGGGGGCCTCAAGTGGGTTTGAGTACATGTAGCTCAACCACTACGGTAAGTCGAAGACATCTAGTGTTGTTTGACACCTTTAAAGAAGGTCTCCACCCTTATGGTCTGGTGGACTGGACGGAGGACTCTTTAGACACACGTCCAGTTCTTCGTTGTCAATCTCGGTCTATACCTTGTTGTCTGACCAAGGTTTAACCTTTTCCTCATGTAGTTCCGACAGATAACAGAGGGACGAATAAATTGAATATACTTCTCATGTAGTACACTTTACGACCCGACCTACTTCGTGTTCGATCTTAGTTCTAACGGCCCTCTTTATAGTTATTGAAGTCTATACGTCTACTGTGGTGGAATACCGTCTTTCGCTTCTCCTTCACTTCTCGGAGAACTACTTTCCCTTTCTCCTCTCACTTTTTCGACCGAATTTTGGGTTGTAAGTCTTTTGATTCTGGTACCGTAGACCAGAGTAGTGAAGTACCGTTTATCTACCCCTTTGTTACCTTTGTCACTGTCTGAAATAAAAAGACCCGAGGTTTTAGTGATGTCTATAACTAACGTCGGTACTTTAATTTTCTACGAACGAGGAACCTTCTTTTAGATACTGTTTGGCTCTGTCTTATAAGTTTTTGTCTCTGTAATGAAATGGTTGTTTCCAGACAGATCAGTTTGATACAAAAAAAAAGGTTATCAGTACACACCTACATTCTCAACCTGGTATTTCTTTCGTCTCGTAGCTTCTTAATTACGAAAACTTGACACTAACCTCTTCTGAGAACTCTCAGGGAACCTGACGTTCCTCTAGGTTGGTCACGTAGGATTTACTCTAGTCAGGACTTATAAGGAACCCGCCTGATTACGATTTCGACTTTGAGGTTATGAAACCGACCGACTACGTTTCTTCACTGAGTAATCTTTTCTGGGACTACGACCCTTTCTAACTTCCGTCCTCCTCTTCCCCTACTGTCTCCTATTCTACCAACGTATCGTAGTGGCTGAGTTTCCTGTACTCAAGCTCATTCGAGGTCCTCAACCACTACCTGTCCCTCCGGACCGTACGACGTCAGGTACCACAACGTTTTTCAACCTGTCCTGACTCACTTGACTTGATTTCGGTACAGAATAAAATTTTTAGTAGAGTTAGTATAATTTAACTGGTATATCACAGTATTCGTTTTCAATTTTTAGTACTCCAAAACTGCGACTGACCAACCACACTACCACTAAGGTAAGTATCTATAATATTTTCATTTCATCTTCTGGTAGATCTGGAATACTCATTCAAACGTCATTCCTATATAACTAAACTTCCATCACCTTGTGGACCCTTACACTCAAGACACCAAACTTTCTCTCAAGACTCGACAACTACATCTAAGTTTCTCGTATACGAATACCTTCTATCAAGTTCTTCATTCGAACGGTTCCTAAACTCTGACATCTTCTTATGACTCCTCTTTCAGAACCGTTTCTTACTTGAGGTCCATAGTCTGATCTAAGATATCTTAGATTCTATAGAATTCACCCTGTCTTTCATCTTTCACCATGGTTTATCTTGCTATTGTACTTTGTCTATTTTCTCGTTAAACAATGACAGTATAGAAAGGTAGCCACTAACCGTCGAGTAACTATCTTTTGTTAGTATTTTAGTCAGGGACTATTACATATTTTTTTTGATACACGAAGATTAAATCCTCTCAATAAAAATATATAGGTAAAAGGGAACCCACAAAATAAGTCACATTTAGTAATATTTAGCTAGGAGATTGTCTACGCGACTGAGAAGTCAATATAAAAGTTTTGACCACTGTCTTTTAGGAATTTATTGTCACAGACGTGTAAAACTCTTGTTAAACAAAAACGCCATTATTGTAAAATAAACTGAAGGTTTACTGGATACTCTCCACCAAAGGTCGAGTCGTTAAACCAAATATAATCTATTTTGATAAAGTAAACTTGAAAGTTTTACGAAGACAAAACAACGTCACTCCATACCGACCCTCGACGTACTACAAGTACCACAAATCATATGACGGTAGTAATGGTGTGTTACAAGTAAGTACATTAAGGGAGTGTACTATAGTCATTAAGGGAGTGTACTATAGTCAAACAACCACTCAGTCTACTAACCAAAAGAAACGAATTTCAAAGTGTAAAAAAAGAAACTATGAATCTACCGAAGAATCATGAAGGGTAGTTAATAAAACATAACCTCCAAATGCCAAAATTAAAATCCTTGAGACAAATTATATCTTTTTTTTACGGGTTTGGTCGATATTAGTGCACGAGTACTTGTCGTTTTTTCCGTATTGTGAGTTTTATGCATTGAAGACTACAATATCACTTGTAAAAAGTCAAGAGATACGGAAGAGATCTACTGAACGACGAATAAAATTCCAGTCTCGTCTATAACTATCTAACTATCGATTCAAGTGCACTTGACTCTTTATTTCTGTGAACCGGAACCGGCTCTACAGTCATATCATCGCAGAAGGTGGACCTGGTAGTGGTTGGTGGTGGTAGAGAACTACGTTTTTTTTGAATTCACTGGTAGTCAAGTCAGCAAGTCAGCACAGACTAAGAAACGCTGGGGTACCTGCGGTCCGAAAGGACAGGCAGTGGTTGAGGACCTCGAATTCACTGATACCTCTGAATACGAAAATTTTCAGTGAATCAGGTTCTCCATCTTCTCAGTGGAGAGTCACAACGAGTCGCGAAAAACCAAGTTTATTCCTCGTGGATTCACACGGCGTCACTTGGGCCTGGGTTGGCCCGACGTCATCGGACCGTGGGGAGAATATTGGACTTGAGTCACCCGTGAGTAACTTATAAACAACTGACTTTGTAAATCTGTCTCGAGACTTCAGATTAAGATGCATCTTATACAAGACACATACTAAAGGATTTTTTAAGTCAAAGTATACGTACGATTCTATAAAGTAAGGACTGATTTGGTACTTTAAACCCCCACTTCCATATAAAAATTTTAATATTAAATTGGTGGAAAGTCCTAAAAATAACATGACCTGAACAATATGAGATGACAATATGATATAAAAGATACCTCTCCTCAACTACTCTTTATTCTTCCACTAATTCAATCACTTGACAGAAGAGGTGAAGTGAACATGAGATGTCACTGTTCATCTTTTATTACGACTAAGCTCTTGTAATGTACTCGGACTTAGGTTACGACTAAATTCTATATGAGTGACACATGACAAAAGGACATTCAATGACATGGCACGAGTGACTCTTTTTCTTGGATTGAATGAATGTAAACAGTTCTTTGTTGGACGAAATCAATTATAATTCTTCTTTTTATAAGTTGATAGATACATCTTAAATATATATCATGACAATATAAAAATTTGAAAGAATTTAAACGAAATACTTTATCTTTTAGATCACTTTCTAAATTTAACACAGTATTGTTAAGGAATTCTTCGTTGTCCCTGAAGGGGTCACCAGGTCACCGATTCAGAAGTGCGAGGGTTATGTCCCCTGGAACCAGTCCCTTGACCTAGGATGAAAAGCGTTGATCTCAAGCGTAAGGTACTGATTTCTAGGACTCATAACCCTGTTTCTCAGTCACTTTGGTTCATTTATATATTTATAATTTTTATACATATATTGTATACGTTAGGAACACAATGACGAAAGTTACACTGACTTATTCTAAAACCCAACAATTTTTACTTTCCATCCACTGTTGAAGATTACAACAGAATTTATAGAAGGCGTTTACTTAGTGACAGTTAAACCAGTCCTCTCTTGATCCTAGTTTAATCTAGATAGAAAACGATAGACTAGGGGAGGTACCGAGTCCTCTTGGTGGTGGACAAAGACTTATACATTTGAGAACAATGATGGGTGGGATCCCACGTCAATGTCGGTCGGAGTCTTCCTTCGTCGAAACAATGGTTAGACACGGACGTCCGTCCTTGTAATAACGACCCCCACCCCCCAGTCACGGGTGTAAACAGTGGTGAAAAATAAGAGACACGAGTACTACACAACTAGGTCAATCTTCACAAGACGAACCACCTCGTAACCACGGTCCCAGAGAGACTGTCGAAAGGACAACCTATCAAGTGTCATTACGGACTATCAGTGATCAGGTGACAATTACGAGTTTTTACCATTTAAGAGACAGAAACGTAAATATTCGATAATATCATTTATTAGGAAGAACAACTTTTTATCCTCACGTCAATTTCATATACAATGTAAGAAAATACATATGTAGAGTATGTAGGTATAACATATGTACAAGAAAAGGTAATATCCAATAATCTTCTATACCTTATATCAAGGGACACGATATGTCATCCTGAAATAACAACTAGAGAAAATACGTATCAGCCCATATGGACAAATAGGGTCAGAGGATTAATAGAAGAGGGGAGGGTGTGAGAGGGGACCATTGGTATTCAAACAAAAGAGAGACACTTAGATAAAGACCAAAACGTAAAACAACAAATCAGTGATTCAATACAGGTTAAGAAACACTGGGGTACCTGACGTCGTATGGTCCGAGGGAACAGGAAGTAATACAGGACCTCAAATAAGTTTCAGTACAGGTAACTCAGTCACTACGGTAGGTTGGTAGAGTAGGAGACAGTAGGGGAAATAGTAGGGGGACAGAGGAGGGCGGGAATTAGAAAAGGTCGTAGGCCCATAAAAGGTTACTCAGTCGACAAGTTTGGTTCACCGGTTTCATAACCTCGTAGTCCAAAACATATACAAAGGAACTTTTGTTTAGAAATTCGAAAGAGGTTTTTTCTATTATAAACTTTTTTTAGTGACTTTTTACTTTCGTTTCTTAAGAAACAACAAAAAGTCAACGATTCAGTACAGGATTGAGAAACGCTGGGGTACCTGACGTCGTGTGGTTACAGGAGACAGGAGGTGACAGAGGGCCTCAAACGAGTTTAAGTACAGGTAACTCAAATACTACAATGGATTGGCAGAGTAGGAGGCGACGGGGGAAAAGGAAAACGGAAGTCAGAAAAGGTCGCAATCCCCGAAAAGGTCGATTACCACTCAACCGAGGAACGTAGTCTACCGGTTTCACAACCTCGAAGTCGAAGTCGAAGTCGTATCAGGAAGTTCAGTTATAAGCCCCAACTAAAGGAAATCATAGGGGAAGTACCCTGAACGCATTGAGTTACTTCAATACTCGGTACGGTACATCCCGGTGGGTTCTGTCCAGTGTCACTTCTCAAAACTGTTTTACACGGGGTGACCTTTTCCTTTACCGTTGGGTGAGGTCGGAAGAACGGACCTCCTGGGACACCTACCGTACTTTTATTAAGAAACTAACAAGATTTAATGTGTAAAACCTATGTACAAAAGTCCTTTGTAAAATTTGTCAAAACATGTCAAAGACGTGGTCTTCAGACTTTATCACAGTAATAAAAAATACATTTTTTGTACCATGTGGATGGATATATACACATACAAAATAAATAAAATCAAAAATAA
Organism: Capra ibex; assembly: GCA_006410555.1. Taxonomy (NCBI): domain Eukaryota; kingdom Metazoa; phylum Chordata; class Mammalia; order Artiodactyla; family Bovidae; genus Capra; species Capra ibex. Next base: position 25,575,969 of record SJYO01018169.1, on the reverse strand, counting down.
ATTTAACCATCTATCAACGAAATATGACAACACAATCAAAAACGACATGTTGTCTCACTTAGTCGATATTCACATGTATATAGGGGAAGGACATCGTGGAGGGAGGATAGAGGGGAGATCCAGTAGTGTCTCGTGACTCTACTCGAGGGACACAATTTACTGTCGAAGGGTGTTCGACAGATAAAATGTTTACCATTACACCGTACATCCGAAGGAGCCACCGAGTCACCATTTCTTAGACGGACGGTACGTCCTCTACACCCAAACTAGGGACCGAACCCTTCTGGGGGACCTTCTCCCGTACCGGTGGATGAGGTCATAAGAACGGTCCTCTTAACGTCCCTGCTATACATATATATATACACACACACACACACATATATATATATTAAATGAGATTCTATTTATATATAAAATAAATGAGGTCTTGAGTTCAATCTGAAAGTCTTACTAAAGAAATAACTAGGGACAAACGATTTCACCAATGAGAAAATGTGATTACTACAAAATGGGTTTACCAACGAACTACTACCGATTCAATAAAAACTCCTCTCACAACTAAAGTATCTATTTTACAAGTACCTATTAAAAGTCCCCCACCAACTTGTAAGACTTTAACATACGATGACATACTTTAATACTCTCAGACACAAATCTATATATTAAAGGACCGAACTTATAAGTATGAAAAGTAGTCTAAGAGTTTTGAAAGAGTTCGGTCACCAAATTTTCCTAAATTTTTCTATCGAGACCAATAAGAATCAACTATTGAAATTGTAGTAACTCTTAGGACTTCGGATCAAAATATAAACCTCGTTATTATTCCCTTGTCTCCTGATATCCGTAATAAATCGTTTAATACAGTTTCAAACAAAAACAGAGTCGTTGAAGGATGTAACAATATAAGACAGGTCTGGTCGGGTATTCGTACGAGAAGTGGTACTACCAGGATAACATAATAGGATGGTAAGGTATTACTAGTGTTAGGCAAGACTTGTAGGGGACAATATTGAGAGGAGACCGTTTAACATCATTTATACGTTTAACACTTCTCTTAGAGAGTTTACATAGACACAAAGTTTCTATACACACCAAAATTTCAGACTGGTTCTCTTACCCTTTAGATAAAAAATTTTGTTCATAAATTGAAACCTAAAGTCTTTCCATTCTTCTCAAAGAAGGGACTTATACTACGAGATACCCACTTTAGAATGTCAACGAACTTCAAAGTAAAATCTCTAGAGTCTCTACACCACTGCATTAAGGTTTATACTTAAAGCATTTTGAGTCGAGGTATCTTTGTCTAAACGACCTCACCGTTATCTAACGACTGTAGAGGGGAGTATTGTACTCCCTAAAACAAAGAAGAGTTCCGTCTTTAGAAGTCTTTCGTCGTTATCCGGTCCTCAGATGGGTGTATAGTATGAAAAATGACTCATGTAAAGGAAACATTCACACAAACGTCGACTTTGTACACGAAAATGTGGACCCGTTGGGTTGGTCAGTTGTGAATGGATAATTCAGAGATAATATCCACTCCATGTCACAATAATTCCCCCCTATGTAATCACTTTTTGTTTGTTACTTTTGTCTCGTTTTACTTGTGGATCCGTTTTAGGTATTAGAGAACCTCAAACAATTACTTTAATGTGTGTCTATTCAATTTTTGACTTATTAGTTCACTCATTCCCTTATATATGTACTCTGTTACATATATAACACTTTCCATATGTCAAAAATGAAAGTCATAACGAAGTAAAAGGGTATGAAAAATTGGGATTACTATTCCGTGGAAATTTTACTGGAGAATAGAAGAGGTTCACATATACCTTAAATAGTAAACAATTCCTCATGGCTTAAGACCTTACTACAAATGTGAATCTTCCTCTCAATCGTAGTCCGGATAATAAGGTTCGTTACCTTACCTCAATCTTAGGTCTTTTACTCGTTAATAACCATTTTTTTACAGAGGACGAAGGAACCATCATAATCTTTCCGGAGTCTTTATTAGGTAATTTCTCTCCAATTTATCCTTTACAAATTTCAATCCTAACAATAAAACAGCGACAAAAGTAAAATTGGATGGAACTTATTTTATGACACTTTCATGATCTACAATGATTCAAATACTTTTGTTTCGTAAGTAAGATGACCCACTTGACTGTACTGATACCTACGATTGTTCTTTTGTCTGTGAAGTCTTAAGAAAGTATGTCTACAAACTCCACTTTTTAAAGGACCTCAGTACACTACATCACCTTTCTCTTATCCTAAATCTGAATTTTCGCGACCTAACTTCCCATTTCTACAAACAGTAATGCTATTGGTACTCGAGTCCAACAGACCCCTGGTAGCACCAAATATATACACCAGAACTGTGTTAATTATTATGGTGGAATAAAGCCAGCATTTTTACACGACCAAACCTGTTCTTTGATATACCAGTTAAATTCCACTGTTGGTTGAGAAAAACGTAATTATTTAAAACGTACTATGTAACCGAGAAGGTTCACTAACACTCTCGTCTTCTTTGAACATACAGTCTTTTACTAACTATTAGACTTTTATTAAATATTCTCGATCTTTCTCCACATATTTATAATCACATAAGTAAACCTGTCTTAGTGGTGTCACGAACACATTTCTCTCATCTAAATAAAGTCAGTTAACGAGACCTTGTCTTGTCTAACTTGTCTAATGAATCTAATTTGTTTAATGAGAACAAATTCTTCGACCCATCTCTGAAGGGGACCTCCGAGACACCAATTCTGAAGAGGAAGGTTACGTCCCCACGTCCAAACTAGAGACTACCCCATTCGATTCTAGAGTCTTCGGAACCCCGGTTTTTTTTTTTTTTTTTTTTTTCTTTCTTTGTGTTACAACATTGTTTAAGCTATTTCTGAATTTTTTTTCAACATATTACGGGATCAAAAGGTTTTACACAACACAACCATAGTTCCTGGTCCTGTTGTTTCTTATTATTTGGATCTGAAATGAACACTACTCCTATTCCCTATCTAAAGTGAATTAATTTTAAGATTACCCAAATGATTTGACTCTTTTCACCGTGGTTAATAACGTATTAAAGTAGTTATAAGTTAAGGTAAAAGAAGGTCAAACGGAGAAATAGTAGAAGTTCTCTGTGAACGTACAGGATAATCGAAACCTTTTACTATTACTAAAATAAGAAAAAGTCTTCGATCAGGGTTAGTAGTGTCTACAATTACTTAAACTAGAATTCACTCGTTAAAAGATTTTCTTTTTTCTTTGTCAGTACCCTGAGAGGAGGGTTGAAGATAAAATAAGTCCTACTAGGTACACTAGAGATATTTTACCGACTTGGTATCACACCAAAAGAAAGAAAGAAAGAAAGAAAGAAAGAAAAAAAAAAAAAAAAAAAAAAAAAACGTCCCCCGACGACACGAGTCAGAGACAACGAAACGTGTCCAAAAAGAGATCAACGATGCTCGCCCCCGAAGAGAGATCACACCACACACCCGAAGAGAACAACGATTCGTACACGAGACCCCACCCTCCCGAAGTCCTCATGAGTCCGAGTCATCGACACCGAGTGCCCGAATCAACGAGACTCCGTACACCCTAGAGGGACCTGGTCCCTAACTTGGGCACAGGGGATGTAACCGTCCACCTGAGAATAGGTAACACGGTGGTCCCTTCGGGACGTGGTATCGACAAATCTAAAGAAGGGCTCTTCGACCGTTTTCTGAACACAAGTAAACTTTACTTTATTTTGGTTTAGTCAAAAATAATTGTCTTTTAATCAAAGGGTGTTGCAGTTCCAGGGAAGTATTCATCCTTCTTCTTTGATTTAGTTAGATTTAGACACTTCGGTAATAGTAAACAATTCCTCATGTTTTGGAAACGTTCGTTCTCGGTTGAGTGGTAAACGTTGAAAATTTTTATCAAAGACCCTGTTCTATAATCCCCTATTAATAATGATTAAGTGTTCCAACAATTTTTTTGTGCTCTCTCTATTATATATACCTTTGTAACCCCATCATTAGACGGTAGAACTCAGCGATCAGTTATTTATAATCAACTCATTTATTCGTTCTAAATCCTTCTTACTTCGTAGTTCCCTTATATAGGATTTTTATTACGAGAAAGAAAATAAAAAAAGATACGGTCGGTTCTGGGAGAGGGAATATGTAACCATGTCTACCGGTACTTACTCAAGTAAACTGACTGAGTCTATTGTTACTAGTGTTCGAAATACACAGAAAAGTTAGTAATTTTAGTAAAAATGGAGGTTTTAGACTTTAACTTCTAAGACTTGGGGGATGTGATCCTAAACTCCAGTGGTATTCTGAGTTAAAATGATAGAGGTAGATGACCGTCCCTCCTTGATATGGGTTCGGAGACCTGACCGTATCTTTTCTCCTCTTTCTTGTAAATTTTCCATTCGTTTTGCATATAAAAATAAATGAAATGTAAAAGTTTGAAATGAAGATGTAAGAACTGTATTAGAGTGTACTAATTCCAAATATGTTACTTGGTATAATCTCTTCTCTGAGAAAAAATCCACGCTAGTATAAGGATAGACTAAGATACTGTACTCGGTGATGTCTGAAGTGACAGAAGAAAAGTGTCACCCTCAAAAAGACAAGAATATTAAAATGTAAAGATAGGTTAACACGGTTACGAGTCATGACAAAGGTATAAGGATTATTAGACGTTTGACGTCGCCCCAATGGCTTTACAAGAGTAAAAACGTAAGAAACTACACAATTTTCATTAAAGGGGACCGTGTAACAAAACTGCAATACCACATCTCTCTCACCGTCTTAAAAAGAGTTTGACATTAACTAATAAGAATCTGAAAAAAGGGGGTAAGAAGTAACTATGATTAAAATAAACCGTCTTTCACGACATATTTTCCAAGGACAATTAGTCAATTTCAGAAATATGTATAAATATAGTCGAAAAAAAAAAAAAAAACCATAAAACGGAAGGATAATACTTAGAAGTCGAAACCAACTGAAAATTGTCCTAATGTTGTGACGTTAGTGTAAAACTTAATACTATTGAAGAGATTTACAAAACTACCAGACACACGAACACGTCCTTAAATCTAACGTACGAAATTTACTAATCCACAATAATTTCGCAAATAATATGTATAGAAAGAAATTTTTCGGACTAGAGTTGATCTTTTATTCTCACTAACGGTGCAGTTCTATTAATCATAATGATGTGAAAGACATTAATTTACTTCATGTGAAACATGAAAAAAGAGGACAATCCAAAGAGGACGGAGAGGGGTGGGGGTCCGTTCACAAAGGGATAGAAAAAAGGTAAAGAAACCTGCCACAAGGTAAAGAAAGTCTTCTCCCTGGCCACGAAAACATCCCCTGTACCCACCTTTCAAAAGTTGTAGTTTTAGTCTAAAATACTCGTTCTTAAAAGTTCCTTTACGGGACAAGTCTGTCCAGACAAGTGAGAGACCCTCCAGTGCTTACGTCGACCAGGTAAACGACTGACCCCTAATGTCAGTGCATTTGTCACGTTTGTGACTAAGAATTTAGAGGACCGTAGACTGTCGTAGGTTAGACTCTCTACATAGGAGTCTCAGAAGGGACTCTAGTCTTACATCCCCGCATCCATAAAAATCTATTACAGTTTCCTTCGTCTTTATTCCTCACAATCTCTTAGTAGGTACTTTACTTACTTTACTTTGAAGACCACCTGAGACATTCCAAAGCCAAGTCAGGGACGAAACTTAAACACAGGTTTTAAGTTTTATACAATAAAAGAATTGAGACAGGATAGGGACACAAAGTCGAGGAGAAAAATCTGGTGAAAAGAGACCTAGAAACCAAACTAAAATTTTGATAACAGTATTTTGATCCACAACGACCTCTTAAGTGGATTACCAAGACACCAATATCAATTCGGTTAATAAGTCGTAGAGAAATAAATGAGAGAATCTCATCTGGTCGATCTACTATTTTATTATATTGGACTTTTACTTTATCGATTCGTACCAATCTATGGAGTACGACGACGACGACGACGACGATTCAGCAAAGTCAGTATAGGTTGAGACACGCTATGGTGTCTGCCGTCGGGTGGTCCGAGGGGGCAGGGACCCTAAGAGGTCCGTTCTTGTAACCTCACCCAACGGTAAAGGAAGAGGTTACGAACTTTCACTTTCACTTCAACGAGTCAGCACGGACTGAAAAACGTTGGGGTACCTGACGGTGGATGCTCCGAGGAGGTAGGTACCCTAAAAGGTCCGTTCTTATGACCTCACCCAATGGTAACGGAAGAGGCTCTATGGAGTACTAGTAATAATTTTTACAGTGACGCCTTATCTTAAATTCATTAGATATATGGGTAGCTACAATACACAAAATAAAAATAAAATACTGAAGGTGAATAAACTTTTCGGAGTGTCAATATAAAATACGTGTAAAATTGTAGTGAAATCCTAACTCCTGTCAACAACTCCCATCCCCAACCCCACCCTCCATTACAAAAGGTCGGTTCGTCTTACCAACTTTATAGGAACTCACATTCAAACAATTTATATCGGACACTTCACGTCAGTACAGAGCACACTAATGAGAAGTAAATAACGACGATCGAACTACACCTTAAGGATGACTTTGGTTTATAGGAGGATGTCTACATTGAAGATTTAGAGTTTACAACGATACCTTTACGTTTAGAAAACAGTGAATAACTGTCACAAATTAATTATTATAATTTTTGTATTTCACCCTCCTGTACTAAACATATCTTCGTTGGTTTAAATGATAAACAGGATGATAAAAACCTACAATAAATATTCTTGGAGTACCCGAGTAATGTATAATTAATATATGTAAGTAGAAACTTATACTTTACGATTTATATTCATCCTTTGTCATTTCAGAGTAAAAAGTCACAACCACTAACGGCCCTATATAATTCTGTCTTTACTTAAGGAGAAAATAACAAAGAATCTTTAGTAAATAAAGGGGATTACGTCTGAAATTACATTCTCTCTTAAAATTTGTATAAAATCTAAATTTGTATAAAATCTATAAGTGATTTAAGTATTTGTTTACCGGAATAAACGTAAAAACTTACTCAAACATAACTAGTGTAAAAGTAATAATAACAGGAACTACGTAAAATTTGTAGATGGGTAGTTTTACAGTGATGACATAGATCTGCAACATACGAGCGTTTCTTTATCCAGTGACGAAAGTCGAAAACTTTAACGAGTATTTAAGGTAGACTTACAACATTTAATACACAGGTGACGTGTATGTTATATGACTGTCTACGACAGGGGTTTGTCTACTTCAAGAAATTACATAAAAAAGAATTGATTCGTATCAACTAACAAGACTCCAATTTATTATACTTAAACATAAATTATTACAATCGACCAAACCCCCTATTATAAAGTTTATTTACGTAAAGTTACGAATTTTATAAAGTCTCAAGGATGGTGAATTACATTTAAGAGATTATGACTTATTATCAAAATTAAGTTATTCTCTCAACTAATTATAACTTTTTTACTTTAGTTATCACTTAGAAATTTCACTTATAAAGAAAAAATTTCACTTAATAAGGAGTAAATAGAGACAAGATATAAGACCAAAATCGGAGGAACACCATACATATTATGACATGTGAAATTGAGTCCTATTTTATATTATAGGAGCGGATTTGTACAAAACGACATCATTACACACACATATTTTAATATTAGTAATGATTAACCTCAAGTCATTTCGTAAATTCCTCTAAGACACAAAGACAACAAGAGGTCAGAATTCATGAGAGGTTGAGAAACGTTGGGGTACCTGATGTCGTATGGTCCGATGGGACAGGAAGTGTTAGAGGACCTCAAACGTGTTTGAGTACGGGTTACTCAGTCACTACGGTAGGCTGTTAGAGTAGGAGACAGCGGCGGAAGAGGAGGACGGGAGTTAGAAAAGGTCGTAGTCCCAGAAAAGGTTACTAAACCGAGAAGTGTAGTCCACCAGTTTCATGACCTTGAAGTCGAAGTTGTAGTCAGGAAAACTATTTATAAGTCGCTATTAAAACAAATCCTAACGTTCCAAACTAAAGGAACGACAGGTTCCCTTAGAGTTCTCAGAAGAGGTCGTGGTGTTAAGTTTTTGAAATCAAGAAGTCGTGAGTCGGAAGAAATACCAAGTCGAGAGTGTAGATATGTATTGATGACCTTTCTGATATCGAAACTAATATATCTTGAACAATCGTTTCACTACAGAGACGAAAAATTATGGGACAGATCTAAACAGTATCGACAAGAAGATTCCTCGTTCGTAGAAAATTAAAACACCGAAGTCGGTGACAGGTTTCACGAAAACCTTGGGTTCTTTTATTTTAAACAGTGATAAAGGTATAAAAGGGGTTAACAAACGGTACTTCACTTCCCCGGTCTACGGTACTAGGACCAAAGAACTTTCAACTCAAAATTCTGAAAACTCAAAACTGAAAAAGTGAGAGGAGAGGAAGTGAGAGGAAAAAGTGAGAGGAAGTACTTCTTCGACAAATCACAAAGAAACGAAAGACGGTAATCTCACCATAGTAGACGTATAGAACCTAAAAACTATAAAGAGGACCGTTAGAACTAATGTCGAACACTAAGTAGGTCGGACTGCAAAACGTACTACATGAGCCGTATATCCAATTTATTTATCCCACTGTTATATATCGGAACGGGATGTTGAAAGGGTGAAAGATTGATCTGGTAACAAGGAATAGACAAAGACAATGAAGAACTGTACACCTGTCCAAAGAGTCCTCTTTCCATTCCACCAGACCATCAGGGTAGAGAAATTCTTAAAAGGTTCAAATAACACTAGGTGTATAAGTTTCCGAAACCATATCAGTCAATTCGTCTTCATCTCCAAAAAAGACCTTAAGGGAACGAAAAAGATACTAGGTCGTCTACAACCGTAAAACTAGAGACCAAGGAGACGGAAAGATTTAGGTTGAACATGAAGACGTTCAAGAGTCAAGTGGATGACGACTTCGTATAGAACTTCCTAAAAGTCGTAATTGAACGATTCGTACACTATACTCACGTCAACATGTCATTAGACTTGTAGGAAACCGTAACGGAAAGGAAGTCTAACCTTACTTTTGACTGGGAAAGGTCAGGACACCGGTGATGACTCAAAAAGTTTAAGCGACTGTATAACTCACGTCGTGAAACTGTCGTAACAAAAGATCCCAAACTTTACTGAGTCGACCTTAAGGTAGTGAAGGAGATCGAAACAAGCATCATAACGAAGGATTTCGGGTGAACTGAAATGTGGGGAACTACAAACCGAGATCTACTCACTGTTGTGGTAACACCAATAGGTCCAGTAAATCTTGAAAAACCACATCAAGAAGACACATAAGAACGGTGGAGAACAATTAGAGAACACGAACATAATCCAGGCACGACAAAGACAGAAAATAACACGTATAGAAACGTACTTTACAAGCGAACAATGGAATGGTGGTTAAAAGAACTTCTTTAGAGATCAGAAAGAAAAAGATGACAAAATAAGACAAAGAAACGTAACAAGTGAATCCTTGCAAAGAGTAGAGGGGAACGATAAGAGACCCTGAGACGTAAGTCGAACCGTATAGAAAGGGAAAGAGGAGACGGAAAGTGAAGAGAAGAAAAGAGTTCATAAACATTCTGGAGGAGTCCGTTGGTGAAATGGAAGAACTTAAAGATAAAGAACTACTACGAAAACCTATGGTGGAGGACATGTTACAATACTTGGAGGTAGGTATCAAGAAGTCCATGGAACAGACAGTATAGATTAGGGAACTAGAGAAACAGTGGAGATGACATATTAGTATTTTTTAAATTAAATCCAGTATGGACTTACTCGAATACTAAAGGGGAAGAAAGAAGTTAAATTCGGACTTAAAACGTTATTCCTCGAATACTAACATCGGTGTCAGCCCAGGTCCAGAACAGAAACGACTGACATAGGTTAAAGAGGCATAAGTCGAAGTCTCTTACATTAGTTAAACTAAAGTCACAACTGGTAGACCACTACAGGTATACATCTCAGTAGAGAACAAAACAACCCTTTTTTCCATAAACGATACTGGTCACACAAGAAACGTGTTTTGAGACAATCTGAAACGGGACGAAGTAAAACATGAGGTTCAGGTTTGAACGGACAATAAGGTCCATAGAGAACTGAAAGATGTAAACATAAGGTTAGGAGACACTACTTTTCCGGTACAAAAAACAAACAAACCAACCAAAAACCATAACAATATCTTCTAGAAAGGGACCACCGAGGTCACCATTTCTTAGACGAACATTACACCTTCTGGACCCAAGCTAGGGACCCCACCCTTCTAGGAGTCCTCCTCCCGTACCGTTGGGTGAAGTCATAAGAACGGACCTATTTGGGGTACCTACCTCCTCGGACAGTCCGACATTAGGTACTCCAGCGTTTTTTAGCCTGTACTGACTCTCCGATACGTTCGTGTATAATCCAGAACATCCAGAAGTGCCTTGGAAAATCGAAGAAGCCGTGGTGATCCACCCCATATCCAAACCTAATGACACCAAAACTTACCAAATGGAACCTTTACTTGGTTCTAGTAAGACAACAAGAACTCTAACGTGGGTTCATGACGTAAAACCTGAGAAAACAACTGATACTCCCGATGAGATAAAGAAGAGTCCCTAAGAACGGGTACATCATCTACATTACCCGTAGACTTAATTTAAGTGGGTGAGGACAGGTAAACTCAAATAACTAAGGATTTTACAACCACAAGTGAGAACGGTAGAGGACACAAAGACTTGATCCGCCAAATAGGACGTAGTAACATCCATTCTAGTAACTTTCAAACAGAAGGTATTAACTCGGAAGTAACTTTTACAATATGGGGGTTTGGTTTTATCTAATAAAAATGGTAATGGAACTCCAATTTTATGGTACAACAGTTTAGTGACGGTAAACAAAGGGTACGGAGTTATGGTCTTCTTAAAATATCCAGAATGAACGATACATTGTATTTAAGTCTATAAAGTCGTTACTTTTCCCTTGTGGTCGTTATCGGTGTGGTCCTATTTACCGGACTTTGACGGTGAGGTCCGTCTGGGTTTGTACAAACGATACATTGTTAAGACCAACGAACATATTTTTAGAATTGAGATTGACCGAATTTACCACATTCATTAAACTAATTAGTACAAAGTTCTTCGGATCTTTACCCGACCTAAATAACACACCAAACTCGACCCTAGACCGGGGCAAAACGACAGGATGACACACAGACAGATGAAGACACGTAGTTGAAAAGGTAGTCTGACTAAAGATTTTACTGTCGAATAACCGATGTCGTCAAGATCTGGAATGAAGACACGGGTTGAACCAGATCAGGAGATGACAACCCCTTTTTTTCTTTTTCTCTTTTTCGGTGACCTAAATGAGACTAACCGGGTAATCTCGATTAGGTACCTTGTTCCCTTTAACCGTATACAACTAAAAGCTCCGTATGAAGACCCATCTCAGTCAGGTCCTGACGAAGTGGCACCACCACAACCCCCCAAGACCCTTCTACGAGTGAACATTTGAAAAGTAGTAACGTGTGCCTTCCAAACGAGATTTGAAGACTTGACCCAAGGGCAAAGAATGGTAACGAGTATCAATCCACCCTACCATTACCGACTTAAGTAAATGAAGAATAATCTATGTTTTATTAAGTTTGGGAACATACGTGATGATGCATATTTTATCTATTGATTGCTCTTGGATGACATATCATGTCCATTGAGATGAGTCACGAGACACCACTGGACTTACCCTTTCTTTATGTTTTTTCTCCCCTAAATACATATGTCCATCGACCAAGTGAAACGACATGTCGTCTTTGATTGTGTTGTGACATTTCGCTGATATAAGGTTATTTTTAATTAAAATTTTTCTATCACTGTCCAGTTTCTTTGACGTATTAAAGATATTTCAATAGTAAAAAAGGTAGAAGACGTCAGTTGGACTTAACGACTAAGTCCGTTAACCCTTAAACGTAAGTGACAACTCTTTAATGACGAAGAACGAAGTAATCAAACCAGAAACACTTTAACCTAAGGAGCATATATGACTGGTTAAAACGTCATAGAAACTATCGTTTGAGGACAAGTGATTATAGTCTTTTTGACCTGTCAACTACTTTTTAAAAGAAAGAGTGACAAACTTAATCTTATACTACCTGTTTTACAGACAAAATGTATTATGACTAAATATTAATAGTTCCACCAATCAAATATGTTCATAGTAAAGTAAACTCGAAATTTTGTCGGAGACTAATAACGATTAAATATTTTTAATTTTGGACTATACTTCATAGAACGGATTTTATTGTCTAAAAATGGTAGTTCACTAAGTATCAAGTCTCAATTCTATTTTATTATTATGTACACCATAAGAGTCACACCATTTTAATACCTACTACGAAATAAATTTTTACTCATATAATTCTGTTACCTGTTAGAGTGATTACTCATTATATTTTGTACAGTGGTCTTCGACTTCATATACAGATCCATTATTATCTACTTGAAACTCATTTTATACTTAATTCCCTGAACTCCTTATATGTAACATTTTCAAACAATACAAATGTACATATCGGAGACCTTTAAATCCACACCTACTTTATAACTTTATAACTAAAAAAAACGGTACTCGATCCTTTATGAAAAAGAAATACAATTGTTACACATGGTACAACACGGTACACGACCCGTTTTTTGATCTATGACCAATGTCTGAAGTCTTAGTCAAGACAGATCCAAAAAGACAGAGTGACCTTCGAGTCTCATCTCGTCCTTTTTTCCTTCCAGTCGGGTGTTCCTACTAATTTTATACGACGGGATGTATCTCTTGTCTGAATACCATAACGGGTTCCCCTCCTTCACCCCCTCCCTACCTAACCCTCAAACCCTAATCGTCTACGTTGATAATATATATCTCTTACCTATTTGTAGTTCTAGGATGACGTATCGTGACGACGATTCAGTGAAGTCAGCACAGGCTGAAACACGCTGGGGTATCTGCCGTCGGGTACTCCGAGGGGGCAGGGACCCTAAGAGGTCCGTTCTTGTGACCTCACCCAACGGTAAAAGAAGAGGTTACGTACTTTCACTTTTCACTTTCACTTCAGTGAGTCAGTACAGGCTGAGAAGCTCTGGGGTACCTGACGTCGGGTGGTCCGAGGAGGCAGGTACCCTGAAAGGTCCGTTCTCATGACCTCATCCCACGGTAGCAGAAGAGCCTGACGTATCGTGTCCCGTGACATAAGTCACAGGACTCATTTGACATTACCTTTTATTATATTTTTTTTAACACGTACACGCACACACATATTGACTTAGTGAAACGACGTGTTGACTTCAACTGTGTTGTTACATTTCGTTGATGTGAACTTATTTCATTGAAAGTGTTCTACGTCGGGATTTCCTTACATGTTTCCCTTAAGTCCTAATGTAAGACAGATTTCATCCTAAACTATTAACTTATATACGAATGATTTTAAAGATCAACTCCTTACTATAATTTAATGTCAGAATATTCCACAGTGCAATTCTCATGTTTCGAAGTGGGACAAGACTGTAGGGTTCGGGAACCACGTCACGTACTTTGTTTTATCTAAGAATCATATACTATAAAATGATAAGTAAGGGAACTCCTTATTTACTAATAGAAGACCTTATCTAAGTTCTTGGTGTTAAAATACATAAAATTTATTAACGTAAACAAAAATACCGAATGAATTATATGGTTAGAGAATAAAAAGGGATCACGTGTAAATAAGAGTATGTATTAAGTACTTATTAAACTCCATAACAACAAGTCAGTGATTCAGAACAGACTGAAACAACTGGGTTACCTGACACATACGGTCCGAAGGGACAGGAAGTCCTAGAGGACCTCAGTCGAGTTTGAATACAGGTAACTCAGTCAGAACGGTGGGTTGGCAGAGTAGGAGACAACGGGAGAAGACGGGAGTCAGAAAGGGTCGAAATCCTAGAAAATATCATTCAACCCAAAAGTGTAGTCCACCGGTTTCATAACCTCGAAGTCGAAGTCCTAGTTAGGAAGATTACTTATAAGTTCTAACAAAGGAAATACTCACTGACTAAACTAGAGGAAAGGTAGGTTCTCTGAGAGTTCTCAGGAGGTCACTGTGTTAAGACTTCGTAGTTGAAAAACCGAGAGTCGAAAGAAATATTAGGTAGAGAGTGTAGGTATGTACTTGACCTTTTTGGTATCGGAACTGATCTGCCTGGAAACAACTCTGTCATTACAGAGACGAAAAATTATACGACAGATCCAACCAGTATTGAAATGACGGTATTTCATTCGTAAAAAATTAAAGTACCGACGTCAGTGGTAGACGTCACTAAAACCTCGGGTTCTTTTATTTCAGACTGTGATGAAGGTAACAAAGGGGTAGATAAACGGTACTTCACTACCCTGGTGTATGGTACTAGAATCAAAAGACTTACAACTTTAAATTCGGTTGAAAAAGTGAGAGGAGAACGTGAAAGTAGTTCTCCGAGAAATCAAGAAGAAGTGAAAGACGGTAGTCCCACCACAGTACACGTATAGACTCCAATAACTATAAAGAGGGCCGTTAGAACTACGGTCGAACACGAAGTAGGTAGAGTCGTAAAGCGTACTACATGAGGAGTATCTTCAATTTGTTCGTCGAATTGTTATATGTCGGAACTGCATGAGAAAAGGGTCAAAACTTGGTCAGGAAAAAAAGGTACAAATCAAGATTGACAACAAACAACTGGACGTATGTCTAAAGAGTTCTCCGTCCAGCCCACCAGAGTATAAGGGTAGAGAAGTTCTTAACGGGTGTCAAACAACACTAGGTGTGCCAGTTTCCGAAATCACATCAGTTGTTTCGTCTACGAAAAGACCTTAAGGGAACGAAAAAGATACTAGGTCGTCTACAACCGTTAAACTACAGACCAAGGAAATTAAAAAGATATAGGTCGAACATGTAGACCTTACAGAGTCAAGTGGATGGTCACTTCGAATCGAACTTCCTAAACTCGTAATTGAACGATTGAACACTTGATTCTTACAAACATACCACCGAACTTGTAAGAGAACGTAACGGAAAGAAACCCTAACCTTACTTTTGACTGGAAAGGGTCAGGACATCGGTGACGACTTAAAAGGTTTAAACGACTGTATAACTCATGTCGTAAGACTGTCGTAGTAGAAAATCCTAAACTTTATCGAGTCGACCTTAAGGTAGTGTAGTAAATCGAAACAAACAGTATTACGGTACGGAAGGAGGTCCCGTAAAAGGTTGGGTCTCGAGGTTGGGTCCAGAAGACGTAACGTCCGTCCAAGAAATGGTAGACTCGGTGCTCCCTTCGGGTTCTTATGACTTCACCTATAGGATAGGGAAGAGGTCCCCAAGAAGGGCTGGGGTCTTAACTTGGTCCCAGAGGATTAATGTCCGTCTACTCGATGTTCCCTTCGGGTATTACGAAAAATTCTGGGTGAACTGAAACGTAAAGTCCTACAGACCGAGATCCATTCACTAGTGTGGTAACCGCTAATAGACCTAGTAATGTTAGAAAAAACATATCAAGAACACACATAAGAACAGTGGAGAAGAATTAGAGAAGACGAAGACAATCCAGGAACGGTAAAGACCGGAAACAACACGAGCAGAAACGGACTTTGTCAGGGAACCACAGAGGTCAAAAGAACTTCTCTAGAGATAAGAGAGGGTAAGACACTTAAAAGGGAACTAAAGAAACGTAACAGGTGAATTCTTCCGAAAGAATAGAGAGGAACGAGGAGAGACCTTGAGACGTAGGTCAACACACACAGAAAGGCATAGAGGACACGGAAAGCAAAGAGGAAAAGAGTTTCTTCTTTTCGGAAGAAAAGAAACATTTCGGAGGCTTCTACTGGTGAAACTGAAGAACGCAAAGAAAAAGAAACACTACCGAAATCAGTGGTGGAGGATATGTTCAATACTTGAAGGCAGGTAGCAAGAAGTACGTAAGACAGATGGTCTAGATTAGGGAACTTAGACAGTGGAGGAGACATATTAGTACTGCCTAAACTAAATCCAGTATGGACTTATCGGATCACCAAAAGGGATGACAGAAACTAAATTCGGAATCAAGACGTTTTTCCTCGACTACTAGACGTGGTTTTAGTCGAGGTCTAGAACAAAAACTAGTGACATATCTTGAAGAAGTAGAAGTCGACTTTTCTTATATCAGACAGACTAAAACCACAAATGGTAGACTACTACAGGTGTGCATGTCAGTAGAAATCACGACAACTTTCTACCATAACCGATACTGGTTACACAAGAAAACCGGTTTGAGACAATCGAAAACGGGACAAAGTAAAACAGGATGTTGTGGTTTGAAAGAACAATGGGGACCATAGAGAACTGAATAAAAACGTAAGGTTAGACGATACTACTTTAAAAAAGGATCATTCGTAAACAAGAACATGCATTAAGTACTTATCAAACTCCATCTGACGTGATTGAAGACTAACACAAAGAAAATAAACGACAACAAAATATCATATATTTACCATCTATCTCATTACTGTTTTATTTTTGTACTCAGGATAAAAACACAGATCGTATAATAACATGAAAATACGATTATTAGTCTTAAATCTTATAATTCGTACTTTTTGAGGATATATCAAACATTAAATATATCTCTCTAAATAAACGTAACACCTCAAGTCCATATGGTAGAGAGATGTCTTAGTTTTTTCTAATTAACTCTATTGAGACCTAAAAGGTCCGTTTTACCACGGTAAATACCTCGGTCACTTTGTTCGGTATATGTGCATACATATATGTATACGTATACACATATACACAGTATACTAAAATTGAAAACAATTTTCATTTTAAACAATTAATTCGGAATTTATCTAACTTTTACCTTTGTCCGAATACTTTTGATCGTTCTAATTTATTTCCAAATAATGTTTTTATTTTTTGTTGATCACTTGTCTCGTTTCGTGTTTATTCTGTAACTGACACAAACACATAGCTCCTTTCTAAACCTTCATCTACGTTGCTAATGTCTTTATGGAAAAGACTGGGTTAAACTTTTATTGTATAAATCTTTATTTGTGCAGTTTTTATTTGTTTATTTTAGTATATTCTGTGGACACTTTAGATGGTGAAATGTTCCTGTGAAAGGATATGTCAGAACGGATACAATTGTCCTAGGGCTTAAGACGGTTTGAAATTTGGTTCTACCTTCTGGGAAGACAAATGGAGGAAGACTTAGGAGGTCCTGAAAAGACGATCAGTTGAATTTTGTAATCGTACCTCTTCCTGTACCTACCAAAGAGAAAAATACCTAGTATAGAACAGGTGTTTGAAGAGAAAACTACAATAGAAAAATTTATTATGTTGAAGAAGTTCATAATTTAAAAATAACGAAAGGTACTAAAAGAATAAGGATAGACGAAAGTAAGTATTACTTATATGGAAATTTCCTTAATACACGTTTATACCGTTCATCACCCGAAGGGACCACCGAGTCTGCCATTTCGTAGACAGACGTTACACCCTCTGGACCCAAGCCAAGGACCCAGCCCTTACAGGGGACCTCTTCCTTTACCGTTGGGTGAGGTCGTGAGAACGGACCTTTTAGGGTACCTGCCTCCTCGGACTATCCGATGTCAGGTACCGCAGCGTTTCTCAGCCTGTGCTGACTCTCTGAAGTGAAAGTGATACCGTTCACCATATTTTGATGAAACTAAAATTACAATTGAATAAATTAAATTATTATAAATTACAATTATACCTCTTCCGTTACCGTTGGGTGAGGTCATGAGAACGGACCTTTTAGGGTACCTGTCTCCTCTGACTTACAATTATATGTTTACACATTAATAAAAAAATTACTTACATAAATTAAAAACTGACCCGTCCCAGAACCAACGAGACGACCGAAAGAGATCAACGTCACTCGTGCCCGATGAGAGACCAACTCCACACGTCCGAAGAGTAACAACACTGAAGAAAACAACGTCTCGTACCCGAGGTCCCCCGTCCAGTCATCAACCCCGCGTGTCCGAATCAGAGGGACACCGTACACCTTAGAAGGACCTGGTCCCTAGGTTGGGTACAGGGGGTGGAACCGTCTACCGAAGAATTGGTGACTTGGTGTTCCCTTTTGGGACATTACTAAGAAATATTGACTTAACTACTGGCTCGACATACCAAACGTCCTATAGTCAAGGGGTTGGTCTCTGACTTGGGTCCGAGCACTATCACTTCCACGGTTCAGGATTGGTGACCTGACGGTCCTTCAAGCGAAACATTAACATAATATACACTTGTATATATCAGTTGTTAAAATGTCATCAATGTACTAATTAGAGGAAAGAACAGGAAAAAATTAAAAATAAAATACAATCAAAAGTCATGAGGATGGAGTTCCATCTAACCCGTCCTATTTATCCTTTTCCACAATTAAAATTTAAAATTTTAAATGAGAGACATTCATAAAAGTACGATTAGGATAGACCTATTTGTTCGGAATAAGAACAAATCTTACGTAACTTCATCTCACAACGTTTATGAAAATACTAAACGGTGGTTTGTAAACAAAGTAAAGAAACCATGAAAGAAACTTATAGGACGAGTAACAAATCCTTTTCGTTTACAAGTTATTTCATCAGTGTTTTATACATGAACAGAGTTGGGACTATAGGATCATTTCAAGATACAAACCTTTCTATTAAAAATTTGTTGTCTTGATACTTACGTCAGAATAAAACCATCTAGGATTTACAACACAAAAAAAAAAAAAAAAAGAAAAACTAATATCCGGATGAACAAACTCTAAATGTATTTGACAACTGTCAGTACACGTTTAGTATACATAAACCACCGTTTGGAGTGACGTAAGGTTCTACTAAACCTCCCTCGTCGTTAAATTGAATTTTCCTTTAAATGTTAAGAAAATGGTGTTTATTCCAGATCTAAAAGTCGGAAATTTAATACGAATTAATATCAAATTACTTTAACACTTGATATTTCCTTTTTTATACATTTGTATTAAATTCATATATGTAAAATCAATACCCGAAAAAACTGACGTCTATATTTTTATCTTAAGTCTAGAAAATCATAGGTACATCAAAAGATCTAACGTATACTTTCGTATTTGTGTCGATATAAACATTTCTCACAGAGTCTACTGTATTTCGTGAAAAAAACTCTGTCTTACCCCGTTTATTATTTAAAACTATTTAGACTAACCTTTTTTTAATTAAACAATTTTTTATATAATCAACGGTTTTACTCTTCCGGAGAACTATATTTGATTAGGTGGAGGTTTTATACATACAATAACATAATTTTAAAGCCTCACCCCTTTATAGAGAAGATTCTCTTTAGAAACTTTTTCTCCTATATAATTGAATTAAAATTATCATTTGACAGTAACTAAATAATTTTTTACACAGTCATATCCTTAAGTCGGTTGAACTATCTAGGAAGACACAAGAATGTTATTGATGACCACGATTTAATACACGTGTACTCTTCATAACTAATAAAGTATATATACTTATATTGGTTACCGGTTAGGTTCGTAATAGGGGGGTTATTCTGTCTTGTACAAAGACGTTTTTAATATTCACATTAAAATTCATTATTAATTGAAAAGGTTAAATTTTTAAGGTACCTTGAATTTCTGTATAAATGTATTATACTACTATAAGGGACAGTGTACGTGACATATATAAACTTCCTTTAGTATAAACAGAAATAGAACAGAATCTGTTATATTTTAGTCGAAATCGTCTTCGTAAAAACTTTGTCGACCCAAATTTTCTCACTTTTTCGACGAAATGCTTGGTATTGATGTTGAACAATGTTAATCCACTCTATAAAATTGTTCTTTTGTCCATAAGAAATTAGGACTGGTATAAGAATGATTATTTATTGGGAATTGTAACAGAATTTTAGACCTTCAAAGAATCTCACATAATAAATCAACGTAAAATAGTCAACTTTATGCATAAAACTCAATGTATTGATGATTTACTGCTCAACGGTGTTAATGACATTAACGGTAACTCTTTGTCCCCGTTTCTCTGTATGAACGTTGGCTTTATCGAAACACGTGTCATCTTCTACACAATCAGTAGATGACAATACATTCTTTAGGGGTCTTTGGACGTTAAAAACGTTTTGAAAGGACCAAACGAAAGTCCACACTTCGAGTCTTTAAGTCCGGACCCTCTGACCCGAAAAAGAGACTCAAAAATGTTCTGTTTTTGGTTCCGTAGTCTGTCTGGACTAAAGGAAAGACCTCTTACCATTTCTGTGATGGAACCTAAGTAGGTCCAGATAACTCCGAAGTCCTACCTCGGGGGAGAATAAGTCATGGGGAGTCGACGGGTGTAGGACTCGTACGTTGGAGGAGAGAAAGGTTCCGACCGTCGTGTCTTGAGGGAGAATGTCAGAGAAAGTATGAAACTTAAAAAATTCTAGTCCTTCGTGGGTCGAAGACAATTCCCGAAAAGGACAAATCCAAGTCGAGGGGGATATTAGATTAAAGACTAGTTAAGTCTCAATTGACTAGACTAGTACCCTCACTACGAGATAGGAAAAGTGTCAAAGATCAACTTTAGTTCCGTCCCCGAGTACGTGTGTGCTCTCTGTGTCCCACCGTCCCCTAGTGGAATCACAGACGGAAGGTCGCGCTCTTCACTTCAGTAACCACACTTTAGTACCCGTCTCACTTACTTCAAATTTATGACTTCTCGGTCAACCCGTGATCTTCAGGTAAGGTAACCAATTTTCCCTTAATTCTAATCATCTATGTGTTTTGACACAAATTTCTCTATTTGTCGTTCGTGGATGTGATATCGTGGTCCCTCGACATAAGATATAGACCATTAGTGGGTATCACCTTTTCTTGGACCTTTTCTTATATATTGACTTAGCGAAACGACATATGGACTTTGATCTTTGATTGTGTCATGACAGTTAGTTAATATAACGTCAAATTTTTTCCTCTCTCTCTTAATCCCAAACCTTCACTTTCTTAGTTTCTCCTTTTCCGTCTTTTGATATTATTGTCTTTTTTTCTTCTCTCTTCTTTTTACATTACATCGTATTTTACAGTACTGGATTTTCCGGAATCTGTCTAGACATAACGTTTCAAACTACTTGGTATAGATTTTCCTCAGTTATTTTACTCCTTAAAAAGTATAAAGGTGTTCGTTGGTATACATACAACTCGGACCTTTAACCCTCTTCCTGTTTATTTCCCTTTTACCGCGAATATTTCATTACTAGAAGAAGAGAGACATATTATGGTGTTTATGTTTTAAGTCAGAATGCTTCGTATAGAGTATCAGTACTGTCGTTAACTCCATAACCATATCAAATTTTAATGACAGGCCTATAATACTCACATAGTTTCAACTTGTTTTTTCACAGTCCATAACACGGTATGTGTAATAAAACACAAGTACCAGGTCAAGTTCGGAAAATTTAACAAAATCTTTAACTCAATTTCTAACAAAATTTCCAAAAACACAAAAAAACACTAAAAAAGACGAAAGAAAACGAAACAAAACAAACAAAACAAAAATGACCTTAAATCGTATGAATTACCTAACCTAGAAGTACTGGACTTTTCCGTGTTTATAGAATGAAGAATCTAAAACAAAAACATCTATTTGTCGACGAGTAAAGGGTTTATAGTCAGTACACAAAGGTGAGTTATAGTTGAGAATTTACCCACCTGTATTCTTGTTAAAACAGACATACGTGAACACATATTTTATCTATTGGTTGTTCCTGGATAATATATCGTCTCCAGTGACATAAGTTATAAAATATTATTTTTTCTTAGACTTTTATACATATATGTATGTATATATCGTCTTAGTGAAACAATATGTGGACTTTGAAACAGTTAGTTGATAAAGTTAAAAATTTTTTCCTTGTGGAAAAAGAATTGTTATGACTAAAAGGAATGGGGAGTAAAGAGGGGTTGTTAGATTAGTCTTCATTCTCTATAATAATTGTTACATAAAACCGCAAAGTACTACATTTTACAACGGTACGAATTATTTGAACCTTTAATAAAATATGACATAAGCGGAGAATCTATAAATTTTGAATCCAATCGAAGAATTTCAGTGACTCTTCGGAACGTTGTAAAGAATATTAAAGAATGGAAACATCTGACGACTATTAAGGGTATGTTCTATAACTGTGCTGACGAAACTGGAGTAAAGAAAAAAGTTCCAGTAAATTCCCAACTCTAGTAACTCTTTAATGTCAAGTACCCTTTGCAACCTGAACATAGTCTATGGAAAAAAAGACTTCAATAAAACTTTGGGTATTACAAACTGTAGATAAGATTCACACACAGGAACGAAGACCGAAATGAAAATCCACACGTTCTAGGGGTCGTACTCTCTTAATAGTGACACAGATGATTACCTTCATAAGTGTCGGGTTCCAAAGGAGTATGAATAGGTTCTTTATACCTGAACCATACCTCTAATCATCGTCATCTTCTTTTACACACCTATGTCGAGTGTAAACTACTCTCTAAACCCGAACTTCTGGGTCTTCTACTGTATACGTTCATTCAATAGTATGAACTTTAAGGTCGTTTCATTGTTGACAATGTCAGAAAGTTCTACGCAGTAAAACTCCCACACTAAAAATTTACGGTAGAAAACAGGAGAATGTAAAAAGACTAGTAGGTTCTTGTAATGTAGGAACAAACTCGATACAAAGGCAGATGAAGACTTTTATCAAACTCCATTACATACCGTTTTTTTTTTTTTTTTGGTATATCTCATTTTGTTAACTTTTATATCTTATCTCATTTTTTGGTTTATTTCCTTACATTCAACACGGTCTCAATGGTAGTCACGGTTTTTAAAATGTAATTTCGAAGGAGTATTGCTTTAGTTATTCTATTTGTCATTCGATGATTTTCTTTCTTATCATAGGTACCTATACATAATGGGTATCGTATCCTATAGATGTCCCTGTGTGTGTGTGTGTGTGTGTGTGTGTGTGTGTGTGTGTGTGGGTGTGTGTGCCCTGAGTCTTCAAACTTATAGTACTCTTTCTTTATGTTAAGACTTTCGTCTTAATCTTTAAATCTAAACGTAACATCAACTGATCCATCTGTAAATAGTATTAAGAGGTTCTTCGAAAGTACTTGATTTCAGTCGACCTTATAAAGTGGGTACGTTTTCTGGTGGATGGTATACAGTATGTTTATAATGAGAAATTTAGGATACACTTATGTGAACAGTTCCAACCCACCAGAATGCCTTCTAAAAAGTGAAGTAACCGTAAACATATAGTACTTTTATAAAATGAACTCGAAGAAGCACTCCCAGAAATAAAAGGGAAACTATATGTTCAATTTTCTCTTAAAAGAGGAATACCATATAATGTCTATTTATAAAGTTATGTCTATTTTATTTGAAATATGAAGTGACAGTAGTGTTAAACATAGAAATTGGAAATATATACATCAATGAAAAAAGTTAAAGAAGAAAGACACCTATCGGCGTAAAGTCCAATAAAAAAGGAGATTACAGAGATTTGAAATTCGGACCTTTTGTTCTTCAATAAAATCGATAAAAACCTCTACCACGATAAGTTGGGAAGTAAAATATCTATTCGTTTACCCGGTCTCTTTATTTTATCGCTGGGACGTAGAGTAAGTATCAAATATTGAGTTGTGTCCGATTTTAGGTAAAAGGATTGCTAATTTGTCTCCACCAAAAGTGGTAAGAGAAGACGTGGAGAACGGAAGAAAAGCACACCTCATAATGTATTACAACATCTTTAACGACTCAAATTCTAGACCGGGTGAAACGTTTCATCGTTCAATTGGACGTCGTCAGAGCACCTGAGTCGTCCGAGCTCCAAGGGTCCGGTTCCCACCCACTGTCACCGTCCTCAAGGTAAGGGTGTCCCGTCACGGTCCTCCCGGTACAATATGGACCCACGGACTGTCACACACGGTCCTCTCCACTGCCCCACACTCACACACACACACACACACACACACACACACATATACTACGTACAGTCATCAATCTAGTACTTTTGTTTGAACAGGTCTTGCGGGGACACTGAGTTACAGTGAGTCATACTCTGAATTCTTTTCAATGAGAAGGCTATCAAGACTTTAGGAAAGGGAAACACGGAGGAACTATATTGAAGAATAATAAGGACGTTTGTATTTAGTAAAAGGATTAAAAAATTTGGCCCAGAGAGTTAAAAGATCTATTAAAATAGTACACATGAATAGAGGGATACATAATAGGATATCACTTTCACTTCAGCGAGTCAGCACGGGCTGAGAGTCGCTGGGGTACCTGACGTCGGATGGTCCGAGGAGGTAGGTACCCTAAAAGGTCCGTTCCCATGACCTCACCCCACGGTAACGGAAGAGGCAATTTGAACTGATCGACCTAAGTTTCCGACGAATATTTTGGACAGAAGGTACATTGTTTCACGACGAGATCGTGTTGGACTCTTGATGGGACCGGTGTAAGGCGGAGTTTTGTTTGACTGCCCTGAAATAAGATCATGACTGTAAAATGTCAATGTGGAAATGAACTTTTTTAAAAAATCTTATTATAGTTTAGACTCATATTTAGTAACTAACGTGACTCTTTACGTTTTGAATTTACACATAACACTTACTGAAATTTATATAAAAACAGACAAAACTTCAGAGATAGTTACACTATTATGACACACAAACGAATATACTACTACACGTACACTTTTGTCGTCGTGAACCGTTACACTCCAAAAAGTTCAAGTACACCTGCGTCTCTCCAGTCTATCAAACGGAAGGTACGACATGTCATAGGTAATATATTAATCCGTTGGAAAAGAGAAGACGAAACTACTTCGGAACCGAATGAAGGTCGAAAAGAACAGGTTTTGACGTTCTTTAGAAAGAACCGTAAGTATCGATTGTGACCATAATACAAGAATTCTGTAATTATAAAAATCGAAATACTCCATCTCAAGTTAATAAAGATTTTCACCGGTCAAATGTCAAGATGGTTGTTATACACTTGAAATAAAAAGACGTAAGAGAAGTTGGAAAGCTTGACCGTGAGTGAATTAAGACCCATCTTCCTATACACATTTTAATATGGAGTAACATTTTAAAACAAAGAGGAAGGATGGTTACTCTAACTTTTACAAGCATAACAATAACCGACGAGTCTTTAGGAAATGACACTTTACGGACGAGCACTGAAAACGGGTCTAAAATGACTTGAGAAACCGATAAATTTAAAACTAAAAGTATAAATTCAGGAACTAGGTAGACATTAAATAAAACAGATACACTCCAAAAAGTGATCCCGTAGACTATCACAGGACTGTGACATATAAATTATCAGTGTGAAAGGAGGCTACTACACGTTTCGGTCGATTGTACGTCCAGTCTAAAACATAGACTACACCAGACAAAGACCCAAGACAGAAGACAAGAGACCGAAATAACACAGACAGACACATGGTTCAACTATGAGGAAATTGTCATCGGAATATCTTCGGCCCACTATCCCTTCAGTGAAACAAAAGGAGGAAAACCTCGTAGGAGTCACAAAATGAAAAGTGACATAAAAAAAATGTTTGTACAAGGAACTTTAGAGGACAACGTTAAAGTAACTTTAACACAACGTAGACATCTAGTAAAACTTTTCTTAACTGTAGGAATATCATTTCTTAGAAAGACAGTAACTCTTGAAATACGTAGACGTCGATAG
Source organism: Capra ibex (assembly GCA_006410555.1). Lineage (NCBI taxonomy): Eukaryota > Metazoa > Chordata > Mammalia > Artiodactyla > Bovidae > Capra > Capra ibex. The sequence continues at coordinate 25,550,125 of SJYO01018169.1, read as the reverse complement.
ATCCATAACAAACAACAGACATGTCAAAATTTGATAAGAAATATCTTTACACTACGTGGTAATAAATCTAAATAAAGATACTAGAGATACACCAACATGTAAACGATTCATACAAGTTGAGAAACACTGGGGTACGTGACATCGTACGGTCGGAGGAAACAGGAGGTGACAGAGGACCTATAACGAGTTTAAGTACAGGCACCTCAACCACCACGACAGATTGGTAGAGTAGGAGACGACAGGAGAAGAGGAAAAAGGAAGTTACAAAGGGTTGTAGTCCGTGAAAAGATTACTCAGTATATAAACATAGTCTATCGGTTTTATAATCTCGAAGTCGAAGTCGTCATCAGGAAGGTTTCTTATAAGTCCTAACTAAAGGAAATTCTAACTGGCTAAACTAGAGGAACGTCAGGTTCCCTGAGAGTTCTCAGAAGAGGTCGTTGTGTTAAGTCTTCGTAGTTAAGTAACCGTGAGTTGGAGGACATACCAGGTCGAGAGTGTAGACATGTACTGATGACCTTTTCGGTATCTAAACTGATCTACCTGGAAACAACCTTTTCACTATAGAGACTAAAAATTATGTGACAGATCCAAACAGTATCGAAAGGAAGGTTTCTCGTTCGTAGAAAATTAAAGTACCGACATCAGTGACAAGGGTCACTAAAACCTCGACTTTTTATATTTTAGAAAGTGACGAAGGTGAACAAGGAGAACATAAACGGTACTTCACTACCCTGTCCTATGGTGTTAGAAGTAAAAAACTTACAACTCAAAATTCGGTCTAAAAAGTGAGACGAGAAGGTAGGAGTAGTTCTCCGAGAAATAAGGAGACCTGAAAAATGGATGGTACTCACCATAATAGACGTATAGACTCCAACAACTATAAAGACGGTCGTTAGACCTAACACCGATACGAAGTAGGTCGGACCGTAAATCGTAGGATATGAGACGTATCTTCAATTTATTTGTCCCATTGTTATATGTCGGAACAGCATGAGGAAGGTTTAAATCTTGGTCAGTCAACAAAGTACAGGTCAAGATTGACAACGAAGGACGTATGCCCAAAGAGTCCTCTGTCCATTGCACCAGACCATAAGGGTAGAGTAATTCTTAAAGGTGTCAAACAACACTAGATCTGTCAGTTTCCGAAGTCTTATCAATTACTTCGTCTTCATTTACAAAAAGACCTTAAGGGAACACAAAAGGTACTAGGTCGACTTATAATCGTTAAACCAGAGACCAAGGAGACGGAAAAGATTTAGATCGAACATGTAGATCTTCATGAACCAAGTGTATGACGACTTCGGATCGAACTTACTGAAACACGTATTGAAACGATCGTATACTTTACTCCTGTCAACATGTCATCAAACTTGTAATAAACGGTAACGGGAAGAAACCCTAACCTTACTTTTGACTGAAAAGGTCAGAACACCGGTGACGACTCAAAAGGTTTAAACAACTATATAACTTACGTCGTAAACGTGTTGTAGTAGACTGTCCTAAACTTTATCGAGTCGACCTTAAGGTAGTGGAAGTCGTTAAGACAAGTATCGTTACGATGGATTCCGGGTGAACTGAAGTGTGAGATCCTATAGACCGAGGTCCACACACTGGGGTGGTAACGTTAATAGACCCGGTATTTCTGTAAAAAACATATCAAGACACATAAGAACGGTGGAGAAGGATTAGAGAAGACGAAGAAAATCCAGGAAGGATAAAGACAGGAAATAAAACGGGTAGGAAGGTACTTTATGAGAGAACTATAGTGGTTAAAAGAACTTCTTTAGAGGTCAGAAAGGGTAAGATAACAAAAGGAGACAAAGAAACGTAACAAACAACTTCTTCCGGAAGAATAGAGAGAAACGAGAAGAGAACTTGAGACGTAAGTCAACCCATATAGAATGGGAAAGAGAAAAGAAGCGATGATAAAAATTTCGGAGGAGTCCGTTACAGAAACGGTAGAACGTAAAGAAAAAGGAACTCTACCAAAATTTATGACGAACGACATGTTACAACACTTGGAGACAGATACCAAGAAGTTTGTGAAACAGATGGTGTTAATTAGGGGACTTAGATAAACAGTGGACGTGACATATTAGTACACCCTAAACTAAATCCAGTATGGACTTACTGACTCGGTGTCAGTCGAGGTCCAGAACAAAAACGACTGACATATCTCGAAGAGGTAGAAACCTACGTTTCTTGTACTATTCAGACTAAAGACATAACTGGTAGGCCACACATGTACACATCTCAACAAAGAACGTAACAACCTTTTTCCACAAACGATAATAGTCGTACGAGAGAACTGTTTTGAGACAATCGGAAACGGGACGAAGCAAAACATGAAGTTCCGGTTTGAACGGACAATGAGGTTCATAGAGAACTGAAGGATGGCACTAAATTTCTTGTAGGTCAGGGGACACTAAATTTCCTGAAAAAAAAAACCACAACCAAGATCCACAACATCCAGAAAATCTTAGTCAGTTGAAATCGAAGAAGCCGTAGTCACGAACCCCGTATGTAAAGCTAATCACACTACAACTTATCAAACGAAACCTTTATTTTGTTCTAATGAGACAGTAAAAACCTAAACGAGGGTTCATGACGTAAAACTTGATAAAACAACGGATACTCCCGATAAGGTAAAGAAGATTTCCTAAGAACAGGTGTCATCATCTATATTACCAGTAGACTTAATTTAAACAGGTAAGGACAGGTAGAATCAAGTGACTAAGGATTCTAAGGCTACAAGTTAGAACGATGGAGGACGAACTGGTGTAAGTCAAGACAACACCGAGTCGACCATTTCTTAGACGACCATTACATCCTCTGGACCTAAGTTAGTGACCCAACCCTTCTAGAGGACCTCTTCCCTTTCCGATGGGTGAGGTTATAAGACCGGATCTCTTAAGGTGCCTGCCATATCAGGTACCCCAGCGTTTCTCGACCTGTACTGACTCACTGAAGGTGAAGTGACCTGTATTATAAGGTCCAAAGGTACGTTATACCAAGAATACCAGAAATCTCCACCGAAGATTTTAGGGAAAAATTTTTAATGTAAAGATTAACACATAACGACCACATTTCTTTACGTTAGGTAAAAAATCGTAACTAGAATGCAGACTGTTCGAAGGATTCTAGAAACAAATTATTAATAAGACCTTTAATTAAATCTAAATAGGTTTTTTACTATATCAAAAACTTTTCCTAAAGAAAGAAGGTAAGTGAAGAAAGTGTGAGAGAAAAGATAATAATACAATAACTCGCGTGTGCCTTTACAGAGACTGAAGAACTTAAAAAAATTCTAAATAAATAAAAAGATAAAGAAGTAAAAGCTGACACGACCAAGAAGTAACGACCCACACCCGAAGGGGGTCGACACCACGTGCCCGGAGAGTAACGTCACCGAAGAGAACAAGACTTCGGACCCGAGATACCGCGCACCCCAAGTCATCAAAGTCACGTGTCCGAATCAACGAGACCCCGTACACCCTAGAGGGTCTGGTCCCTTAGTTTGGACACAGGGGACGACAGAGTCTACCTGAGCAATTGGTGAGATGGTGTTCTCCTCGGGACCGAAGAACTAAAATATCAAACGAAGAAATTTTTATTTTAAATTTTAAACCTCATTGAAATCTGATTTTTTAAGATGTTTCTACTATGTCTCTCAAAGGTATAGGGGTCCAAAGGAGAGTCAATGTAGAATACAGTAGTGTCGTATAAACGTATGGATTCTTCGGTCGTAAGTATGTTATGGGAATTGACTTGACGTGTGAATCTGTCTACCGTCGTCTAAAAAAGGTGAGACCCTGGAAAAAGACCGAGTCCTAGGAAAGGTCCTACTAGTAACATAAGTAAGAAGTCTGAAATGAATCAGAGGAGGTTAGACACTCAAAAAGAAAAAAACAGAAGGGACTGGAACTGTCAAAACTTCTCATCACCAGTCCATAAAACATTTTCTCAGGAGCTAAATCCCAGAAGTCGACAAAGGAATACTTATACGACTCTAATACCCAAACCTCCTTTCCAAGGCTCCTTTACACTACGAGAAGAGGACAACATCGCCGTCCACGTAGGATGGTTGAAGTGAGTAGTGACTACGACAATCATCACTAGTGAGTCCAGCCCGTCCGAAGAGGGGACCACTCTTTTATGTAAAGGGAAAATATACGATCATAAACAACCATACACTGATTCTGGTCGGGTACAAGGTCGTCTGTCACTAACAATGTGTAGGACCTCTCCCCTTATATATGTAGTTAATAAACCTTAAGAAATCATTTCCTTTTAACACGAAAAAGGAAGGGAAGGAAGAAAGGAAAGAAAAAGAGAAATAAAGAAGTTAGTAAACATAGTCATATCTGAGTGTCTCTAAATAAAATACGGTACACAATATTAGGTCACGATAAAAATAAATGAAATACAACTTTAACAAAGTAGAAACAGGCGACTTTAATCTTAAAAACAACAATGTGTAGTTTTAACTCATAGTATAACTACTTTAAAAGAATATATTAAAATTTATAAAACAATAACAACAACAACAACAAATGAAAAGATTCTCCGTAAAGGGGGAACTCTTTGCAAAAAATAAGAAAATTAAGTTGAAAGTTTTATTCAAGGTCTGTATTACTGTAAAATAGGAAGTGGTACATAGTGGATTTTTGATCCCATAAAGGACACATAAAAGTTTTGGTCACAGTGTACGTTTTTGATCGTAATTATATTTTGATAATGGGATACGTATCAACTAAAAGGTAACAAAGGATACTCAGGTTTTACAATAGTGAAGAAATATAAGAAAAAGAGAATAGTACAATATTGAGTCGTTAGTTAGTCACTAAGACCAACCAATAGTCTTCAGAAAAGAACGGAAAAGAACCAAAAGTACTGTAACTATAAACACTTGTTAGGTCGGGTTAACAAGACACCTTACAGAGAGTTAAAGTGTAGACACACACGGAAGTATTAATTCAGGACGACTTTCTAGGACCGGTCTTACAAGACATCCACTGTAAGACATCTCGCGAAGATTGATAAGTGTGACGAACGAATAACGTATAGACGTTGTACTAAAACGAAAGAGTTAGAACACAAAGTATGTAGAACGGTTCAAACTATTACACCATAAAAATAAAAACAGGTAAACTCCTACAAAATATTGTAGGTAGTAAAAGAAGAAAATTTGACATTTAGTATATCTTCATATGACAAGTAAAAAGTGCAATTTACGTACTCCGAAAATTTGACATAAAAAAATAACATCTAAAGATTTAATTAACACAAAACCGGGCAGACAGGTACTAATAAACTTTAAATTCTGAACTGAAGGGACTGCACTCCAAAAAATTCAAAGGTTTACATGATCAGAAGGTAATACCCATGTTGTGACACACAATACATGTAATGTAGTTAAAACCGTCAACACGACTAGTGTTGTAGACATAGAAAGGACTAAAAAAAAAAGACTATATAGTTAAGGGTTCTCTATACACAGTTTAAGGGGATTATCTCTTATTTTTATAAATAGTCAAAGTAGAACATCTTGTTAGGTGAAAACAAAAATATACAAAAATTTAATACGGTCAACCGTGTTCGTCCTAGTCCATGGACTAGAACAAATTAGCAAAAATTACAAAACAAAACTGAAGTTTCAGACGACACGGAGTATAACTATATTGACACAGTCCATTAACACCACCAATAAACGTAGTGTGAGAAAGGTAAGAAGATGAACTTAAAAGGACCCGGAAACACGCATACACGTACACACACACACACACACAAAACAAACAGAGAACACTCTCCTAGTATTCGTTGAAATTTTTCTTTTTAAGCCAATTTTTCGAAATATAAACCCTAATTGTATATATGTGATGATATATATTCTATCTATTGATTACTCTTGGGTCACACATCGTGTCCCTTGAGATGAGTCACGAGACACCACTCGATTCACCCTTTCTTCGACGTTTTTCTCCCCGACGTATGCATATCAACTAAGTGAAGTGATATGTCGTCTTTGATTTGATGTTGTAACACTTCGATGAACTGAGGTTAAAATGTTCTTCTTACAATTATGTCTTACTGAACAGACTATATTTTTAGATTAATACTCGTATAAATTCTTTTGGAAACATAACAATGGCGAATCCAGGAATTAAATCGTGTAACCAAGACTAATACGCATGATAGCTGAGTCACGACGACAAAAAAGACACGTAAGGTAAATAGGAATACAACGACAAAGAGGGAAAGGAAGGAACATAAGTAAATCAACCAGAAGAGTAGGGCAAAAAGAAAAGATGACAGTTATTAAATGGGATTTTCACACGTGGTTCAAGACGTAAATTTACCGAGGGAATCTTTACGCATACCTTGAGGTGTACCTTCCGATCAAGTACAAATCGACTGAAGGAGTTTATCTTGTAATGGACTCTTGTAAACTCGACGGGACCCTGTGACCGAGGGACGAGAGTCAAGCGATTTGATCCTTGTGTCTTGACTCGGATAACGAGTCGTATCACTGTCCCTACTAGTGGAACTATTCGAGGTCGTCCCAGACCCCTCCTTTGTTTTGATCTGAAACCACTCCTAAACTTCAAACCAAGTCTTACCTAAATAGTCGGAATCTAACCTAATTCTCAGTCCATTCTTAGTCCTGTATTTCTCAAGTTTTGACTACCTTTGTTCCGTCCCTTAAAGTCCGAACTCAAGGAGTCACGATCTATCATTGACGACTACGAAAGTCGACTTCCTCAGTCACGAAGAAACCCCCTTCAGAACATTACTTGTTATTTCAATAAGTGGAGCCTTTATTACTTCTGTCACTTTATCACTACGGGACAATTGACATTGGTGAATCGACCCACCAAAGTAGGAATAACAGGTGAGGACTAATCATACACAAACAAGGACTCTTATAATCAAAATATAAAAAATTATAGTACTCACTTTGTGAACAATAACAATAAAACATATTAATTATTAAGGAATCGATAATATACGCGAATGTAAACCGCGGTTATTAACGAATAACTTAAAGTCTTAAAACCACCATCCTAATAAAATGAATAAATTCTTAACGGAAAATTTTCAGAGAATTCACTTCAACCATCCTTTATGAGTCCAGAATACATAAACTTTTTAAGGAGATAAAGTGGAAGTAAGAACCTTCAGCCAGTCTGTCCTATATCCTAAAAACCAACACACGAATACAAAAGAGTTGTTACACTTCTACGGTGGGTGACAGATACCGACAACTCTTCAATAGGTAGTCCAATTAACAACTGTGAATCGACATCAGAGGGAAGTTCCCCATCTAAAAACTCTCACTGTCCCTTTCTACCTTGTTCCCAGGTCGGGTTGAACCCAGGACCCTGATGAACACTCGGTAATTGGAGGGTGGGGTCGGTGGGTAACGGGAACATGTGACTCTCCGAGTCGCCTACGGATGTCCCGGGTCTCACATAAGTGGAGGGGCTTTAGAACCAAAGAAAGGAACAAACATGAAGTTTCTTAAAATAAAAGAACCACCAAGTCCTGACGTACTTTTTATTACCAAAAGAAAAGTAGTAAAGAAGTCGTTAAAAACAACATTGTGTGGTTCCCCTCAAAGAGACGGACTGAAACAGGTGGCATCTCGACCTTCAACGTGACAAAGGTCGTTTTGGTTCAGGGAGGATTGTTCTGTATCATAAGAGTACAAGTTGAAGTTACAACTTAAAAAATTTTACCGACTACCTGAGAAGAGGCACTGTCCTGATCTCTTGATTTTATATCTACACAGGACCTATTTCACGTGGAGGTCTTAAATTTGACGGGTCACAGTTATAAGACAGTTCCGACCTAGTATCCTCTTAGGTCTTTTATACTAAGTGATAAAATCACCATAGAAATTTTGTCCCATCGTCCTACTCCACACACACTGAAACTGGGAATACCGGAAAGACCGAAGAGTTTAGCAGAAAATAAATTTTTTCTCTCTCTCTCTCCCTCAACACAAAAATACGATGACTCCCAACTATAAGGATGACTCTTGTTTCGTTCAGTCTCCGTTCAATCCAAAACAACCAAAAGATCGGACTCTTCTACATGTCCGTTGTATCACCTCCCACAACCACACCTTACTCTCACCTCCCTACCACACAGACACATACACACACGCACGTACACATGTGTGAACCACATTTTTAACGGCTTTATCTAGTACAGAAAGTCATAACACATACGTATACACCAAGAATACACTCACTGTGTGCCACAGGAATTCTTCCTTGAAAAAATCACCTTTTCAGAATTTTTAAAAAAACAAACAATTAGACTACATTTGTTAAATATGTCTAACCACCATGTAATATAAAATGTTTCTCTTTCTGGTATTCCCTGTCTCACACCTTCTCTTACCCCACGGGTTGTCACGGAGACATATTTACTTAGTAAAACGACATATCGTCTTTAATTGTTTTGTAACAGTCAGTTGATGTTAAGTCAAATTTTTTTGTCACCGAAAAAAGGTGGTTTTGTCGACTTAAAGAAAACCTTCTTTACGATAGTAGGTCACACCTTTTGACCCTTACTATTTTTACGATTTAGATGATTTACTTGTGTAAAAAATTATAAATCTTAAATTCTCCTAGTTTTAACAATCAAAGGAAATTTTACTTTTTCTCTATAAAACCTGTAAAGGGAGTGAAGGACGACAAGTATTATCTTGACTACACGTGACACTAATCGAGTACGTAAATGACAGTTAGGTCATCCGTGAACGACTCGGGACACCTTCCAACACACCCCCACCCCACCCCGTCTCCACTTGTCCTTCATTGAACACAGGAGTTCATCGAGTATTAGACAAATCTGTGTCTGTTCATTTATCTGTTAATTTTACTTTACGGTGGTCAGAGTCTTCTACCATTTATCTCTCGCGTCAATACTGATATTGACTAACACAAATCTAACGAAACAACTGGTAGAAGATTAAGTCTGATATCGACACATAAAATAATCGGTGTCAGATATTTATTATAAATAATTAAATAATACCTCTTCAACCCACGTGTTTAATTTGGAGGGTACGTCTGGAGCTTTTGAGTAAAAAAAGTCTTGATTAAAAAATTATAAAGGGGTATAATCTACATTGAAAGTTCGTATACTATATAAAGAATGTAATTAAAATGTTACTGTCATGTTCGAGATCCACTATTTTAAAACTCCTTTTTTTCCATAAAACACTTTTCCTTATTTCAATAGAGAATCAAATTAACGGTACGTTGACTTTATTTTATTCTTTTATGTAAATCGGTAAGTACTGGAACCTTTGGGTAGTTACACACAGGATTTAAGTCAAAAGTTCGTCTTACAAAAGTACTCGGGGAATCATACCACTTTCTTTCCTTTTTCTTAATCAGTGATAAACCGCATTTACCGGACACTAAAATCGGGACTCTGTAGGTTTCCGTGGGGTACTTCGTTCAATGTATGTATAGATTAAGGGTCGGACTCAGACGTCTTGACCCCGAGTCTTACTGATCGACTCTTACCTGGAGGTTAAGCCGTAAGGCCAGGACAAGTCCTAACGTTCTTTGTGAAGCCACTTTCTTATAGACACGGAAGAATTCCACGGGACACCCTCAGAACGACACTCTAGTCCAAGTCAAGTCAGCGAGTCAACACAGACTGAGGGACGCTGGGGTACTTGGCGTCGTTCGGTCCGGAGGGGTTTGAGTACAGGTAACTCAGTCACTACGGTAGGTTGGTAGAGTAGGAGACAGGAGGGGAAGTGGAGGACGGGAGTTAGAAAGGGTCGTAGTCCCAGAAAAGTTTACTCAGTCGAGAAGCGTAGTCCACCGGTTTCATAGCCTCAAAGTCGAAGTCGTAGTCAGGAAGGTTGCTCGTGGGTCCTGAAACAGATTGTAATCTCCACTACCATCCGAAGGGTCCACCATGATCACCACTTCTTGGGTGGACGGCTACTTCCTCTGTATTCTCTGCACCCAAGTTAGGGACCTAGTCCTTCTAGGGGACCTCCTCCCGTACCGTTGGTGAGGTCATAAGAACGGACCTCTTATGGGTCCCTGTATCCTCGGAGCACCCGATGTCAGACACCCCAATGTTTCTTAATCTGTGTCGACTTCGTTGAATCGAACATCGTGTGTGTATCCACTACCATACCCCTCACGGACGGAGTTGGTGATCGTTCCCCATTCCCTGGGTCCAAACGAACCTCGTAAATAATAGACAGAGGTTCTGAAAGGACTTTCAGATAGACACGGTCAGTACACGTCGGACCAACGGATGTGACCAGTGACGACAAACCCCGTTTGTCCCACACAAGTGACCTCCTCTGGTGCTCCCGTTTACATCCCAGAGGAGGTGGTGGACAGTACTAATCTTTCACTACTCAATGGTAGGTCTTCCTAACCTTATGTCGCACACAGGTCGGATTTCTTATCGATTCTGTAGTGATCGACTGGTCTTGAATCACCCATGAGTCATTCTCGACTAATTTTAATCTTCTTAAAATTTCTCCTTATCAGGAGGTTTGTCCAAATCTGACCATTTTTACCCCTTATTACACGGGTACTACTCAACCGGACCTCGTACCCTACGGCACCTCTACTCCGTCCTTAAACTGACAGGACCACCGTCCCAGGTGGACACTTGGGGGTCGGTTACCTAAGCCTGAGAGAAGTGAACGAGAGTCTTCGACTCGCAAAACAACGTCTTGTCTCGCACCTGGCCAGATATCTACTCCTTCACTTATACCGGTTTTGGTGCGTTTTATTCAACCTCCTCTGAAATTATTTCCGTAAATCTTGTCAACTTCTTTAACACAATAAAAGTTTGTGTTTCAAGAGAACAACTCTAAAGGAGTCTGGATGAGAACCGAAGAATAAAAGACGCACCAGAATAGTGTTTTTCGTGTAAAGAGTGAAGAGTGGGGAGGAAAGAACACTTTCGAGGTACACTCACCTTCCCACCCCTCTCCCCCTCACACGGGTGCGTACACTCTCGTTTCTTTCTGTTTATAGTATACTATAACGAATATACTTTAAAAGAAAATTTTTCACGATGTTTACTTAAATAAACATTTTACCTTTATTTCGGTGTCTATACCTTTTGTTTGGATACCAATGATTCCCCTTTCTCCCCCTCCCTACTTGAACCCTCTGACCCTAACTGTATATGTGTGACGATATATATTTGATTGGTTATTCTTGGAAGACATACCACGTCCTTCGAGATGAGTTATGAGATATTACTGGATGTACCCTTCTCTTAGTCTTTTTCTCACCTATATACATATACGCATTAACTAAGCGAAACGACATGTGGACTTTGATTGGGTTGTGACATTTAGTTGATATGAGGTTATTTTTACAAAATTTTTCCTTGAGATACGACCCTAGTTACGAAAAATAAAGTTTCGATGTAAGGGAAAACGGGGTCCCTGTGTTCAGACCCCTCCTTGGTTTGTTGGTGAAAGTTTTAACGACTGTTATCTGTCACTTTCACAATCAGCGAGTCACCACAGACTAAGACACGTTGGGGAACCTGACATCGGACGGTTCGAGGAGATAGGTACCTTAAGACACCCGGTCTTATGACCTCACCCATCGGTAAGGGAAGAGGTCCCCTAGAAGGGTTGGGTCTCTGATTTTGGGTTCAGAGGACGTAACGTCCGTCTGAGAAATGACAGGTTCGGTGGTCTCTTCGGACTGTTATTTTTAATAAATATAATTTCTGTTTGGTACCTTAGTAGATCCTACAACTTACCGGAGAGACAAAGTCTTTTCTCTACCTGAAGGAGTGAAAAGTAAGTCTATTCAGTCAAAAAGTCCCCGAGACTCTTCTCGGTTCCTGTGTGATCACAAAGTATTTCGGACCCTTATTATGATATTAAGACGTTGTTCTTATGGTCCCATCTTATTTAAAGGGGTTATCCATTACTGTAGTCAACTTTTTATCACCCTAAGTATGGTCTTCTCATTGAAAATTCTAATAAATTAAAGTTCATTGGTGTTCATTAATCGACCATTGGTTGACTTTTTCTTTACAAACCTAGACAAGAACTTATAAAGTCCTACTCGAAGTAGGTCCAAAGCTTACTACGGTGGTTGAGACAGAGAAAGAGACTGAGGCACCCAAACGAAGTCATAGTTAGACAAAAGTATTTTAGAGTCTTGTTTAGTCCTTTCGTGGTTCTATAATCGTGAAGGTTAGAAACTTACTCTGGCCTTGAAAAGGACGTTTTCAAAAACCTTATAAAAAGAAAGTTAAAATAACTTCATATCAACTAAACGTTACAACACAATTGAAGACGACATGTCGTCTCACTAAGTCAATATACATCCGTATGTAACAAAGAGTACAAGGAAGGACAATCTCAAATAGTGTCCTATAACCTATATAACTATCAAGAGACAGGATATGTCATCCTAGAACAACGAATAGGTAAGATATATATTATCAAACGTAGACGATTAGGGGTTTGAGGTAAGGTAGAGAGGGGGTGTAAGGAGGGGGAACCCTTAGTATTGGGAGAAACCTTTTCAAAACTAACCCGACTAAACTTGGTTCATAGACAGGGACCTGGTCAACAAGATCCCCCTTGATTCTCGTCCATAACACGCAGGGTCAACCGAGTTTGCCATTTTTTAGATGGACCTTACATCCTCTCGGCCCAAACTAGGGACCCACCCCTTCTAAGGGACCTCTTCCCTTACGGATGGGTGAGGTCATAAGAACGGACCGTTTAAGGTACCTGTTTCTTCGAACCACCCGATGTCAGGTACCCCAGTTCTCAGCCTGTGTTGACTCACTGATTGTGAAAGTGAAGTGAAGTCCTCGTTCACAATGACACGAACCGTTCTAAAACCAATGAACGGGTAGGACTTTAATTCACCACCAAACATAACGACCTCTTTACCAAGGACTTTCGTTTTGAAAGAAAAAAAGTAGTCTTTCACGACTACCACGTTTTTATTGGCAGAGGTGAGAACCACAATTCTGGGTTTTCCTAAATTCACGTCGAAAGTTTACATGTGAATATCAAAAGGAATGGACGTGAAGACCGGTGTCTTACTTCGAAAGAAATCTCACTTCTGAAACGGACAAGGGAAAGTTCGGTGAGAAGACTCATACCACTCGAGTCACGGTATTAAATATCAAAGCAGTAGGAAACTGGAGACATCGTTAATGAAAACATTGAATCTTTTTTCAGTAGTAAAGGTTCTGCCGAATTTTACTTCCCACCCCTACACTGGTTCAGACTCTAGTTCCCTGAGACGGGAACCGATTACTCTACAAAACTAAAATACAAAACTTTACAAGTTTTAGTTGTAAGGTCTCCTCTTTCTTACCTAGGACATTGAGGGTCTTGGTACAGTCGAGTGGGTCCTGGCGGCAGAGGTCGGGTGATATAGACGAGGGACAGAATGGAGCAGTGAGCTGAGGGTCGTGATGGGAGAGAACGGATGCAAGAAAGAGGGTGGAAGGGACAACTAACGGGTCGAGACTGAAAGGACGTAAATAAGACCTTCTAAGACTGTCAGACGTGAGGTACTCTTAAACTCCCTAGAGACTCGTGGGACGAGACCCGGATCAGAAATAAAAGTCGAGGACAACACAGAAGGGAGTCCCGTCACGACTTCGGACGACGAACAGATTGACCGTGTTACTGAAGGTGCACCTATTGAAGACACTGGTTTCTTTATGGGTACATTGATCGATCGGTAGATCATTAGATAGACATAGTAAAGTGGGGCTTTCTTTTTGGTTCGCTCTCGTTATGTCGTGGTTAGTAATTATTATTTTCTAAGGATACACCTGTTCAGAATCTATGAGACGTGACCAGAAAGAAAAGAATCGTATACGTTATAAAATGACCCAAACAAGCCATCAACATAGAAGTCATAATTTAATAATAATAAAACGAAATACCCGAAAGTTTACCGTACCAAAGGAGTCAAGGAAATCGACACTGAGAACCCCTCGATTTGACACGAGTCGAGGTAAATCACGTGTCGGACGGAGATTTCTTCAGTTCGAAATTAAAAAAAATGACACCATTTTCAGTGTATTATACATTTTTTACGATAACGTACGATATAACTGGTATAAATTGACATGTCAAGTCACCATCATTAATGTACAACACGTGTAGAGTGGTAGTAGGTAGAGACCTCGAAAAGAGGAAGGATTGGACTTTGAGACAGGGGTAATTTGTGACAGTGGTAAACGGGAGAGGTGGGGGTGGGAGGTCAGGGATTGGAGATGGTCTCATCAAAGTCTAAGACACGTAAACTGTTAAGATACATGGAGTATATTCACCTTAGTTTAAAATAAAAAGACGTGGACTACACTTAACCTTACGTAAAAATTCCAATTGAATTATATACAGGATGTTTATCTAACATGGAAAAGAGGGGAAGGGAGGGGGCGTTACGAGATGTCATACGAGAGTAATCAGTAGATAAAATATGTATAATAGTTGTCACATCCCAAAAGGACCTCGGAGCCACCATTTCTGAGATAGACGTCACATCCTCTGGGTCGAAGTTAGGGACCCAACCCTCCTTTGGACCTTTTCCTTTATCGTTGGGTAAGGTCATAAGAACGGATCTTCTAGGATACCTGTCTCCTCGCACCACCAAATGTCAGATACCCCATAGTTCTCAGTCTGTACTGAATCGTTGATTTGGTGGTGTTGGTGTAGTCACATACATACAGTCATGGTTAGAGAGTTAAGGAGGGTAGGAAGGGAAAGGGAGAACCACAGGTATGTAAACAAGAGACACAGAGACAGAGATAAAAACGAGACGTTTATTCAAGTAGACATGGTAAAAAGACCTTGAAGGGTCCACCGTGGGTACCATTTCTTGCGTCGACGGTTAGGTCCTCTATATTCTCTGTACTCAAACTAGGAACCCAACCCTTGTCGGGATACTCTTCCCGTACTGTTGGGTAAGGTCACAAGAACAGACCTCTTAAGAAACCTGCCTCCTGGGACTACCTGATGTCAGGTATCCAATTGTTTCTCAACCTGTGCTGACTTCACTGAATCGTCCGTCTATGGTAAAAAGATCTAATGTGTGTATACGTAAGTATATGTTATAAAAGACTGAATTAAGTGAGACACATTGTGAGAGGTCCAGGTGGGTGTAGAGATGTTTACCGTGTTAAAGTAAAGAAAAGTTACCGATTCATTATAAGGTCACATATATACATGGTGTAGAATTTTTTCAGTCAGAAATGACAACCTGAGACACCTCTTCCGTCCCCACCCTACTAAACTCTCTTATCGTAACTTTGTACATATAATAGTATACCCTTTATCTAGTGGTCAGGTCCAAGCTACGTACTCCGTCCCACGAGTCTCGACCACGTGCCCCTACTGGACCTCCCAGCCCTACCCCTCCCTCCCAGTCTTACCCCTTGTGTACATGTGGGTACCGACTAAGTACACTTACATACCGTTTTTGGTGGTGTTATAACATTTCATTAATCGGAGGTTAATTTTAAAATTTTTTTAAATTTTTTTTCTTCAGTCAGAAATTTATCCGGTGGAAGAGACGAAAACATCCCGTCTCTACGACTGACTCCTAAATAAAAATTAACTACCTACCTTGACAAAGATTCATAATAAACTAAAGAGGAGATTCCAAAGACGGTCTTACTTAGTTCTGTGTATTGAAAGTGTATTACTAATAACAAAATGATACGTTAATTGTCTCTTTCCAATTTAATTCTATAGTATTTTGGGAGAGTTCAATTCGAATTTGCTAAAGTAACGTGGACTAAGTGTATACCCTGAAGGGTCCTCGTGATCACCATTTCTTCGGTGGACGGTTACGTCCTCCATATTCCCTAGACCTAAGTCAGGGACCCACCTCTTCTAGGGGACCTCCCCCCGTACCGTTGGGTGAGGTCATAAGAACGGTTTCTTAGGGTACCTGTCTCCTCGGACAGTCCGATCTCAGGTATCCCAGTGTTTCTCTGCACGGACTTCACTTAATCGTATGTACGTACGTTAAGTGGATACTTCCATCTTTTCCCTTCAATTTCTGGCGAAGAGTCGGAGGAAGTGACACAACTAGTCCGACTGTGGAGACAAAAGTCGTCTTCCTTTCTACACTGGTAAATAGAGGACCAGGTACTTATACTGTACTCACTATGCACATACACTTATAACTCAGCGAGTCAGCACAGGCTGAGAAACGCTGGGGTACTTAGTGTCGTGCGCTCCGGAGGGACAGGTAGTGGTTGAGGGCCTCAAGTGAGTCTGAGTACAGGTAGTGCAACCACTACGGTAGGTCGGTAGAGTAGGGGACAGCAGGGGAAAGGGAGGACGGGAGGTAGGGAGGGTCGTAGTCCCAGAAAAGGTTACTCAGTTGAGAAGCGTACTCCATCGGTTTCATAACCTCAAAGTCGAAGTCGTAGTCAGGAAGGTTACTTGTGGGTCCCGACTAGAGCAAATCCTACCTGACCAACCTAGAGGAACGTCAGGTTCCCTGAGAGTTCTCAGAAGAGGTTGTGGTGTCAAGTTTTCGTAGTTAAGAAGTCGCGAGTCGAAAGAAGTGTCAGGTTGAGAGTGTAGGTATGTACTGGTGACCTTTTTGGTATCGGAACTGATCTACCTGGAAACAACCGTCTCATTATAGAGACGAAAAATTATACGACAGATCCAACCAGTATTAAAAGGAAGGTTCCTCATTCGTAGAAAATTAAAGTACCGATGTTAGTGGTAGACGTTACTTATAATATCACCATGATTATAATATACATATATTCATACTATCCTTATCACAGACATAAACTTATAATACTATGCTTATCATGTAAATATACTTAAAGATCAATATACTTATCACAGACATATACTTATAATGTCACTATATATCATATACATATACTTATAATATTACTAAACTTATCATGTACCCATACATATAATATTACTACACTTAACATACACACATGCTTATACCATTAATATACGTCTCACACACGTACACTTGTAATATCACTGTACACATCATATACACACACTTATAATACTACTATACGTATCACAAATATATTTATAATACTATACGTATTATACACATACTTATAGTACTATACTGATCATGTGTCCACACCTATAATACTACTACACTTAGCATACATATTTACTTATAAAGTCATTATACTTACCACATACATATACTTATAATATTACCATACTTATCATATATATACTTACAATATTACTACACTAACAAGAACCTATACTTATATATTCCTACACTGATCCTACACATATACATATACTATTATTCGTATGACACGTATATACTTATATATTATTATACGTATCACACACATATAATTATAATGCTACATTGATGATAAGCCTATACTTATAATAGTGGTACGTCTACTCCGTCTGAACGACACTCGGGGTCGTCTGACTAGGACACATCTGTCTTCGTTGACTAACGAGTGACTTTGAATCTCTTTCTTATTTCCTTTCCCTAAAAGCCAATCATACATCTCAGAGAGTATCTTTAGTCTCTCTTACGAGAAAATAACCTAATCTTATCAATTTCTTTTTACGATACCTTTCCTGGAGTGAAAGTGTAAAGTAATTTACTTTAGTTTCCTTGGAGTGGAATTGAACCACGTTACGAAATTTCGTTCCCAAATACCATGAACACTGTACGGATGTTTACTCTTCTTTACTTTATAACCACTGTCTACATACAACACATTTGGTCTCCAAGGGTTAGGGCAATCCTTGACCCGACGTGCCGTTCTCCACTCACCACCCGCTCGTTCACTTCGGAGTGGACGTAAATGTCGGCTCGGGGTAGTGCACGTAATGACGGATTCGAGACGAAGGACAGTCTAGTCGCCACCGTAATCTAAGAGTATCCTCACTCTTGGGATGACACTCGACGTGTACGGTCGCTAGACCCGACACGTAGGGAATACTCTTAGTAGGTCTTTGGTAAGAGGAGGAGGAGGGAGTGGGGATGATGGTGGTGGTTAGGTACCTTTTTAAGGTACTTTGGTCAGGAACCACGGTGTTATAAACCCTTAGTGACCATATTCGGTGGTGGACTGAACTCTTGTTAACACCTCTGGAGACACAAGAATCTATGGGTGAGTCTCCTCCCGTCTCACCTTTCTCCCGTCCCCAGGACGGGGTACCTTACCTGAGATGGAGACACTTGAGGTCAAGTCTCATTAACCTACCAATCATTAGATCCCTCGACGAAGAAAAATACATCTGTGTCTCTCTACAAGAATAGGTGTCATTACATGTGGAAGAAACAATCAGCGAGTCAGCACGGACTGAGAAACACTGGGGTACCTGACGTCAGGTGGTCCGAGGAGACAGGTACTCTAAAAGGTCCGTTCCTATGACCTCACCCAACGGTAAAGGAAGAGATCCCCTAGAAGGGTTGGGTCCCTAGCTTGGACCCAGAGGACGTGACGTCCGTCTAAGAAATGACTGACTCGATGTTCCCTTCGGGAAGAAATTAAAGATAGATATCTTTTTTTAATGATCATGTGTCTCGACATACAAAGATAAGAGAATGATAATTATTTTAGTACCTCCTCCACCATTCCTCTCATTTAAGAAAGAGTACGTAGTTCCACTTTAAAGTTTACGTAAAAAGACACGAGTATCATAACTCTGACGATCAAACCGTTTACCTCTTTACGCATGAAACGAGGTCCATTGTATGATTACTGATTAAAAAAATCCTCCTACTCAACCGGTGAATACCTGTCCTCTCTCGAATTCCAGGATCCTTCTTATGGTCGAACCTTACGGACTGTACAAAGTCTAAATCGAGACAGGAAATGACAATTGGTGTACGGAAACAAATGTAATGTTCGGATAAAATAGTCTTATGAGAAATTTATTTTATTTTATCCTGACCCTTCCTGTTCAGAGAAGGTTATCACTTTCTAGACACAAAGGAGTCTTATAGGTGTACACATAATACCAGTGTGATTCTAAACAAAATGGAAATAGGTTTATTCATTACAAAATATTTTCCGTGAACTTTTATAATTTCATATTCTATTATGATATTGAAAAAACAAGGTTACCCACCCCCCTTTAGTGAAGTATCAACAATTTGACACCAAACTATATACTAATAACCTTCATTTTATGACTAACAAAACTTTATACAAAATAAATGTTACGAAACAATTAAAGACGACATGACGTTTCAGTAAGCCAATATATACACACGCACACACACACATAAGAAAAATTATAAGAAAAGGGACACCAATAGTGTCACTATAATTTCTAATTTATCTCAAATGATATGATATGTCATCCTGGAATAACAACTAGGTTAAAGACGTATTATCAAACGTAGACAAGGTTAAAAAGGGAGAGGGGTAGAGGGTAAAGCAGTGGTATTCAAACAAGAGATCCAGACACTCAGACAAAGATAAAACATCTATTCGAGTAAACATTGTATAAAGTCTAAGGAAATTTAAATTAGCTTGTCCTGTCTTTAAAGTGATGGGTCTTTAGAGATTCTACGAATCCACAAGGACAACAGTAAAATTTTGAGAATTGACATACTAAGTTCGGGTGCTGTTAGGGATTCACATTATCTTGGCCGTTAAGACTACTTGCGCGACGGCTGTCAGTCCATTTGTCTTTTCCTAAATACGTAACGTACTTCATGTAAAACTCTGAAGTAACGAGTTTCTAAAAGGGGGATTCCACTGAGGAGTATCGACAAAGGTTGTGAACCTTGTGACAGACTTATGTAAAAGCTTATAGTTCATCTGCCACGAGGGACAGACGGTTTTTTGTGTCTAGCAAGAGGGTATACCGTCGACTGAATTGGGGGCTGAAGAAAGAGTCGACTTTGGGGCACGTGACTGAAGTTTTTGAAGTGGGTGAAGAACTGGAAAGATAGACACCGAGAGGTAGAGAGAGACAGGTAAACTTATTCGTTCAGTCAAGTACTATAGTTTTATAAACGCATTTACCTTGGTCAGTATTAAATAACGAAGATTTTAATAAAGTACCCTAACACCATCCGTGACAAAAGCGACTCCATAGCCCCAATTAGAGACACCTTCACTCCGTACGTGACATACAATAGGATCTCTTAAAACGGGTGTTTTTGAGAGATTAGTATCAAAGGGATGATAAATAGATCCAATTCTTGAAGGTTTACGCAATTGATATTATCAAGATGG
This sequence comes from Capra ibex, assembly GCA_006410555.1. Lineage (NCBI taxonomy): Eukaryota > Metazoa > Chordata > Mammalia > Artiodactyla > Bovidae > Capra > Capra ibex. Next base: position 25,529,887 of record SJYO01018169.1, on the reverse strand, counting down.
AGTAAGAGGTTTACCACTGTCAAAAGAAAATACGAACCGTGTTACGTCTGGGAACAAATATATCGAAATCTTCAACTTATACTCCTTAAAGAATCTCTATTCTTCCTTCCAAATTTTTAGATAAGCTTCAAAAGGTACTTCAGACATTTCTGTTCTTTCTTTCTTTTCCCTTCCTTTCTTTTTTTCTTCCTGTCTCGTCCCTTTTACCCCTTTTCCTACTCTCCTTCTACGAAACAGATGGCAACCGACAAATGTTTGATGTGGGGAAATGACTACCAGAGCCCACCGACTCCCGGACCCGTCTCTTGGGAACGTCTAGTCTCGGTGCACTGTTTATCGTGGTGAATACCTCACGGATGACAAACGTTTCGGGACTCGATCCAACCAATGAGTGTACTCAAGACCAGAAAGTCGTTAGGTAGTACCGTCCCTAATAGAAATAAAATGTTTTCTCCTATGTCTGATTTTCTCCGGAATTTTTAACAGGTTTATGGTACACATTTTATCTATCGATCACTCTTCGACGATATATCATGTGCCTCGAGTCGAACGATGAGTCATTACTGGATTTCCCCATCTCCCGCCTCCCACCCACCATCCCTCCAGGTTCTCCCTCCCGTATATACATGTGTACATCGACTAAGACCAACGACATGTCGTCTTTGATTGTGTTGTAAGATTTCGTTAATATAAGGTTATTTTACTTCTATTATAAATTTTTGTGTCTTTCGTTTGTTTAGTTTTGTGGGGTACATGAGTAATACACTATGTACATCCACACCATCGTTGTAACTTGTGGAACAAACACTTCCCGGACTTTCGAAATAGAGGAAGTATTTAGGTGGTGGTCTTCCACCGAAAGTCGATTCTACTAGGTTTTAGACCGGACTGATTGTGTCACCCGGTCCTGCTCGAAGAGATCCGGTCCGAAGTCATTTCGTTCGAGAGTTTTATGGTTGGACATTTAGTCTTAATCTACATAATTCACATTTACTTTTTACGTTACAGGTTGTAAGAATAAACTGTTTTTCCGTCTATTTTAGTGGTTACCACTAAACATACATCATGTATACCGAACACCCGGTCGGAAATTCCACCCGTCCCGAGTGTGACACATCTGTTTCCTCCTCGCTCATACCTAATCCCAACTGATTATCTTATTAACCTTAATACAATTACTCCGGACTTCAGTGCCCTGAAGTCATAACTCTCTCCTTTATCTGTTTTTATAAAACTTTACTTGTTTTTATAAACGTGACAGTTAAGTACCCGACCCGATAAACACTATTCCTTCCTAATCAGTACTTGGCGAAATATTAAGTAATTAGAGGACAAATTGTTTCGTCCACCCCCTTAATCTTTTGAATCAATGTCAAGACAATAAAGGGACTTTCTATATTTTACAAGTCAGTGTCTCTTACTAACTTTATGTATGATAGATATCTTTTATACATCGACTGTTCCTGGATGACATATTTGTCTCTTCATATGAGTTATAGAATATTATTCGATATTACTTTCTCTTACATTTTTTCTTATATATCTACATATGTGTATACATATTAACTTAGTGAAACTACAGGTGGACTTTGACTTCGTTGTACCATTTAGTCGTTATAAAGATATTAAAAAAAATTTTCTCTTACTAACTATTATTGTTATTCAGAACTCCGAATACACTCTTATACATTAATTATGATAGAAATGTTCGGAAATAAGTCATATCATTGGTAAGGACCCTAACTCTACATACTGAGGGATGAACCTCTGTCTAAACTTTTTCTTTGTCACTCTATAGATCTGACGTCTCAAGTTTGTGTCGTTCAAAGTAGTGACCATAAGTCGACCACATGGTTCACATATGTCGTTCAGTCTCCTGAGTGGTACCATTACTCGTCGAACATTCCTTTACTTTCTTCATCGTAATATTATTTCAAGATTTTTTATCCCAGATTAAATAATAAGACTTATTTCAGATCACAGAGTAAAAAAAATTTCGGTGAACGTTTCGTCTTTATCTCTTTCTTCTTTTTTTACAAATTCCCATACTTATAATCAATAAATCCTCATAAAGTTCTGGTGAACACATTCGTACTGATGAATACAAACATATATTTATACGTACAATCGTATATACCCCCGAAAGGTCCACCACGATCACCATTTCTTGGAGGGACAGTTACGTCTATCTACGGTCTCTGTTCCCAACCCTTCAGCGGGACCTCCTCCCGTACTGTTGGGTCAGATCATAAGAACGGACCTCTGGGGTGACTTACCTCTTCGTCCGGTACCAGGTATCACAGCGTCTAAACCTGGGTTGACTTTGTTGAATCGTGTGTGTATGGGTATATACATACATATTCGAGTAGGTAGGTAAACAGGCTTGTAGGTTGGTAGATAGGTAGATACGTAGGTAGGTAATGAGTAGTTAGTAAATCAGGAACGATACATACTTAGTTTTTGGTTCCCTTTATGACCCTTATTTTCTAATAATCTACCCGGAGACTTGAGGTCTTTCGCAACTTATCATTCCTCTGTCCATATGTTTTTTATATTAACTTTCGTCATTACACACATCATACCTGGAACGACCCATTCCAACGTCGGAAAAAGGGATATGCTGAGTGTCCTCACAGAGACTCTTCTGCTGTAAGTCGACTCTACACTTCTAATGTGTATCAAAACGGTTCCCTTTACTATTTCGATTATGACAACCAGTACGTCGTGAATTAGTCAACTGAAAATTTCACAACTCACACACCTTAAGTAACTAAATTTCCTCAGGTACGAGTTATGAAATTTTCAACGGTAATCCGTCCAAGATTCATCTAGGTACTCTACAGGGCGGCACACACGGACCTTGGGTACTCAGTATTAACCACTATATTTCACGCATGAACTGGATACTGTCCTTATAATAACGACCTCAACGACAGGACTTTTTACCCTAGTATGAGCGGTAGACCACTTGACACGACAGAGTGGGTCCAACTCCAAGTCCTACTGATTGCGGGACGCGTCGGGCGTTAATGAGTCAACGGGTTTTCGGGTGTTCATCAACCCTTTCAACAGACACAAAGTAGTCTAGGGACTCACTTCAGACGTCTCGCGCCCCCGCCCCCCCTCCAACGCACGACGGAATAGAAAGTGAAAGGACACACCAAACTTCGTGAAGCTAAGAGTGCAGTCACTTTACCTTACTTACCTAGTCACAAGCACGGAACCACAGTGTATCATCAATCTTCGGCCCCTACACCTCTAATTTTTTTTTTTCTTTTTTCTTTCTTCCTTTCTTTACGTCGGGGACGGAAGATTCTCGAATATAAGATTCGAATATAGAACACGATTTTGTCATCATCTGTAAATGTACACAAAGAAAAAAAAAAAAAAAAAAGGACATAAAATTTGAGACCAAATTTACTTTTATAGGTGTCGAAACATTGACTTTGGTCTCGTGTATTTAACGATATGCACCGAGAACAACTTGTAGCTAAACCGGATTTACCGTGAACTAAACCATGAGACGATGAAAAAAATTATAATAAAAGAACAAATGAATGTTCTAATTATTTCAAATCTTCACTTTACGTACTAACGAAGGACAGTAAAAACCTCTTCTGTAACTCCGAATATAATCTTTATTCGTCCATCTATGCTAAAAGACTCATATACTCATCTTCAGTCCTCTATTGAATTTTTTATTTTATTTTTCGATAAGATAGGGAAGACAGTCAACAACTTTTGTCGACTTAAAAGACCATCGGGTCCTTGGACATTTTCCGTCCTTAGGACCTATAATTTCGGGGAGCTTCCCCATTAAAATGGTCCTATTCCTTTCTTTGTGTCTCGTTGTCCTTGTATAAATTTCACTCTTCTCCTTTTATTTTGTTAGGGACCCGGTTCTTTTGGGTCGGCTCCCTACAACGGGTCCTTCCGCCCATCTCGGTTCACCCGTGTTTCGGAGGACAAAGAATAAAGGGAAAAGTCCGAGTTTTATACTTCATTAGCGGAAACGTCCTGAATGGTCACTAATTTGGTGGTTCGTTAGACTTTACGAAGGGGTTTATACTTCTAACAACAAAACACATCAAAGAACTCTATACCGTCGGAAAAAAAAGAAAACGTAGTAAGGTATCAGTCCAAGACTCCTTTTATATTAGGGTACATAGGGTATTTAGGAAAAAGTAACCTTCATTTTCACCACTAGAATCTCTTTGAGTTTCACTTTTAGTTAAAAAATTTAACGATTTATTTGGAATTTTTTGAATTTGGTAGAAATGGATTAAGTTGAAGACCTCACACGTACACACACATACGTGTACATATGTATATTTATAAAAATATCATAAGGTTCGACTTTGAGGTCATGAAACCGGTGGAGTACGCTTCTCAACTGAGTAACCTTTTCTGAGATTACGACCCTCCCTAATCCCCGTCCTCCTCTTCCCCTGCTGTCTCCTACTCTACCGACCTACCGTAGTGGCTGAGCTGCCTGTACTCAGACTCACTTGAGGCCCTCAACCACTGCCTGTCCCTCCGGACCGCACGACGCTAAGTACCCCAACGTTTCTCAGCCTGTGCTGACTTGCTGACTTGACTTGACTTGACTTCTCTAATTATCATAACTAATTATTACTTATAGGAATTTCACCTATGTGCACATGAATCCTCACTGTATTTTTACTTTCACAACACTCATCTTAAAATGATTAAGACGAAATATATACATATGGGATTTATATCAGAAGGGGTCACCGAGTCTACCATTTCGCAGACGGGCGTTGCGCCCTCTGGGCCCAAGCTAGGGACCCAACCCTTCTAGAGGACCTCTTCCTTTGCCGTTGGGTGAGGTCATGAGAACGGACCTCTTAGGGTACCTGCCTCCTAGGACCATCCGATGTGGGGTACCCCAGCGTTTCTCAGCCTGTGCTGGCTCGTTGAAGTGAAAGTGAAAGTGGGATTTATGTGTGTACGTATACACACACATTTACATATAAATGTATACCTACCCCCATAGTCAAGTCAAGTCAAGTCAACGAGTCAGCACAGGCTGAGAAACGTTGGGGTACTTAACGTCGTGCGGTCCGGAGGGACAGGTAGTGGTAGAGGGCCTCAAGTGAGTCTGAGTGCAGGTAGCTCAGGTACTACGGTAGGTCGGTAGAGTAAGAGACAGCAGGGGAAGAGGAGGACGGGGGTTAGGGAGGGTAGTAGTCTCAGAAAAGGTCGGTCAGTCGAGAAGCGTACTCCACCGGTCTCATGACCTCGAAGTCGAAATCGTAGTAAGGAAGGTTTCTTTAGGGTCTCGACTAGAGGAAGTCTTACCTGACCCCCATATATGTATGTGTTTATATACGGACATAAGATATCTCACTAGTGACTTCTTTTCAATCTTTTCACGTATTGTCTCGTCATTTTTAGGTGAAAACGCTGAATCTGTTGTGTCCATTTACTTTTTGATCTTTCAGATCCTTAGATTATTGTAAAAGTAAACTATTATTTTTACAGGTAATTAAGTTGTAGAAGAAATACGGTCTAGGGTAGGACAACCATGAGGAATCTCGGTGAGAACCATAGAACTTCCTCCCTATTCCCCGGATAAAGAATAGTCTTCTCAACATACCTCGGATACAGTGTACTTAAGGTTTTAAACGAAAACACAAGGTTTTCTTCTAGAAAAATTTCTTTTTTTTTTCCTCATATCAACTAAATGTTACAACACAATCAAAGTCCACATACCGTTTCGCTGAGCTATATATATATAAGGAAAAATCTAAGAAAAGGGTATTTCGACTGGAAAATTCCATACCAAATACGACGAGTTGAATATTCTTTTTCATAAAACACGACGATCTGTCGTAACGTGAACCCCTCGGGATCCAAAAGTACACAGGGTCATTCGTGAACCTTTCCAAAACACCTTCTCGGAACCAATCTTCCTTCCCTCCCCCGAAGTGAGGGACCCCCCGACTTTCGGGGGTGGGGGATCCGATGGACCACTCTCCCGACCGACACGTGTCTTGGTCCGTTTAGTAACCGTGTAAAAGAGTCAAGGAGTCGTAGAGGTAGGTCCTGATATATATATGTATAAAAAAACTGAAGTATTATATGACTATAAATATTGAACCAAAGGTACCTCTAACCGACATCTTTTACTACCATGGACCACTATTGTCACGGTGTATCTGTAAACCTTTTATTAGTCTACAAGACCTTTTTACACCATTACCCACACAAGATGATTATACAAGACACAAATTCAACGAAAAAAAAAAAAAACTGTACTGATATGTGTAGCTTCCTTTACATTAAACTTAGAATTTGGTCTTTTTTCTTCTTCGATTCTAAATTTTTTCGTTACGGAGGACCCGATAGATCAAGTGACGAAGGAAAACGGTTCTCCTTGGACTACAGACTTCGGTAAATAATAACTTGTCGATAAAGGAATTTTTTTCGTCAAGTACTCAGTTCTGACTTCACCAGATGTGTAGATAAACACAAAGAATTTCATGATCCGATACTATAGAAGAATAACTAAAATTTTGAAACTTAGTATTTGTTATGAACTACCGGTCTAAAAAAAAAATTGGGACTTTCATAAAAAATTTTTAAAAAAGAGTATTTAGTAACATAATACTTTATAAAAATTACTCATATTTACTAGTTTTATTCATTGAACTCAAGATTTTTATCGTGAGTATAAATCCTAATACGAACTTTAAGAGATTATAGAATTCTCCTTCTTATAAAAATAAAGTGAAACCACATTATTTGGATAAAACAGTAAAAGTGTCTGAAATAGTAGTTTTTCATTTAAACATACAGATTTGTCTATTCGGAAAATTTTAGGGAAAATGACGACTAGTCGATAAATTTATAAAAGAAAATTTTAGTCCGGACTTCAGCACTATTACGAAACTATTCGTAACGTACTTAGGATAGGTCTAAAATAATAGTGTGATGAATTTATAAAGAGAGTCGAAATCTTTTTGGGTATAGATGACGTGGAACCAGGTTCGTTCATATTGCTGTTATGTTGTTTCTAATTTTTTACTTTGTTGGATTGGTTAATATCAGGGAATTTTTACAGAACTAATTACCACACTATCGGAAAACGATTACAAATCCGTCACTTTGAGTCGATGAGTTTCTTATACAAATCAACCATCCATTTGTCTCATGTCTTCCTCGTAAGACATTCCAAGGAAACCCACTACCAATTAACACCCAAAGATACGCACCCTACCAGCACCACAACCCACCTACTTGCATATAAGCATCAGAAAGAAAGAACAGAATTTAAAACTAAGGGAAATTCATTCGGAACTATGTACGTAACGGTAAAGTTATAAGGATCAAAAGACTTTGAGTTCTCAACTTCACGTAATGTCCTTCGGGATGAAAAAAGTATATAGAAGGATGTAGATATCCGTTTAAGAGGAAATAGGAATGAGATTCATAATTTTGATCTTCCTTTTTGTTTGTTCTACTATCAGGTACTCTCTTTTGAAAACGAATTCAGATTCCTCTTATAATTAAAGTTAAGATGAGAGACAGTCATGATGTCACCACATCAACAACCGTATACACTATTTCCATAAAAGAGTTAGTAATATACTTGACAACGAATTAATAGGGGGAAGTACCTAGTGTCGGAACAGCACCGTTCCGCCGAACGTAATGGAGTCACTTCTCGATACTCGATACGACACGTCCCGGTGGATTCTACCTGTCTAGTATCACTTCTCAAGACTGTTTGTATTAGGTGACCTTTTCCTTTACTGTTGGGTGAGGTCATAAGAACGGACCTCTTGGGATACCTGTAACACTTTTTTGTCTTTCTATGCCGCGGTCTTCTACTTGAGGGGTCCAGTCTTCCACAGGTCATACGACGACCCCTTCTCACCTTTTCACTTTCACTTCAACGAATCAGCACAGACTGAGAAACGCTGGGACACCTGACGTCAGGTGGTCCGAGGAGACAGGTACCCTAAGAGGTCCGTTCTTATGGCCTCACCCAACGGTAAAAGAAGAGGTCCCCTAGAAGGACTGAGTCCCTAACTTGGGTCCAGAGGACGTAACGTCCGTCTGCGAAATGGGAGACTCGGTGGTCCTTTCGGGGGTCCCCTTCTCACCTTCCGTTAATGTTTATTGAGGTCATTCTTACTTCGTCGACCCGATTTCACCCTGGTCACGAGGTGACACCTACACAGATCACGATTTTCATTTCAAGTTACGATATTTTTTGTTATAACGTATCCTTGCACTTTACAATTCAGGTATTTAGATCCATTTAACCTATACCAGTTCGTCCTCTACCGTTCTCTTTCCTTTCCGTTCCTTCTTTCTATTTCTATATGGGTTGACTTACGTCTCAAGGTCTCTTATCGTTTCTCTTTATTCTGTTACAGAATTTACCTGTTAACAGAATTTACTGTTACTGTTAACAGAATTTACCTGTTACAATTCTTTATCTCCTTCTGTCATCTTACCCTTTCTGACCTCTAGAGAAGTTCTTTTAACCTCTCTACTTCCCTTGTAAAGTACGTTCCATTCCATACTATTTCCTCTCTTTACCATCCCTGGATTGTCTTTGTCCTCTCTAGTTCTTCTCCACCGTTCTTATGTGCTTTACCTTCACCGAGTCAGTACAGACTGAGAAACACTGTGGTACCTGATATGTCAGGTACCTTAAGAGGTCCGGTCTTATGACCCCACCCATCTGAAAGGGAAGAGGTCCTGTAAAAGGGTTGGGTCCTTGACTTGAGTCTAGAGGACGTAACGTCCACCTAAGAAATGGTCGACTCGGTGTTCCCTTCGGGTCTTATGTGTTTTCTTGACATGTTTTTTTCAAGAAAACTGGGTCTATTGATGTTACCACACCAATGAGTGGACCTCGGTCTGTAGGACCTCACACTTCTGTTCACCCGGAATCCTTCGTAATGATACTTGTTTCGATCATTTCCACTACCTTAACGTCGATTCGATAAAGTTTATGATTTTTTTACTACGACAATTTCACGACGTAAACTATACAACCGTTTGAGCCTTTTGAGTCGTTAACGGTTCAAACCTTTTCTGGCGAAAAGTATGATTAGGGTGTCTTCCCGTTATGGTTTCTCAGAAGTTTGATGGTATGTTAGCGCGATTAAAGTGTACAATCGTTTCAATACGACTTTTAGGAAGTTCGATCCGAAGTCGTCATACACTTAACTCTTGAAGGTCTACAAGCTCGACTTAAAGTATCCCCGGTTTCTTGGTCTCTAGTTTAACGGTTGTAAGTCAACCTAGTACCTCTTTCGGTCCCTTAAGATCTTTTGTAGATGACGAAGTAGCTGACAGGATTCGGGAAACTGACACATCTAGTGTTGTTTGATACCTTTTAAGAAAAAAAAAAAACATAGTATAAAATAAAAAAAAATTAAAATAAATAAAAAAATAAAAAATTTAAAATTTTAGAATTTAAGAAATTCTCTATCCTTATGGTCTGGTGAGACGGACAGAGGACTCTTTGGAGTTCTTCGTTGTCAATCTTGGTCCGAACCTTGTTGACTGATCTAGGTTTAACCCTTTCCTGTTCCGACATATAACACTGGGACGAATAAATTAAATATACGTCTTATGTAGTACACTTTACACCCCAACCTACTTAGTGTTCGACCTTAGTTCTAACGACCACTTTTATAGTTTCGGAGTCTATATGTCTACTATGTTGAAATTACCGTCTTTTACTTCTCCTTGACTTCTNATATAACACTGGGACGAATAAATTAAATATACGTCTTACGTAGTACACTTTACACCCCAACCTACTTAGTGTTCGACCTTAGTTCTAACGACCACTTTTATAGTTTCGGAGTCTATATGTCTACTATGTTGAAATTACCGTCTTTTACTTCTCCTTGACTTCTCGGAGAACTACTCTTACTTTCTCCTCTCACTTTTTCGACCGAACTTTGAGTTGTAAGTTTTTTGATTTTATACCGTAAACCGGGGTAGTGAAGTACTGTTTATCTTCCCCTTTACATCTTCATCATTGTTTAAAATAAAAACTTCCGAGGTTTTAGTGACGTTACGACTGACGTCGGAACTTTAAATTTCCACCAAAGAGAGACCTTCTTTTCGAACACTATTTGGATCTATCACATAATTTTTCGTCTATGTAGTGAAACGGGTGTTTCTAGGTATATCAGTTTCGATACAAAAAAGGGCATCAGTCATGATTACACTTTCAACCTGGTATGTCTTCCATTTGTAGCTTCTTAACTACGAAAGATCACCCCCACGATCTCTTATTAGTACTCTCAGGCAACCCGATGTTCCTCTAGTTTGGTCAGTCAGAATTTCCTTTAGTTGGGACTTATAAGAAACCTTCCGGACTACGACTTCGACTTCAAGATTATGAAACCGATGGACTACTCTTCTAGGTAGAGTAACTTTTTCTGGGACTACGACCCTTTCTGACTTCCGTTTTCTTCTCCCGCCGTTTCATACTGTACCAATCTATCGTCGTACCTGAGTCACCTACACTTAAACTCGTTTGACATCCTCTACCACCTCCTGTTTCCTCGGACCGTATGACGTCAGATCCCCGAGTTTTCCTCAGTCTGTACTGAAACGTTTACTTGTTGTTGTCGTACAAATTATTTATCGGTGTGTGGTGTTTCATAGTGTGATCCGTTCGTGTACACAAGAACACCTAAATAAAATTCTCATTAATAAACTATCGTTACTACTGATTTTCACCCGGAGTCTTATCTTTCCTCAAAACAGAAGTCTCCCTCAAGAGTCGTCAACTGTGTCGTTTCACTCCAGGACTTAGAACCATATCAAGGTCCTTAACCCGTTATTTTGTTCCACTATAAAGATATTGTCTCTCTTCTTTCCGGTCTCCCCGACCAAGAGTCCAGACGGACCTCTGTCTCCATCACTGGAACGTTGAACCCCGACCTACTCCTCGAGACCTAGATGTCAAAGTGTCTCACCTCAGTAACGTACACACCAATACGACCGTCGGCAATAATTTTTTTTTTTTTATGGTGAATAACTCTTCAAATGAGGAATCCGCAGTAAGATTACTGAAGTCCATGTAAGAGAGTAACTGAGAAGTACTGTTCGAACTTACAATTAGTCATAATAGGAGTAAATTTTCTTGTTTTAGACCCCTTAACAGTAGTCTTAAGAACCTCGAGATACCCAGGCAACACAAGACAAATCGATCTCTGTCATACAAGTTACCGATTGTTATACCCGAGGCTTCGGACCTTGTACCAGGGGAGGGGGGTAATAAGAAGTGACCCACTGAACGCGACAATGGAGACACGGGGAGTCAAAGGGGTAGAGATTAGACCAAAATTATTAGTCTCGATTCTATTGTAACACAACCTCTGACTCAGTCAATTATAAATATTTCATGGACGTTTATCACACATAAGGTATAAGGAACGAAACAACAACACTAATAATAATACGTGTTAAAAAAATTTTCGGAACCCTAAAACCATTTTCAATTGTATTTACATGTCGGAACCTCTTGTTTTACTTCATCCCTTTGACGATTTACTTGAGACGGTTCTCTTACGTGAACCGTAACTTTTGTGGGAAAAAGTTGTTCTGTTCTCTACTGATTGCGTACCGGTAGTGGTTTACCAGTTATTGTTTTAGTTTAACAAATGTAAGCAACATCCGGTTCTACCTCTTCGACGTCTGTCAGTCGTTTTTGTTCTAGACCTCGACTGATACCGAGTCCAGGAGTCGAAGAAAATCGTTTTAAGTCCGAATTTGATTTCTTTCCCCCCTTTGGTGATCCGGTCCATGCTGAATTTAGTTTAGGGGATACTTATACGTCTCCTCTATTACTTACCTAAGTTCCCTAATCTAGATCCATTGTCACACGGACTTCTTGATCCCTGTCTTCAGGTATTGTAACATGTCCTCCGTCACTTATTTTGGTAGGGTTTCTTTGTCCTTTCGTTCTTCCGTTTCACCAAAGACTTCCTCCCCTCCGAAAGCGAGTTAGCACAGGCTGAGAAACGCTGGGGTACCTGACATCGGGTGGTCCGAGGAGACAGGTACCCTAAGAGGTCCGTTCTTATGACCTCACCCAACGGTAAAGGAAGAGGTCCCCTAGAAGGGGTGGGCCCCTAACTTGGGCTCAGAGGACGTGACATCCGTCTGCGCAATGGCAAACTCGGTGGTCCCTTCACGGTTTCTTTCTTCTCTTCACTTTTCGTTCTCTCTTTCCCTTTCCATGGAGGTTGATTTGTGTCTCAAGGTTTCTTATCGTTCCTCTCTGTTCTTCCGGAAGAAGTTACTTGTCACGTATTTTGAACTTATTTTGCTGTCTTCCCTTTCTGTCTCTACAGAAGTGATTTTAACCTTTAAAGTTCCCTGACAAAGAAAGTTTCTACCCGTGCAATTTCCTGTCTTTATCATCTCTGGATCATCTACGACTTCTCTAGTTCTTTTCTACCTTTCTTATGTACCTTCTTGACATGTTTTTTCTAGAATTCCTTAGTCTAATGACACTATCATACCAGTCAGTGGGTCTCGTCTGTAAGACCTCACACTTCGGTTCACCTTGAATCCTTCGTGACGACAATTATTTCGATCACCTACACTACCTTAAGGTCATCTCGATAAGTTTTGGGATTTCTTACTACGGTAATTCCACAATGTAAGTTATACAGTCGTTTAGACCTTCTGGGTCGTCACCGGTGTCATGACCTTTTCCAGTTAGAGTGGGGTTAAGGGTTCTTCCCATCATGATTTGGTACAAGATTGGTATTCTGTTACGTGAGTAGAGGGTACGGTCCCTCCAGTACGAATTTTAAAAAGTACGATCCGAAGTCGTAATACACTCGGTTCTTGAAGATCTACAGGGTCGATCCAAATCTTTTTGTCTCCTTGAGTTTAACGGTTGTAAGTGACCTAGTACCTCTTTCGCTCCTTTAAGGTCTTTTTGTAGATAGAGACAAAGTACCTGATGTGATTTCGGAAACTCACACATCTAGTATTGTTGACACCTTTCAAGAATTTCTCTACCCTTATGGTCTGGTAGAATGGACAGAGGACTCTTTGGACATACGTCCAGTTTTTCGTCGTCAATTTTGGGACATACCTTGTTGATTAACCAAGGTATAACTCTTTCAGTACGTAGTCCCGACAGACGCCAGTGGGACAAACAAAATAGATATACTACTCGTGTAGTACTGTTTACGGACCTACTCAATGTTCGACCTTAGTTCTATCCACCCTCTTTGCAGTTGTTGGTGTCTATACACCTACTATGGTGAGATTACCGTCCTTTACTTCACCTTGATTTCTCGGAGAACTACTCCGACTTCCTCCTCTCACTTTCTCGGCCGAATTCTCATTTATAATTTTTTTTTGTTTTTGTTTTTGTTTTTTGATTCTAGTACTGTAGGAGGGGGTAATGACGTACCGTTTATCTTCCCTTTTTTAACCTTCACCACTGTCTAAAGGAAAAGTACCCGAGAGTTTAGTGACGTCTACTACTGACGTCGGTACTTTAGTCTTCTGCCAACGAAGAACCGTAATTTCGATACTGTTTGGATTCGGGACACAACTTTTCGGCTCTGTAATGAGACGGCTGTCTCCAAGTCTCCAGAAGGGTCACCAGTACATACCAACTCTCTCGATCTACCATTTCTTCCGTCTTACGGTTTCTTAACTACGGAAGTTTGTCGCCACGATCTCTTCTGAGGATTTTCAGGGGACCTGTTGTTCCTCTAGTTTGGTCAGTCAGAATTCCCTTTAGTTGGTACTTATGAGTCACCTTCTCGACTACGACTTCGACTTCGAGGTCATAAAACCAATGGACCACACTTGTCGGTCGAGTAACCTTTTCAGGGATTACGACCCTTTCTGACTCCCCTCTTCCTCCTCTCCCGTAGTCTCCTACTCTACTGACCTACCGTAGTGGTTACGTTTCCTGTACTTGAACCCGTTTGAAGCCAGCTAACACTTCCTGTCCTTTCGGACCGTACGATATCAGGTACCTCACCGTTTCTCAGCCTGCTGGCTTGTTGTTGACATTTACGTACGGAAAAACAGTGAGTCATTATAGTCACCGTGGAGTGAGGTCATGAGAACGGACCTTTTAGGGTACCTGGTTCCTCGGACCATCCGACGTCAGGTACCCCAACGACCCTCAGTCTGTGCTGACTCGCTGAAACGAAAGTGAAAAGTGAAAGTACGTAACCTCTTCCTTTACCGTTGGGTGGTCACAAGAACGGACCTCTTAGGGTCCCTGCCCCCTCGGACCACCCGACGGTAGATACCCCAGTATGTCTCAGTCTGTGTTGACTTCGCTGAATCGTTATCGTTATAGTGAACGGAAATAAGTATTTCACATAAAATAACCAATTTATGTAATGATGTGTGAAAAATATAATAAGAGATTAGTCAATGAGAAAAAAAAAATTATTAAAGTCATTCTTTTTGATAACTAGGAACATATAACTAGCGTTCAAGTAACTCTATTGATTTAAGATAAAATCAAGACCAACTAAAAATTTTCGGTTTTTGGAACTTCAGTAGAAACTATGGACAAAAAGAGAGTATGGGTATGGTAGACACAGTCCAGAAGTCCTATAAGTGTCGGACCTCAGTAAGAAATGTAGGAGGAGGGGGGTACGAGTTCGGTGACGAGGGGTATCGTCCTGCTACGGGTTCGTAAAGGTCAAAGACACGAATATCTGATTTCAGACAAGAATTCCCTAAACAACACTTGGTTCGTCTACTGTGGTGGGAATACCTTCTTTCACTTCTCCTTAATTTTTCGGAGAACTACTTTCACTTTCTCCTTTCACTTTTTCAACCGAATTTCGAGTTGTAAGTCTTTTGCTTCTAGTACCGTAGACTAGGGTAGTGAAGTACCCTTTATCTACCCCTTTGTTACCTTTGTCACAGTCCGAAAAACAAAAACCCCCCGAGGTTTTAGTGACGTCTACCATTAACGTCGGTACTTTAATTTTCTACGAATGAGGAACTTTCCTTTCAATTCTGGTTGGATCTGTCGTATTATTTTCGTCTCTATAATGAAACGGTTGTTTCTAGGTAGATCAGTTCCGTTACCAAAAAGGTCACCAGTACATACCTACACTCTCAACCTGACACTTCTTTCGACTCACACCTTCTTAACTACGAAAACTTGACACCACAACCTCTTCTGAGAACTCTGAGGGAACCTGACGTTCCTCTAGGTTGTTCAGGTAGGATTTTCTCTGGTCAGGACACACAAGTAACCTTCCTGACTATGACTCCGACTTTGAGATTATGAAACCGGTGGAGTACGCTTCTCAACTGAGTAACCTTTTCTGGGACTACGACCCTCCCCAACCCCCGTCCTCCTCTTCCCCTACTGTCTCCGACTCTGCCGACCTACCGTAGTGACTGAACTACGTGTACTCAGACTCACTTGAGGCCCTCAACCATTACCTGTCCCTCCGGACCACACGACACTAAGTACCCCAGCGTCTCAGTCTGTACTGACTCGCTGACTTGACTTGACTTCGTGGTAGAACCCCCGAAGAGGTTACCGAGTCGTCAGTTATTAGGTGAATGTCACGTCCTCTACACCAAAGTTAGGGACCCAACCCTTCTAAGGGACCTCCTCTTATACTGTTAGATGAGGTCATAAGAACGGACCTCTTTGGGTGTCTGTCTCTTCGGATCATTCTGTGTCAACTCGCTGACTCGTGGTTCCTATTAAAAAGGGAGATAAAAATAATACAAGTAAACGAAAGGAGAGTAATTTCATCGATCTAGAGAAGGTTTTATGACTTTTTGTTATCAATCTGACCGGTTAGGACGGAAACAAGATTGAAATTACTCTTACTTAAACCAAAATAAATTACATTATAAACGTCAATTAAATACAATAGGTCAAAATGGTACTAAATTTACAAAGGACGTGAAGTGTCAACTGAGTCAAAAATAGATAAACTAAATAAGACAAAAAGTTGTAAATAATTATATTCGTATATGAAAAAGAGGAAACTTATAAGATTTTCAATAAGAATATAATTAGGAATTCAAATACTTGATTTAAGTATGAGACAATTCTTCATAATATAGAACATCAGGTAAAAACCTACTATAAACTAATTTAAAATAAATCTTAAAAACGTAAAGGGAGGTAAAGACTTACTTTAACTAGAAGTAAAAAGTACAAACTATAACCGTAAAGTTTTTTGAACCTGTATTATGAAAAAGGGTAAATAATATTTACAAATAAAAAAGGTCAAAGTAACTCTACATTAATTATACATTATAACACATACAAATTCTGGATATCGTACAAGTAAACTATATGAACATGCAACGTTATACCAATGGTGATACCCAACAAATTATCGGGGAATGACAGTCTAGTAAGATGAAGAAAAAACACCACTCTTGTAAATTCTAGGTGAGAATCGTTGAAGGTTCATATACTATGTCATAACAATTGAGATAAGTATTCTAAATCCGATCGAAAAAATATTAATAATTAACTCACTTATAGATGGAATTTTTAAAAAAAATGTTAAAGAACATATTTTAACTTTCATAGTAAGGAAATTTTAGTTTATCTTGAGAAGATATTTGAAGTATATTAACGTAGAAAAAATAACTATTTCTAAACTGTCAGAAAAGGTAAAGAAGACCACAATAATCAGACAAGTGAAAAAGATCAAAAAAATCAGTTCGAAATATTAAATACAAAAGGATCATTCCGTAGGTACAGTGAATCGGAAAGTCTAAAGTGACCATATCACAATGGATTTCGTATAAATGTCTACACTTTAGGTAAAAATAGACACTAAAATAGTAAGGACACATACATTTAACAACTGGGAAGGGATAGAAAGGTAAAAGAGGAGTAGAGAGAGAGAGAGGGAAGAGTGGGGAAAGACTCTTGGTCGAGAAAATAAGACTAAAATAAAGACTTAAGACTAAAATATAAACTTATATAGAAAGTATCAAAATAGAAATGAACAAAAGTGGAATATGAAAGAACAAAAAAAAAATTAAAAAGATCGAAACACCTGACTTAAATACCGAATATATAAATGTCATAAAAATGTATCATTATTCTATTAAATTTTAATAAGTGAAGGGTGACACACGTCAAGTGGTGTATGTACATGTTGTAGGGGTAAAAATGTATATCTTGAGAACATAAAAGGACTCTTAATGAGGTAGAATACAACAGGAGAGAGACTTTACAAGAGGAAACAAACTGAGTGACACATCCAAATTTTAAGAGACATTTCTTAAAACTCACGAATCTTTATTTGTAGGGACTCAGTCAATTGTATTTTTAGACACCGATCCATACAGGTTTAAGAGTTCAACTGACTCTTAAACTTACTAGGAACTACAAAGAGGTAGTGGTTGAGGACCTCAACTACTACCTGTCCCTCCGGACCGCACGACACTAAGTACCCCAAAGTTTCTCAGCCTGTGTTGACTCGCTGATTTGACTTGACTATAAAGAGGTCGGTGACTTGTTTTAGTACACCGGTTAGACTTGTTTCCGTGTACTTAAGATGTGGCAATCGGGAGTTTTATCTCGTTCATATCAATTCATCTGTATAAAACTTATATCATCCGATATATTGAACCGAGAACTCTCGTACCCTAGATTTCGAGTTGACAGTTTTGACTTCGGAAACAAGATGTGAATCAACGAGACACCGAAACGGGTCCATGAATCGAAAAGGTATAAAATATTAGATATTTTACCGGTGTTACTGTCATAGTTGGAAAATACTAAAAACGCTTCTAATTTAATCAATTATATATCTCTGGTTACATATACACATACTACATATTAATAATTTTGTATAAAAGTAATATTCCATTTCGTACCTACACAGGTTTACCCCTAAGTTCCGAAAATGAGACCCAGACTCTGCAGAAGACAATTCGACTTCACATTCGGTCACTCGTGACAACCCATTAACAGCAGAATAATTAAAATAATGGAAAGAGTTGTTCGGGTCCGAGGGCAACTGTGTACGTCTCGTTCCGGAAGAATTCTACGTACAAATGAACAACCGTCTCAAAGTACGGTGGAAGTCCAAACTAGTAAGAGTCCCGTCTAAATTAACTGTCCCAAAATCAATCATACTTGATCTTTATCGGACAGAACGTTCCAACCAAATAAAAACACCTTCCTTCCACCCACAGTCTGTTAACACAAATGTTCACTTAAATAAAGAAACCAAATGAGGAGTCGTTGGGAGGATAGAAGTGTCAAAAATTTAAGGGTGTACTCTTTCTTTTAAAACAGATGTTATGGTCTGAACAAACAATTTGTATTTTCCTGTATTTAGGAGAGACCCAGGGGTCCCCATACTATCTCTTTCCCTCACTAGTAATATTTGGTGAATCACGATACACGAGACATAGTACAAAGGAACTCTTTCACTACAAACTAACCGGGAATTACATCCAAATCATTTAGGGAATTTATGACTACACTCATTAACACGTGTAACCTTTAATTATGGACTCTCACATAATATCCCTAATGGCACAGAGGTCTTTTCAGTGGACCCGTACACATCTAAAGACTTGGACTCTACTAAGACAAAACATTAAAATGTAAATACCCAGTTTGCAACAAAAAAACAAAAAAAAACAAAAAAAAAAGAAGACAAGTAAACCGACTCCAGGTGTCTATTTAGAAATAGTAACAAAAGAGAAAAGGAAAAGAAGAACTACAAAACTTGACACAACATCACATAGTCGGTTGGTCGAATACGTTACTTCGGGTATAAGGTTTGTACTGTAAGATATTCTTTTTTCTTAATAAAGTTTAATAACACTTTCTGTCAACCTAACTTACGTAATCAGGAAAAGGTTGGTATGAGTATTTGTTCAACCTCTTTTTATGTCTGAGTTCACCGTTACTAAAAAAACAAACAAAACAAAAAGACAAAACTTTTTTTGTACTCTGTACCCTTACGTAGGGTCCATCTAAAAGTGACCGACAAAATCTAATAAACTGATATTAAATTTAAAAATTTTATGACAAAAATCGTTCTCTTAAATGACAAAACAGAGTATGTTAATTACCATCTTATTAACCTACTTTAAATATCAATATAACAGTATCTAAGGTGAAAACTTTTTTTTTTAGGATTTTACGGATTAGATGGTACTTTGTTAAACATCGTTTTGAAACTTCAAGATGATAAAAATTCCGTTTCTTGTATCGTAAAAAATCTACAAGTAGAGTAAATTGAAGTACCTTACGTTTTGATACATTTCGAAATTTTGCGTCACTATTTACATACGGAGTCTGAACATACTCGAACACTCTTACTTAATGGTCGATAGAGTGACGTTTAGGTCTTTAACAATAATTCTAATCCCCATACACAAAAAAACTTACTGTAGTTTAAGTCATTTTTCAGAAGTACTTTGTTCATTATTACATGAACAGTCAGAAGAGAATAAACGTCCTGTCACCAAAAACATGTTCAATCCATTCTGTTTCAAATTCTGGACAAACAAGGAATTATGTACGAATTGTAAATATTAGATCTATAAAGGATGACACCAATTTTTGAAGAAAATGTATGAAAATTTTCCGAATGAATTGTCTAATTGTGTATATTACAGTACGAATAAATAAATAAATAAAAAAAACCGACACGGTGTACCGTAAGGGACTCGTCCTTAGGCTGGGGATGGGGACGTCACCTTTGTGTCTCAGGATTGGTGACTCGGTAACCCCTTCAGGTCACCACAAAGAAAAACTGTCTTTAGTTTTCCTTTAATACATGTCGTTTTATCAATACCCTCGACAATTAAAATTCAAGGAATATTTACTATAAGAATATAGAACTCTACAAAGACAATCTTTCACAATCAACAAGTCACCGTAGACTGAGAGACGTCGGGGTAACTGATATTGGACGGTCCGAGGAGACAGGAACTTTAAGAGGTCTATTCTTATGACCTTACCCATCGGTAGGGGAAGAAGTCCCCTAGAAGGTTTACAATGTCTGTCCAAGAAATGGTAGACTCGGTAGTCCCTTCAACGGAATCTTTCTGTCAATAAAACTTTTACCGCCCCCTTCCCTATTAAGTCTTCCAAACTAATTGTATGATGATATATACCTATTAGTTGTTCCTGGATGACATATTGTATCCTTTGATATGAGTGGTAGAACATTATTGGATAGTACTTTTTCTGAGACTTTTTCTTATCTAGATCCATAAATACATATAGACTTAGTGACAGAACATGTGGACGTTATGTGTCGTAACCTTTGGTTGATATACGACTATTTTTGATTTATTAAAAAATTTTTTTCTAGACTTCATTACAAAACTAGAATACGCAAGTGGGTTGGTCGACTAACCTTTACTGAAGTATTAATGGTCCAGGTCCCTCTCGAAGAACCAAAAGTGAGAGAAACGAGGAGAAACCGCACCTACCAGACGGGTGAAGACGAACCTACCTGGGACAGGGAGGGAAAAGAGAACCAAGACACAGTAAACAGCGACCAAAAGGACGACGAAGGGACTACCGAGGAAAAGTCCGAGAAAAACAATTTTCAAGAAGGAAGGACGGGTGTGAACTCTACGACACCAAAGGACCGTAGGAGTCTACATGACCCTAGGACACAGAAGAAGCGATTTTGAAGATTATCGACGGGACATCCGACGTTTGAGTCCACGGGTACACCCGTTCACTACCGTTAGTCACTTCTAGACCCATAATTTTTTTTTTCGTGGTATCTTTGATCTGTCCCAAAAAATTTCTTCGATCTGTCCCCAAAAATTTTTGACCTTTCTCGTACAGGGGACCGGATCGGAGGTAAAGGTACTTCCTCATTTCCGGTAGGACTGGAGTCCATCACTTATTAGATACACGGACTGTGTGTCCACGACCCACTCCGACACTCACTCTCTTTCCGGGGAGGAGAGGACCTCACCTACGGTCGAGACGTCTGGACTCGGGTGTTCCTCGGTGTGGTCTCGTTTCTTATGAATCATACTGGTCTACAAGTTCAAACAAAATTCTTTCGGACTTTAAGTCTAAAAAGACACTTTAAGTTGAAAAAGGTTTACCACTAAATGTCCGGCCTTTTCGGTTGATAAAATACTAAAGTACATATACTCCTTAGAATTTTTTTTCAATATTTCCTCGAACAAAGGTTTTACCTTTATCTGAGTGTCTGTATCTTTGTCTTAATACTAATGGTTTCCCTTTTCTCATCCCTACCCTCCCCCGTCCTTACCCACTACCCTCTACTCAGTTCTCCAACCCTACTTGTATGTGTACTGAACGTATTTTGAGTATTTGGTGTTCCTGGCTACCATCTCGTGTTCCTTGAGATGAGTCATATAACATTATTAGATATTACCTTTTCTTTGACTTATATATACATCTTGACTTAGTGAAAAGTTCATGTGAACTTTGATAATCCAATATTTAATTGATATGAACTTAATTTTTACTTTTTTATGTCCATCACGGATTTTCTTATTAATTAATCTACAACTGGATTTATAAAATTTCGTTGTATCTTGGAGAAATTTGACACGAAGGGACGAAAGTTGTGACCAGATTTTTTATTGTAAGAGTGTAAGCTGGGACCTCAGGGTTCCACCGGAGTGGACGTGGACAGGACGGTCGAACTCGAGGTAGGAGACGAGTATCTGTTGGTCGGTCCGGGACCCCAAGAAGACAATGTAGGAGTCCTAAGACGAAGAACGATTTTACGGAAGGGGGTGGAGAAGGGGGGTCGTCGGGTCTACGAGGGAACATTCGACTGGGATTAGAGTGGCACATCCCAAAGGGAGTGGGACGGTCTCAAGGTGTCACAAAGGATGCGTGAGAGTAATCTCGTGGGCGGTCTCAAATTACCTGGGACTCGGGTGTCCTCGACACCAAAGTATAAACGTGGGACTCTTAGATCGGGTCGTGAAACATGGTTCAGGTACGAAGTGTTTATGAGTGTCTTACTAACTGGTCGGACTTTGGTCGAGAGACGTTTGATCAGGACTACCACTGCAGATAGTCGATCGAAGGGAGGGTTAGTGTCTCGTTTGTATGAGACACTTATCGTCGAAACAAGGTGTACCTTTGCTAGAACTATATTTGTAATGAGAAACTAGATTTTACGACCAATAGTTGAAAACATGGTCTATACAGACTTTATTGGTGAGTCAGACAAACTTGGGGTAGAATGAGGGGACACGGGGTGAATGACAAGGGTGGTGTGTAAATCTCGTCCGAGGACCCTACCAACAGGACTCCTCCGAGTACGTAAACATTAAATATAGGCCCTGAACAGTACACTATCTCGTCTTCAAGAGAGAGGGAAACCATAGACTCAATAAGAGTAAATACGAAAGTTTGAGAGTCCCAATATTCATACCCCATCCCCGTTATACACGACCTATCCCTACACCCCGTTTGACAATTGACCGTCGACATATGGTGTTACGAAAGCCGTGACGAGTCCTCGACAAGGTAAAGGGAAAAGAGTTTTGTAGGGACACTCAGTCTAACGTCATAGGATTAAATTCCTGTTCTTTTTAATACAACCTTGTCCATATAAATGGTAATCTCTCAAGACCGATCAATAAATCTTATCCTAAATATTCATATTAACCAAACAATACGTGAAACAGGAAAAAGTTGTAAAAAAAGAAGACATTTAAGATATGACACGTTTTATATAATTAAAAGCAACAGACCATCTATGACCAAAATCTGAAAGATTTTTTTTTAGATGGTTGTCAAAAGTAGGTACGGTCTGGAGGGAATTCTTTTTAAACCGTTACAGAACTCTTAAGACTTTACGTCAAGTATTGTCACTAGGAGATAAATATATACGTCAACAAATTTTTATCTATATTTCCGGATGTACGATACATTTCAACTGTATTGTCGTCATTAAATATAATTTTGTTACGTAAATTCACGTATCTATGTGTACGGGTTAACGTGTTTTTTATTTTACTTCATCAGTCTACAAACATAGAAAATTCATTGTCTGAGTAACACATATGCTATCGATACCATTATCTGATTTACCCATACAGATTAACAAAAGAAGTACGTCTCATATTCAGTACGAGGACAATCACCAAACTAAGAGATGTTATCATTAAGAACAAGGTTTCGTATCTGTGAAGCAAGTTGAATAAACTATCAATTTACAGATCTTTTAACCCAAATTTGATTTGGAAGTTTTGTATAAACGTAAATATACACTCTGTCATAATAGTTACAGGTCACTTGACAAACTTTCCGGACCTCCCACACCTCACTTATGGGCAAAAGACCTGAGAGGACACAACCCACAGGTCCCTGGAACGGGAGGAGTAGGTGGTAGTGACTCTGTCGGATTTTACTGAGATGTGTAAAGACCTTGTAAGACATTCCGTTGAGACGGGAGGTACTCATGGTGACTAGCTTTGGAAGTTTAGGTTCCATTGTCACCAATCTTTTCATAATCGGTAAGTGACGAATCCAAATTCTACGGTACACATTACTTCACATTTGAACTTGGTGTTCTCTTAACTAAGGAAAGAAGTTTTCAAAATGTCGGATCGGTTGATCTACATAGTGAACGTATATACATCAATTTGTAACTTTTATACACAAACTGTCTTTCTCTTTCTGCAGACACTCGACTCCTGTGTGTTTCCGTCACATCATGCCTCGCCCTAAATCTCTTATACATATATTACTTCTCCCAGATCTTTTCGGACCTGTGTCTTCTCCTATCCCTCGTTCCTTAGGCTGGTCCACTTCGTCAATGACGACCTTTCACAACCTGTCATTAGTACTTTTAATTCTTATCTCGTTTTGACGGTATGGGTTTACCTTTAATTTGACTTATTAAGTATTTAACTTACAGTCTACACCAACGATGTATGTTTTACAGATTCAAACCGTACCGATAAATCACTTAAACCTCAAGGAATGGTTGTTCTGACCTCCCGAATCTTATCTTCTGAGTATAAAGAAATTAACTCTTACGAAAAAGTCAACACAGAGTAGAAACCGTATAAAATAAGATAAATGTGTCAATTTAAACTCTACTTGAGTGAGGGAACTTAAGGATTTTATTGTCTAGTACCAAAATACAGAGAAAAGAGGACCAGAGAACGTCCATACTAAAACATCTCCAACTTCTTGGTTCACTACCTTGGTAAAATCCCGCGACCACACCCAGACCGTCACACGGTCCTTTCGTCTAAAGATTTCCTTTAGTTTAGTCCTAGTCTAAACATAGACTACTCATAAAAGGGAGCCTCGGGCCCAAGACGTAGGTGATGTTGTAACAGTACGGTCATTCATGGTGACTCTCTACGGGGATACATATGTAAAGTCTGAACCAATAAAGAAAAAGGGGAGAATTTGCACTCTAATTCCTTTCGGTTCTTGGTTTTTGAAAGAGACCGAACTACAAAAAAGTATTCACAGTGATATCAATAGTGTCTATTGAACGTACAACAGCGAAATTTAGTAATCACACACATAACGGAATTTTCAGCCACGAAAACACACTACAGAATGAAAAAGAGGGGGTTATTCCACTGTAACAGGAAAGATAAAGAAAGGTATGGGTGGTTTTCAACTAAAAAAATCCACCCAGGGAATGTTTATGCGTGTACTGTAAAAAGAAAAGTAGAAAAAAAAGAAAAAAAAAAAAAACCTTTTGTCATTTGAGGGATCACCGAGTTATCATTTCTTGGGTGAACGGTTAGGTCCTCTACACCCAAGTTAGGGACCCAAGCTTTCTAGAGGACTCTCCCTTTACCCTTGGGTGAGGTCACCAGAACGGTCCCTTTAGGGGTATGTGTCTCCTCGGACCACCCGATGTCACGTACCCGTGTGTTTTCTCAGTGTGTGCTGAATCGTTGACTTGTTGTGTTTTACACAATGTATAAGAAAAGTTCAGTTACAAAATCATTTTATATAAAAATTTTCGTCATCAGAGTTAAAAGGATGAGTAGAATTACAAATACGACGAATTTATTATAAATACAGGAAACACGGGGTTTTTCCTTCAAAGTTTTAAAAATGTCCTTAAATTCTTTAGATAAAAGAGACTAATATTAACAATGAGAGAAAAGTAAACACAGTGTTAAAGAAGATGGAAAATACATAATAACATTTGTAAACATAGATAAATAACATGATATTGTCTTCATAACCTTAGTAAAACCGATAAAAATAGGGTAAGATGAATATTATCGTTAAGTCTTCATGTTTACACTACAGGGGATTATATGATGAGTTTATACTAGTCATAGTGGTGAATTTTGTTATATTTTAATTATGGTAACTACCAAAACTGTATAAATCGTTTAGTAACGTGTGACCCTCGTGTCATACCACACTTAATGTACGTACCACACTTAATTATACATATAGGATTGACAAATATTTTCTTACATGGATCGTGTGATGGTTAAGTACTCCATTAAATCTTTTATACCTCAGTTACAAAACGAATTATATAAACATAATATGGTAATTTGTCTTCAAAGGGAAAAACTAAGTCAAGTCAAGTCAAGTCAAGTCAGCGAGTCAACACAGGCTGAGAAACGCTGAGGTACTTAGCGTCGTGCGGTCCGGAGGGACAGGTAGTGGTGCAGGTAGCTCAGTCACTACGGTAGGTCGGTAGGGTAGGAGACAGTAGGGGAAGAGGAGGACGGGGGTTAGGGAGGGTCGTAGTCTCAGAAAAGGTTACTCAGTTGAGAAGCGTACTTCACCGGTTTCATGACCTCAAAGTCGAAATCGTAGTAAGGAAGGTTTCTTTAGGGTCCCGACTAGAGGAAGTCCTACCTGACCAACCTAGAGGAACGTCAGGTTCCCTGAGAGTTCTCAGAAGAGGTTGTGGTGTCAAGTTTTCGTAGTTAAGAAGCCACGAGTCGGAAGAAATGTCAGGTTGAGAGTGTAGATATGTACTGGTGACCTTTTGGTATCGGAACTGATCTGCCTGGAATCAGTCGTTTCATTACAGAGACGAAAAGTTATACGATAGATCCAACCAGTATTGAAAATAAGGTGCCTCATTCGTAGAAAATTAAAGTACCGACGTTAGTCGTAGACGTCACTAAAACCTCGGGGGTTTTTATTTCAGACTGTGACAAAGGTGACAAAGGGGCAGATAGAGGGTACTTCACTACCCTGGTCTACGGTACTAGAAATAAAAGACTTACAACTCGAAATTCGGTTGAAACTTTATGATAAATTCGGTGACTAATTTAACACTTTAATTCACAATAAATTCTATGTAGACTTTTCTTTATTGTTTTAAATTTAATTTCGTCCTTTTACTATTAACATAAATAAATCATTGTCTTAACAAATAGTACACGTTAAATTCTATTCCCTCTATAAAGATTTTATATACAATACGTAAAATATACCACTGAAAACTAGTTAGAGGAATATATCTAATAAATTCGAAATGTAATTTATATGTAATCGAAATTATAATGTAATTTATATGTAATCGAAATTATTTTAAATTATTAAAGTAGATCTTTTCACAATTACCATCTGTTTCCACTTGAATAAATTTTTATGTAACCATGACACTAATAGTTGTACTTACTTCGGTGTTCTTAAACAAATAGTAGGAAAGTGTCATGAGACGAAGTGTCTTAAACACTCAAATTATAAATTCAGATTTTATCGGAATCTTCGGTACCAATGTGAAAGTGTTTCAATACGTCAGGCATAAAAGTCAAACCCAAAATCGTGTCGATTACAAGAATATATAAATTTGTACTTTGTTAGTTTAAAATGATATTTTGTATTGCTATCTAGAACTTAGTATATTTTCTAAACTAAATGGGGTTTGGACATTGTTTTTATTTGAACTTTGACTCTTCAATAAACATAAAATTTAGTCGATCGTAGAAGTATAATACAACTACCGTTGGATAATAGGAGGGCGTCTTATTCTGTACTTTCACTTTTGTATACATACGGTTGTGGTTCCCAATAGAAAAAGACTAAAATACCAGAGTACTTAATAGACCAACACATCGGGTACGTCAACACACCTCCTTTAAATTATATATTTCTGTTTTTGTCCTTTACGTGTTACGGAGCAAATCAGGGTCGGGGCAATGTCAGAAAGCCATTCACCAACTCGTGACTCACCTGGTACGTTGAGGCAGTGGGGTCGAATCGAACATTGTCGTCCAAGTGACTGTGAACACAAAGAGATACATTCACATACAGTCTAAGGACTCGGACCTCTACTCTATTTCTGTACATCTACTAGACGACATTCATGGTGGGTAGGAGACCTGGTCTTTCCCAGAACGGGGGACTTAAACTGAGCAATGGCCTCTAAGTGACACTGATTGTGGTCCTTGAAGTAGACGCTCCAAGACCCACCTTTGCCACAGGTAGTGTCTAGCAGAGTAGTTTTAATTTGAGTCACGTAAAAATCAAGTAATAACTTTATCGACCTACTTAACATTTATACCTGAAACCCCCGACCCCCAACTGTTTGAGGACCCGAGACAACTCGGGACAGAAAGAAACATAGATTCAACGGGCCACTACCGACGGACCCTTTTTATCGTGTTCTCGGGAATAAGATCAAACGAAAGACGAATCTTTCGGTCGTTCGATCCCTGTCTCTTTACTCTCTTATCCTGTCACAAAGACCGTAACGGAATACACTACACCACTAAAGTTAGAACGGTCTAACGAGAGACCTCACTAGTAACCATGTACTTAACATGGTACAGTGTTCGAAAGAAAGTCCAACTTCAAATGAGACTGTCAAATAGACGGTAAGGAAGCAAACAGGAAACAGGATTAACGTACGTGGGTAGAGAGAAGGGTACGTCGGTGTGGGTAAGACGAGAGTTATTGACGGACTTCACCGATCCACTTTTAAACTGTTGATTAAAACGAAACGTCGGAGTGTCGCACAAAACTTAATAGTGGTACGTAGCGATTGCCGTGGGGAGGGACGGACAGGGAGACAGGGGAACGTAGGAACGGTTGTCCTGTCGTAGGTAGTCAGAATAGACACATAGTCACTTCCTTTCGGAGTCCCGCTTTCTAACGGAAACCTCGTATCCGAAATTTCAAGACACCGTAAACGAGTCCCCGTTCACGAGGAGACTTGGGGACCTAGTAGTGAGTATAAAAAAAAAAGAAGAAAAAAAAAAAAAAAAACGTTCTTTACTTGAAGTATTCATTGAGGGGGTCGAGGAGTCTCCGGTATCAGGGTGACTGACGTTTGAGTAGTCACGTTCCATCTCGGTTCCCCGGTGACCGGATTACCGAAGAGTCAAAACATGACTTCCGTACTATAAGTCGTGTCCAGGACTCACCCGAGACTTGAAGCACGGAACTCCAAACAGCGACACGTCGACGAGTCACCATGGAGTAGGAGGTAACGAGGACCTCTCATAGACTTGGGGTACCTCGACGGAGCAAATGACATACAACGTGTCATCACTACTGAGTATTTGGTCTTTTGACTTGTTAACTCATTACTGTGGTGTATAAGAGGAACCGGACCACATAATACAAGATAACGGTACTACGAATGGGAGAAATTTCTTACCTTAACCGTAGAAGAAAAAACCAACCTCTGATCTGTGGGTTCATCAATTTAATCACGGATGAATACTACAGTACACGTAACTACGTGTATTAGTAGAAAGGACGAAAAATTATTAATTGACTTACTTATAAAACGTAGAAAAGTATGTACCTTTTTGACAACTCACATTATTGTGAGTAGACCCTATTAATACTTCTTTCAAATAAAATTATAGAAGACATAAATTGTTTATTCTGACTTGGGATGTCAGGAAAAAACCCTCGAATTTACTTATAAACTAAGATCAGTCGGAAATTTTAAGGCACTGAGACTAGTGGTATGTAGAATCGTCCTCTCAAAATTACGTAATCAATTTTAAGAGTCTTCGTCCAAAACAGTGTGTGTAAAGGTACTTGTTAACACGAATGAAAACATTCTACTAAGTGGGTGAGAAAAAGTAAGGTGATCACTTACTCTCGTATATCACTTTGTTCCCTAGGGAATGATGACACTTGTTTCACTACCACCAGACTCAGAGGGTGGAACATCCGTCTAAGAAATGGTAGACTCGGTGGTCCCGTCAGGAATCATATAAAATATATATAACATATATCTATAAGAAAGGAAACATTATAATTTGAAGGTTATGGAAAAAGAACTAAGGGTCCATGGAATCTGATTCTGTATTTATTTTAAGTAGAAGGGTAAAACGAGAAAGTTCATCTATAATATCTGATTCACAATCAAATCCTTTTTTGAATCGTATTCTATATATGGACTTTAATATACCGATCAACAATTATCGTAGTTTTCATGAGTGTCTAACTGATGTGTGTAATTTTTAAAATCTTAAGAGCACGTCAAAAGTTCTTAATAAACACCTTTACATATAAGAGATCAGTACGAGGTAATTATTCATTACCTTTTCTTTTGGTCCCGTTTCCTATATATAAGTCGAAAGGTTACCACGTATTCCTCAATTATTACAGAAACTAAAAACAAAGGAAATACGATCTTCTCTCCCTTTTTTCCGGACCATCTAATCGTCACTCTCTAACAAACCCTTCTTTACTTCGTTTTGACTTTATTTTGTCACGTTCGAACAGAGATAAACCTCCGGTGTGTGTAACTCTCGGTCACGTGTAAAGTCTAGAGAATCTTTCTTTTCTTTTAAAGAACAAATTAAAGTCTCATTAAATATTATCTCATACATACAAAATGAAACACATGACATCATATTCGTGGTAATAAAATTTTACAATTTGGATGTTTCCGACCTTTTATTGTAGAAAAGAGTATAGTTTTTGAAACAATTTTCAAAATAAATTTTTTTTTTAGAACGGGAATTACATTTTATACATAGTACAAAAAAACAATTGGTTCTTTGTCATAAATAAAAATTTTATATATAAACAACCCGTCAATGTAGTGTTTTGGTATGGACAAAAACTTCGTTTTATATGTTTAGGTCTAGACTTATAAAAATTACCAAAATAAATATATCTCTCGATAAGAAGAACTCCTATTACAATGAACATTAGGTATGAAAAAATTACCAAGACTCAAAACTCCTGAGAAAAAGAGGTTAGACCAATTATAAAACTTCCCACTAATTTGATGACGACAAAAGAAAGTTTTACCAAAATAACTTATAATACAAAATTTCTCAAAATTAGATTCGTAAGACTAGTCTTCACCATTGTCATAAAAGTTGTCAAATAAACGAGAGGAAAAGTTAAATTACTGACCTAGTCAAATCTAATTTTTTTATCTATAATCTCGACGATGCTATGGTGAACTGAGGCATATGAAAAAGTTTAATGAATAAATAAATAAACCGGTGTAGTCCAGAATCAACACCGTGTGCACGAGGAGTAACGTAGGACGTCCTAGAAAACAACACCGCGTGTGTGAGATCAACACCGAATGTCCGAATCCGAACCACCAACGCCGGGGACCCAAATCAGCGGGGTACCGTGTACGCTAGAATCAAGGAACTGGTGAACAGTTTGGGTACAGAGGACATAACATTCTACCTAAGAATTGACGACCTGGTGGACCCTTCAGGGGAACTGAGGTATATAAAACTAGAAGAAAGGACATAACAGA
Source organism: Capra ibex (assembly GCA_006410555.1). Classification (NCBI taxonomy): domain Eukaryota; kingdom Metazoa; phylum Chordata; class Mammalia; order Artiodactyla; family Bovidae; genus Capra; species Capra ibex. Next base: position 25,499,204 of record SJYO01018169.1, on the reverse strand, counting down.
CTTTTATTTCCTTTCCTCCTCCTACCACCTTATACTTACTTAACTTCCGAGGAAATTATGTCAGGGTACGTTGAGTAGAAGGAAATTCAACGAAGGTTTAAACAAGGTAATAATCATACTAAAATTAAAATTAAAAGAATTTAATGGTTTCCAATAACAAATTAGAAAAATGTAAAAATAACTTTAGGTCATCTAAATATCACAACACAATTAAAGTAGACATGTCGTTTTACTAAGTCAATGTGTATAGACATATCTATATCTATATAAGAAAAGAATATGTTAGAAAAGGTAATACCAAATAGTATCATATAACTTAGATCAAGGGACACAATAAAAAAAGAAAAAATTACACATATTGACCGTGGACAACCCATAGTGTTTACAAAATAAGAATGATCATTTTAATATGGGTCTCTACTTACATGCACTCTCTTACTCATATTCATACTGTTGGTGAACGTTGGGTCACACACGAGAGGACTGGGCTACTCGAAAGGACACTTCATGCACACCCTTTACTTCCCCGCTGCCCAACCCTCGTCTCCCACACACCAAAGGTGGTCGCCCGAGTCTCCTGTGAACTCCGGACTCCCCGGTAACTCCTTACGTACTGACTAGTGGTTTCCTCAATAATTAATACGTCCTACTCCCCATGTCTCGGTGAGTCACTTATAACCGGAGCCCCCGTTCTTTCTTCCTCCCTTCTCTACAAAAGGTGGGGAAGACCTATACGGGCATCCAAATAGTGATAATACTAGAACAGTTCTTCTCAGAATGGACTTTCGGTCTAAACGAAAATACAACAAGTCAATTTCTTTTTAAGGTCGACTGAGAGTTTGTTCCGTAGTCTAAGTAACCAAGTGAAAGAGTCCCCTGCTTCTTTTTTTTTTTTTTTNGCTTTTTTTTTTTTTTTTTTTTTGGTCATAGGATTGTGTTCAGGGTATCCTCTCTTTTACAGTTTTACATAAGTTCTAAAAATTCTTAGTATTTAGAAGTATTGTTTGACGTAACGTAAGGATACAATAATATAATTTGACTACGCTTGTTTATTTTTAAATCCAAATTTGGAAATTTTAATTTAAAATAAATGGAATTCTCTCTTAATTCTCTTTTTACACAAGAATCTTAAAAAAACATCGTTTCTTACGTTCTTCATAAAAGTCATATTATACGGATGTGATCTCAGACTTTGTGTAACCTTACTAAACTAAAAATAATTTTATATGTTGAATGAACATATAAATACGTCCCTCAGAACTCCACTGTCACAAAAAAACGTAGTTTCTTTAATATGTTAACGACGTCTCTGATTTGAGAATGAACCGATTCTCGACAATTTATATAAAAAGGTGGGTGGGAGGTTGGGAACCTGTGTCTCGAGGGAAAGTGCACTTCTCATACTCGACAGAAGGTAAAGACGACTACAAAAAACAAGGTCAATTAAGGCTCGATAGATTCTTTGTTAGAGTGTCTATCTTACTAAACATCAACCTTTCTTTTTCCGTCAACGATTTTGACGTCTTTACCATTTTCCGTCCGTCTAGTAAAAGTCAACTATATGGGTTCACCCAATATTTAATCTTAAATCTGATTAACTTTCAAACCTCAAACTAAGTATAAAAATGTAGTTTTCGGTGTTTCTAAATTTTCGAATCCCAGTTGTGTCGTTGGACTTAGGTTACCTCTCTTGACGAGAGATCTTCATTCAAACAGTGGTAAATTTTACTGTTTTATCTATACAAAAGAAGTTATAGGGGTAAGGACTATTAAAAAAGAAATTCGTAAATAACTTCTTATGAACTACTCTATAAAACAATACTCTTTTAAGTCTCTACATATACCATAAAGGGACACAGAGAATTCTCGGAACGAACGAAACCTCTTCTTTATATATGACATGTTGTAAACATGTTATGAACATGTTTTATATGGACATGTTTATAAACACACTGTTCATCGATCTTTCTAAAACTCTTCCTTCTCTCCGTTAACAACTCTCGTCTCCTATAGTGTTGAGAAATTCTTTTGATTTGTTTGGTCGTTTGTTTGTTTTTGGACCCTTAATAGATCGTATTTAAACTATCGTTGATATATTATTTACAGATAGTTCTTGAATAATTTTTACATATAACAGTCTACAGTCTCTAATACTAAGAGAAAAAGACCTCTTTTTCTTTTAATAGACGTAAAAGTAGTTCACACGAATCTTTAAGACTAGGTTCTGGTAGAGTGTGACTTAATCCCCCTTCTTATACGAGATTTGGTGTTTGACTCGTCCTATGTCTCTCAAAATGATGTTCTACAACCCCTTTATGAAAAAAATATAAGTTTGTTCGTACTTATAAAATACCCATCTGACCTCTGAGACGAACGTATAAAATATCGATTGTACGGGTACACAAGAGACAAAAAATCCTAAAGTTTTTTCTCACTCTAAAGAAGAATCTTAATCTACCTATATAAAGTTTAAAAAAAATTAATAAGGTCACTCCAAAAAAAAAAAGTACTAAAGTCAAACGTCATGAACGAAAATAGCATGGTTGAAAAGACTCGAAGGCTAATTTTGGATAGTTCAAACAGTTGACAGTCACAGACAATACGGGCCTCGATGCTACGTACTGGTGGACGGCAGAAAAGACCCAATTGTGATCGAACAGACTATTAAACGTCTACCGCTTCCGGGTCGTGGTTCCGTGACAAGGTCTGATGTATAAAACAAGAGCCCACACTACTCCCACTACTCTGTGACAGTCAATTTGTTCTGACAGGGTTGGTAGTTCTTTGTAAGAAAGTAAGAAGGACTTGTGAAACTGTACGTTAGAATTAAAAGAGTCTCAATGTCAACGAATAGAAATTTTTCGTCGAGAAGAACCCGATCAATGTGTGAACCGTCAACGGCACGGGGGAAAGGGATGGGTTGACAACAGGAAACCTCCGTCCGTGAAGACCAAGGAAATTCAGTCGTCGAGGGTTGGAAAAACCGTGGTCCCTGGCTAAAGTACCTTCTGTTAAAAACGTGTCTGACACCTCACCTCCCACCAAAGTCCTACTAAGTTCGTGTAAAATACATACATAAATAAATAAAAGCCGACACGACTCAGAAGGAACGATGAACGTCCGAAAGAGTTCAACGTCTCTCACCAACGAGAAGGGATCAACGTCACACGTCCGAAGAGTAACGTCACCAAAGAGAACAACGTCTCGTATCCGAGATCCGTACATATGAAGACATCAATATCGTGAGTCCGAATCAGGAAGGTACCGTACACCCCAGAAGGGTCTGGTCCTTAACTTGGACACAGGGGACGTAACCGTCTGTTTAAGAATAGGTGACGTGGTCGTCCCTTCAGGGTTCGTGTAAGGTAAATGAAACGTGAAATAAAGACAATAATAATCTAGTCGAGGTGAAGTCTAGTAGTCCGTAATCTAGGACCAAAATTCACTACGAGAATCTCGACTGGAAGTCCAGTGGCCGAAAACAACGATGAAGACGAAGAAACCAAAATTCTTGACAAACATCTGCAGCAACTGAAGTACAAGATTTCCACTCCGGACGTGTGAGAAAGTGGGAGGACCAAAGTATGGACACCTGTGGAGGGCAGGGGAGGGGTGGTGGGGGGATGGGAGACAACCTAGGATTGATATAGGTCTAGGTCTACGCAACACATGTAGTACCGTCGGTGCGTTAGTAAAGAGTGTGGATTCGGTACTTCATACGACACTGTCGTAGAGGAAAGAACGAGAGACAAAAAAACAAAACAAAACAAAACAAAAGAAATCTCAATATAGCCAACCCCTAAACGAATAGAAAGATATATAAATAGTGACTAAGTAGGAGTTTAGTAAGGAGTTTAAAACACTTAGACGAGAGGCACATTAGTCTACGTAATTCAAAGGATTATTTAAGTAGAAGGTCTTCTTTAGGGACGTCCTTGTCAGCCAGACGAAGAGACACCCGACCGACGGGGAAATGGACGACGGGTCGTTAGTAGGAACCTCGAAACGGAGGTGGTGACAGGACTTGTAAGGGAAGACGAGAACAGAACTTAATCTAGGGAACAAACGGCCTAGAAAACAGAAGGAGAGAAAATCAAATGAAGGAATAAACCCTTCCCTCGTTTTCGGGGTGCTTAAATGACTCTTTTTTCCTCATAGTATCTCTTTCAAAAACACTAGAACGCATTGACTTTTACGGAACTAAATTGGGAGGTTGAACTTAAGAACCGAGTCTGATTTTAGACTCAACTGGTGAAACTTCGACTGACCTGTAAGACACGTACACTACCCGAACGACTGTTTCCACAAATGACAGAACACTCGACCGTCCCAGTCAAGGAACTTTTGGGGGTCTAAGGGGAACAGAGAAGAGATTGCTCAGGACCGACGGTCAAAAGACCTGAGTCTCGACTCAGTGTCGTAATCCATATTTCCAAATATAAGTTGGAGGAGGAGTGGCGTGTAAGTCTCGTTGTCACGACGAGGGAAAAGACGAACCCAAGGAGTCCGGTATTTAGGAACACAATTAGCACGAGTCCCTTGTTTAAGTTCGACCCAATTTAGGGAGAAGACCGGGTCGTCCCTTCATCAAACCCCTACAGACTACAAAGTGCTAGAGGTTGGTAAGGGGGAGAAACGTCGGAGGGCAGTAATGGTGTCGGTATTCATGGACTGTGGTGGAGTGGGGTCTCGAAAACCCACCAAGAAAGCACAGTCACTCCACCGAAGACCCGAAAAAGAGGACGTCCAGGTGGTCACGTTGTTGATGTGTAGGTGGACGGACACCGAAAGTTCACAATAGAGTCATCCGAGGAAAGGTCAAAAGAAAATTGGAATTTCCTACTACGTAAATTTTTATGGAAATCTTGATGTCTCGATGTTAGTGGTATCAAAGAAAAAAAAAATAAGGATAATTAAAGAAAGATTTCTGATTCAATGGGTGAATTGTTTTGTAAGTCTTTGAGACATGTTATAACTTCTGTGTCACGTACGTCCCACACCACGAGACATTAACCATAAATCCTTGACAATGATTAAGTTCCGAAAAGGACCACCGAGTCCACTATCTCTCTGACGGACGTCAAGTCCTCTGGGCCCAAACTAGGGACTCAGTTCTTCTGGGGAACCTTTTCCCTTTAACGATGGGTATGGTCCTAAGAGTTCACACACCGGGGTAACGTGTCACTACGGTTAGTTTGGTTTTGAAGTCTCAAACCCCGTCTCTTTCCATATAACGTCCCGGTTCTTTCCTCTACCCCACTGATTAACAGGATATTTGGGGTTTGAGGGGTTTCCCAAAGTCCTTTCGTAAAATTTCCGGTTCACTCAATCCCCGCAACAACCAACAACGTGTGAAGAACCAGAATTTTAGGAAAGACGAACGTCGACAGGTGGAATCCAGTCCAGTGTCACAAGAATATTTGGAGGTTGTTCTACTTACAATAAGAGACTAGACGTTGAAAAATAGAGATTTACCTACTTTTCGTAATATGGAAATTTTCAGTCTCAGAACTCTTATCCGATGGGACAGATAAAGTCCGATATCCGTGGTAAGAGTTGAACATCGTTCTCGTTATCTGATATTTATAATTCCATTTTCTTTACATCTACTGACGATGGGAGGGTCGGGTCTATTTATTCGGTGACATCTTCAACGAAACACACTAATAGGATTAGAATACAAATCAAAAAATTTTAACGTCTCCGTCTCTCCTGAACTACTCGATCAATTGTAAAGGACTTGATACAAAGTCCTAATTATAGGACAGATCTTCATTACCCCTGGGTGAGGTCATGAGAACGGACCACTTAGGTAACCAATCTCCTCGGACCACCCGATGTCAGATACCCCAGCGTCTCAGACTGTACTGACTCGTTGACTATGTGTATGTGTATCATCATTGGTGATCCTATGGTTGGTACTTAGTAAGCAATATGGACAGTCAGTATGGTTTGTTGAATATATACTAGGTATGTAAACTCTTTTACGATAGGAATTTTTGTCAGGAGTTTATAAGTAAATAAACTTATCACGATAATTACATAAACTTACGAAGTTTGTAATTCTGATCTCGAAAATGTAAAAATAGATAAGGAAATTGATTCTATTGTATAAACAATAAATAAATTCTAATGAGATTTTGATGTGTTTGGACTAAAACACATAGTATATAAAAAAAAGAAGGAGACTGTCAGAATCTTGTTTTGATTTTCCAGTTATACTAATCACAATACTAAAAAAAATTAACTGTATATCAACTAAATGTTACAGTACAATCAAAGTCCACTTGTCGTTTCACTAAGTAAATATGTACACACATACATACACGCACAAGAAAAATTTTAAGAAAAAGAAAAGGGCATATCCGAGAATGTTTTATAGGTCATATCAAGGAACACGTCCCTCTTCAATTAAAAACTTTCAGTTCATATAAACTTTGTATAAAACCTTTCTCTAACGAATTGTTACAGTCGAACCTTTGTCAACTTAGTCCGTCTTCTCTTACTTGTGATTAACTTACGAACTACCCGTGTAAAAACCAAAACTGTGTGGAAAAAAACCGACACGACGCAGAAACAACGACGTACCCGAAACACGATTAACACCGTTCGTCGCCCATGCCACGTGCCCGAAGAGTAACGTCACCTGACAGAACAACACTTCGTGTCCGATAGCCCCCGGACCCGAAATCATCAACGCCGTACACCCGAACCATTAAAGGCGAGTGGTTGAGCTCTCGGGTCCGAGTTGTGAACACCACGACAACAAGGTGCCGTACACCCTAACAGGGTCTAGTCCCTAACTTGGGTGCAGAGGATGTAACCGTCTACCTAAGAAAGGGTGATTCGGTCGTCCCTTCGGGAACTACCTGTAAAAATATAATAAATTGGGGGTATTAAGTAATTTTGGTGGTAAAAATCTAATACTGAGTCACTTCACTCCGATAAATTTATCTCAGATTTCGGTCCGACGGAGACCCGACCAAACCCTTTTATATAGTCCTTCCAGTGACTCTTTGTTTATAAAACGTTAATTTTGTGGATTGACAATAAAGACGACTATTACTACAGTACCGATGAAACCCTTGAAACTCTTCAACCACTCGATTTAATCTTAAGTGGTCAATATTTTAATATCACCATTATTCATAACTCCCAATAATATGAAAAAGGTGTATCAATGGAAATTTCACGTTTGTTCTACATTTAAGGAAATTATTAGTGAAAGTTTCATTTGTGTTATAATGGTTTTTTATTTTTCAGGCACCTCAGTTATAGAGTGACTACTATAAAGTAAATAGGTAGTTCAAGGTAACGTCAACTTTTTAATGTGTCAACGGACATTCATTGGATCTTAGAAAAGTCGAGGTTCCTGAAAAAGTCGTAAAACAGTAATTCCCTTGACTTCCGATCGTGACCATGTTTCTTTTTCTTTTTCTTTCAACCTTTTGTTCGTATTCTTCCGTTTAATTTGAAGTAGTTGTCTGAGGATACTTCGTGGTTTTACTACATCGGCCGACCTTACGGTTTCTTCTGGGTCTCGTAAAAATCAGACTTTAACACATAAAACACGTGTCACAGACTTTTTATCATCTGTGAACTATTCTAAATTTCACTTACCTTCTCTTTTGTAAGCAGATTCCTAATTATATACGTCTCTTACGGTGAAGTGTCAACAGACGTCCTACTGATGGACCTCCAGTGGCTTCCGAGTCGCTTGTCCCTCCTTTAAGTTCGTGGATCTACAGAACCACAGAACCGGGGTCCTGTCTCCAGGACACAGACGGATCCAGTAAAGGTGACGTTTGTTTATTCAGTTGAAAATTTGGTAGGACCTTTTCTTATGCCTTTTCTTACACGGACACACGTTTGGACTTAGTGAAACGACATATGGACTTCGATTGTGTCGTGACATGTAGTTGACATGGGGTCATTACATTTAAAAAATTTTTCATTCAGTCGAAAACAAAGCGACATTCATTTTCGGTAATAGCTTTATGGACAGAGCATGGAACGGGACACAAAGAGGTGACGTTCATCAATAAGTCTTCGACCTAATTCCGACAGTAGACAACGGAATTTTATGATACTTAATAGACTTCATGAAGATTTCGTCCAAACGAATTCTTTCGATTCCAAAGGTAAATTTTGGAAAAAAAAAAAAAGGGGAAACTCTCTTATTATTCTTTCCGTAACTTCACCGTTAATAGGTTCCGAGATTTTATTTTAGATTCTATCTCCTTTATTTGTACCTATCGAGGTTCAGTCGAACACGTTTACAGGACGATGATGCAGATTTTAACACGAATATTTAAAGTATCGTGGTGAACTCTCCTTTACGGAAAAAGGTCTTCTTATTGTAAGACTATCTCGAACTTTTTCCGTAAAAAGGACGACCCATATTCAATTACTTTATCGTAATTCGTATTACTCAACAAAATCCTTCTCAGTGCACTTTCTGTGGTTTAATAAGGTCTCTGTCTTTCTGTGACGCACGAGTCTGAACTGAAGGTTACGAACTCACTCCGTTACACCTTTCTCTACTGTACAGGAAACCTGCTCTCAGAAATCTTCAGTAGAGTTTGTAAGACTGCCTTTATAAGAGGAAAGAAAAAAGCTTATACTACTCACTACAAAACACCATAAGATTCGGGTAATGACCATTTTCATCACTTTCCTAGAGGACTTAGATGGGTCCGACGTCACAAAACAATTGTAACTCCCTAGGGAAAATCGGAACCAGAAGACGTCCCTTGACTGACGGGACTTAAATCACAAAGATACGACGAGTGAGTGGAACACCTTGAGGCGCCTTCAGACATTACCACCGTCATGGTCATGCCTGACTCTTAACACGTAAACACGACACATAAAGTTAACCAGAAGGGTCTAGGACCGTAATACGACCACTACAACAGAGAAGGTGATTTTGAGGAACAAGGTATTTTTCGGAAGTGATAACGGGGACCGAAACGGTGTCACATAAACCGCTCTTACGACGTCGTAATAAGGTATAAACTCGTTAAATTCATTTAATTGAGAAACTTTCCTGGTAGAACCGGAGACACAACAGCACGGGAACACGCAGATCAAAAGGGAAGAAATAAACATAACACTCCGACACCGTTAAACCGAATTCATTCCCAAGTCAGGAAACTGGACTTCTATATACCTTAAAACATAAAATTGACATTGAAACTTATTTTCGACTAAATTTTGTGAGGTCGGATGACTGTATTTATTATCATCATACTTGGTGAATAAATTATAGACGATGATATAACCTAAGAACTATACACAGGAGAGTAAATAAGAAATATTATTGATACTCTTCTCTAAGGGTAAAAGGGACACTCCCTCATATGGGTCTTTCTTACTTCGAACGGATTCTAAGTCTCCTTTCTTTGTCTTTTTTTTTTTTTTTTTTTTTTCTAGTACTTAAAGTTGGTATCACAATAGAGGATTAGTTGAAAACAAGTCATTCTTAAACTTGTAAGATAAAACTTTATTAACATTCGACTGTAAGTAGACACTCTTTCTAGAGAAGTGGACCAAAAGGGATTTCCATCGTAAAAAAAAAATTAAAATGAAATAAAATGAAATGTTATGACATAACCAAAACGGTATGTAGTTGTACTTAGGCGGCGACCACATGTACACAGGGGTTAGGACTTGGGGCGAGGGTGGAGGGAGGGGTATGGTAGAGAGACCCAGTAGGGTCACGGGGTCGGGGTTCGTAGGACGTAGGACGTAGGTTGGATCTGACCGCTACGCAAAGAATGTACTACAATATGTACAACATCGTAAAACGTACTGACATGCATCTTCGTATAGTGTCGGATCTTTCATTGTGACTGTGTCGGGTGGTTGGAGTTTTTCTTTAAAACCTTATTTTTATGTACCATGACATCTTCCATAATTATTGTCACAATATGTTTTTCTGAAGACCTTTACTTTCAATTTTCCTACAAACAAATTATGTATCAAAAAATTTACTGAGTTAGTTCTTTCTCGTGTGTGAAAACGCAGTGCTTTACCGAAGTCTAATAGTCGACGCTAGCACTCTTCCTAAAGACAAGACTCGATCCACTAGACTTTAGAAGTAGACTTTAAGACATCACACCACGTCTTAAGACATCACATCTCATCTTGCAGATAGTATCTTATTTCGAATATTTTGGTTTTTGTTATGGTGTTTAGTGGGGAGGAACTACACCCTAAGTCTCACTTACACACTTTACATTTATCAGTGATATTTAATTAAGCACTTATTCCGAGACGACGGGGACTCTGTCTCTAATTACTTCAAAATCCTACGACTCTCGAGTTCTATATTAGACGTCGAAATTTGACTACAGTTCTGAGTCTTGACTAACGAAATTTTCGGGAAGTAGCGACGTCTTCTCTAACTACTGAAGTCACGATGATCCAGAGAAGAGTACGTTTTAGACACACTAAACCAAGGTTGTCCACACCATACACCCTCCTAAATGTAACATTTATATTGACATGTTATACGTTTTCAATTTAATGATACCTTCGTTTTATATCATCGCGTACTATTAAAGGTCGATACAAAATTCAAATCTTAAGGTACCTTAGGTCGAGTGCTTGAGTGACCCCGGACTAGCAAGTAGATAATCAACTATGTCTTCAGTCCTCCTCTCAGGATTGTTACTATATGTAGTTGAAATTATAAACTTAAAAATTTTTACATAAAATTACTTTACATTAACTAAACACTGTATAATCAGAGGTCCTCTATCACCTCCTGTCTCCTCAGACCTCACAATACCAACGTTTCTCGACCTGTACTGAATCACTTACTTGTTGTCGAAATCAAAGACCACATATCGTTTTACTGAGTGAATACATGTGTATATGTATTGTATACATATAAAAAAGTATATGTAACACAAGAAAATGTCCTATACTTATATCAAGGGGAGCAATATGTTATTCTGGAATAACAAATAGGACGTTCGTAAATTAAAATTAAAGTGACGAAAAATAAATTTAGGTCTGGAAAAGAAATTCACCCGAAGGGAACACCGAGTCGACCATTTTTTAGGTGGACGTTATGCCCTCTGGACCTAAACTAGGGACTCAACCCTTCTAGGGGACCTCTTACCTTTCCGATGGGTGAGGTCATAAGACCGGACCTTTTAAGGTGCCTGATATAACGGGTACCCCAGCGTTTCCCAACCTTTACTGACTCACCGAAAGTGAAGTGAAGTGAAAAGAAATTCATCCCGAAGGGTCCAACTCGATCACCATTTATTAGGTGGACGGTCACGTTCTCTGCGTTCTCTGTACCCAAACTAGGGACTCAACCCTGCTAGGGGGACCTCCTCCAGCACCGTTGGGTGAGGTTATAAGAACGGACCTCTTAGAGTACCTGTCTCCTCGGACCGTCCGATGTCAGGTACCCAAGTGTTCTCAGCTTGTGTTGACTCCTTGAATCGGGTATGTGTGTCACGATGAACTTTAGAACAATATAAAGAAAGTCTTTAGTATCCATATTACGGACTTATAACTGAAGGTCAAGCCCACAGTAATTCATTTTGACTCTTCAGTTTCAATCGAAAGTTTCGTTAGAGTTCCGTCTTCAGATTGTTCTACAACCTTCCAAAAGGTAGGATTTACAATGTCAAAAGAAAGAGTGTAGACGAACTTGTCGTAGAAACATATCATTGAGTAAAACCAACCATAGGAACCCTTCGTAGATACAAAGTTTCTCCGGGACAAACTAACCCAATGCATTATCAATTTAATCCTCACAACGTCTTTGTTTATCACGACTATCGTCATCAAACCCATTACTATGTCGGTAGAGAACCATCCGTATTTGAGGGGGGAGCGGGGTGGTGGTGGAGAACACTCGTCTTTCCTACGGTAATCGTAAGTCACTCGGGAGCCTCGAGAACCTCAGTAGTCGGTCATACGAAACACGCTATCCTTCCAGTGGATGTGGTCCTCCAGTGAAGTCACTTCCAGTCGACTCTACTCCTGAGGACAGGAACCAAGTGAAAACTATAACTATAACGAAATTTCAACAGTGACCCTTTAAAATTTAATTCACACACTCCGGTCATCTTTCTAACGACCATTGGCACGGAAACAAACAGATAGTTTCACCCTTACTATACTGTCTGTGTGACATCTTTAAACAAAAAGAGTAGACGTTATAAAGGACACTAAAACGAAGTGACAAAAAGTTTGACGTCTCTTATCGCACCATAGACGTTCAATGAATCGAACTTTCTCACTCAAAAGATGTCACTCGACAGGAAATATCTCTTGAAGTCTACTTTTAAATCCTTCTCTACAAAAATATAATAACTTTGTCAATTTACTGAATACTTTTAAACTATCTATAAGTGGCTTCATTACCTTCTCGTCCGAAGGGAAAAGAAGGAAAGAGGGAGAGCGGAGGGACGAAAGGGGGAAGGGAGAGAGAAAGGGAAGGAAGGAAGGAAAATGGAAAGAAAGAAGGAGGAAGAAAAGAAAGAAAGAAGGATTTACGAGGAATAGGATTTGTTGACGAACTGAAGACAATAAAAGTTTTGAATCATAAACACTTAAAGATATGAAAGGGTGGGACATGGTAAGAAAATAAAAACAAAAAATTGGGAAAAAATTGAATTGGACTGAGGAATGAAGTTTTGATTCATTAGGTGGACGGTCATTTTTCTTTAAGATGAAAGATTTCATAGTACACTGGAAGATGGTATTCTACACGAGACTCAACGGGTAGAGGAACACGATTCCCTTTCCCACTAACTCAGACATTTGATGTTCGTCGACTCGAAACAGATAGGGGAGGATGCGAGGGGGGTGGTCACACAGTCAGAGGAACGCAGACATTTGTTTAGTCCGACTTCTATACGTCGAAGTTTACTCGAGACCAAATAAAACGAACACTTAACAGTATTGGGGGTGTCTTATGTTCAGTACTTACGACCCGACCTTGTTGCAAAATACCGTGTTTCAAAACTTAGTAGACAGAACCGTCCTCACAAATGAGGAGACAGAAGGACCACGAGGAGTGCACAGGAATCTAGGGTCTAATGGTGGAACTGACTCTACAAAAAGGACCCCTGAGTGACGTTCCCCGAAGACACTACTGTCTAGACTCACAACGTCCAGACCGAACTTAAGAGTCAGGACGTGATTAACGGAAATAGTGGGACCCGTTCGAAAGGGTGGACGGCTTCCTCTTACTCCCTCCAAAGACGGAATGTCGGACCAACTCCTAATTTACAGTTTACCAATCGAGTCACAGATCGCATGTCAGTAGCTGTTTCCACAATAAAATTCCAGTGTAAAAGACCGTACTAGACTAAGGTTCGATAAGAGAGGCATCTAGCCATATACAATTTGAAAAAGCAGAACTTACGCACGTGCCCCACGTGTGCGTGTTAGTGCAAAATTTCATATACACATACATGTAAAAACATAATACTTTATTCTGAAGTGGAGTTATATACTTTAGTAACAATATTATGGAAAAGACAAAGAAATAAAAAATTCTTACGACCTAATTTACATGATTTAGTTAAAGTGTTGAGTGACTTGTACGGTGTTGAACTCAGACTCTGTAGACTGGACTAACATTTTCTACGTAATAAACATCTACCCTCGCATACCGAAACCTGGTAAAAAGAGTAGAAAGACCCTTTTATGGTATGACACGGTTTTATATATTATTAAGTAAGAATTTCAGAGGTTTTAACTATAACTTCTTGAGACAGGTACTATAGGACGTTTTGCATTTTACCTAAAGGCCTTTAGGTCTAAACTCCAGAAAGTAGTAACAACTGGACACCTTTTGAATGAGGAAATGTTTGAACACGAACAACCACTGAAAAGTCTTTACGGAACTTATCTTTGATATTTCACTTACGGAGGGACATCAAACACTATAATTTTATCTGTCGAACAAACACTACTATGTGACAATCAAACCAAAACGTGAACCGAAAACTTCTTGAGTAGGCAGAAGATTACGTCCTTAATTCTCAAGTACATTACCAAAGACTCAGTCGTCGGGGCTTGGGTGGACAAGGGGTACTGACACATCACGGCCGTCGGTAGTCGTGTCCCCATCCTATAGTGAAGGACGTGTGGGAGGTCGAGAGACACGTAAAAGTCACTGTGGTTTCTTCTCCGACCTCGAGCCTACCCTTCAGTAGAGTCCCGGTTGAGTATTTCCGTCCCACACTTAACCAAGAGACACGGACTGATTGACCTTTGTCTCTACTTTCGAAAACCTTTGGATACAAAGTACCAAATCTGTTCAGAGACCCGAAGGACTCGACACGTGTGTTGTGCTTTACCCCGGAAAGCACCATAAATGAGAAACACATAATTACTGTGAAGACGGACTTCTATTTCGTAAAAACCATTTTATTAAAACAGTGAGTTAACTCTGCAAAACGAACCTTTTACGAAGTCAAAGTTTAATACAGAGACGAGTACGTACGAGAACAAAAGGACGAGTAGAATCCAAAAGACTAAGACTCTACAACCCAAAACAAGAATTTAGAAGAAAAAACACTACAATTTGAAACATAAAGTAGACACATTCTACTGGTAATAATTATACAAAATAATGAAAATTTTGTTACAGAAACCCTATGTACAATTTAATCATTTGGTTTTATAAAACGTACCTCACACTGAAAATCCATAATTAATTAAAGTTTAACGGAGTTCATAGGGTGTCTATAACGGTAAATAAGAATGAGATTAAACACAATTATATTAACATAAAAAGAAAGACACAAACCTAATACCAAGGTCACTTTAGACGTAAAGAAGTCGGAAAGTAGGTACACACTTAGTATAACTTTAATTATGAATAAAGTAGTCAAAGAATGGATGGATGCGTAGGGGTCACGAGCTGAAACTCTTGTAATTCTTAAAGTCAAACGACAGTGTAAACAAAACTCATACTCGTTTCTGTGATCTTAAAAAAGGAGTTGGAAACCCTAACTGTCTTTTATAAATGTTTACAATCGGTACCACTTTCATGAAAAGTATATGGGGAAAAATAGAGATACTTATTATTTGTCAATCTAAAGTAATCCGTATAGTTTTAAACGTCCGGAAGGTTCTTATCTAAATTGTCAACTACCGGTTTACCTCTACTACGGGAGTCCGGGAACAACGATGGTATGGATGTATATAGTGGATTACTCATGCACCTTCAAAAAGACCGAACAAAAACAAAAAATGGTAAAAAATAACCTTATATTAACAAAAAATAACCTTTTATCAATGAAATGTTACAACACAATCAAAGACCACGTGTTGCACTCATTCGGTGTATAAATAGGTATATAGGGACGGGAGAACTCGGAAGGATGGTGGGGGATAGGGTGGGGTGGAGAGATCCAGTAATGTCTCGTACCTCGACTCGAGGTGCACGATAGGACATTGAAGGGTGATCGATACAAAATGTGTACCATTACACATACAAAGTCACGACGAGAGAGTTTAGTAGGGTGGGAAAGGAAGTGGGTGACCCGGGTGTACAGACAAGAGATACTGACACAGAGGTAAAGATGAGACGTCTGTCCAAGTGGTTATAGTAAAAAGACATAGGGTATGTACACATTTATATAAACAAGAAGATAAAGACTGAATCAACTAAGACACACCGTCTCAGATCTAAGTAGGTATCTTGAAGTTTACTGATTTAAAGTAATAAAAGATACACAAAAATTACAAAATTCTCAACGGAAACATCACGTAGATGCATTTCAATGGTTACGATTGTAAAAATAATGAAAATCTTGTTAAGACAACCCTTAATGTATTCTGATTTACAACGAGAATTAGAAATCAGTGATTCAGCACAGGTCGAGAAACACTGGGGTACTGATGTCACGTGGTCCGAAGGAACAGGAAATGGTAGAGGGTCTCACACGAGTTTAAGTACAGACAACTTAGTCACTACGGTAGATTGACGGTGTGTGAGACGGGAGAGAAGAGGAAAACGGAAGTCATAAAGGGTCTTAGTCTTATAAAAGATTACTCAGTCGAGAAAAATAGTCGACCGGTTTCATAACGTTGAAGTCGGAGTCGTAGTCAGGGAGGTCACTTATAAGTCCCAACTAAAGGAAATCCTAACTGACCAAACTAGAGTACGTTAGGTTTCTTGAGAGTTCTCAGAAGTTGTGGTGTTGAACTTTCGTAGTCAAGAAGTCACGAGTTGGAAGAATTAGTAGGTTAAGAGTGTAGGGATGTACTGATGACCTTTTTGGTATCGAAACTGATATGTCTGTAAGCAACCGTTTCACTACAGACTAAAAATCATGTGACAGATCCAAACAGTGTCGAAAAGAAGGTCCCTCACTCCTAGAAAATTAAAATACCGACGTTATTGGTAGACGTCACTAAAACCTCGGATTCTTTTATGTTAGACAGTGACGGAGGAACAAAAATGGTAGAGGAATGGTACTTCACTATCTTGGTCTACGGTACTAGAATCAAGAAATTATACCTCTAAGTTCGGTGGAAAAAAAAAAGAAAGAAAATCAACAATAAATAAATAAAATTAACCTCCGATTAACGAAATGTTGTAACATCACTCAAAACGGTACGTGACTGAGAAAGTGGGAGTTGTTCTCCGAGAAGTCAAGGAGAAGTGAGAGGACGGTGATCTCACCATAGTAGACGTATAGACTCCAACAACTATAGAGAGGACCACTAGAAATAAGGTCGAACACTAAGTGGGTCGGATCGTAAGATGTAATATAGGAGACGGAGATCAAATTTATTCGTTTCACTGTCATATGTTGGAACAGTATGAGGAAAGGGTTAAAACTTGGTCAGTCAACAAGGTATAGGTCCAGATTGACAACGAAGAACTGGGTGTATGTCCAAAGAGTCCTCTGTCCATTCCACCAGACCATGAGAGTAGAGGGTTCTCAAAAGGTGTTAAACAACATTAGGTGTGTTTCTGAAATGGTATTAGTTACTTCGTCTTCATCTATAAAAAGACTTTAAGGCAACGAAAGAGATAGTAGGTCGTTCACAACCGTTAAACTGGGGACCAAAAAGACGGAGAAACTTTGGGTGGAACAGGTAGACCTTCAAGAGCCGAGTACATGACGACTTCAGACTGAACTTCCTAAAACTCGTATTGAAAAGATCGTACACTTTACTCGTGTTAACATGTCATCAAACTTGCAAGAAACCGACAAGGAAAGAAACGCTAACCTTACTTTTGACTGGAAGAAGTCAGGACACTGGTGACGACTCAAAAGGTTTAACCGACTGTACACTGACGTCGTGAAAACGTCGCAGTAGAAAGTCCTAAACTTTATCGAGTCAACCTTAAGGTAGTGGAGGTGATCGAAACAAGTATCATTACGAAAGATTCTAGGTGAACTGAAGTGTGACGTCCTACAGACCGAGATCCACTCAATGGTGTGGTAATACCAATAGACCCAGTATTTCTGGAAAAAAAAATTATCAAGCAGACACATGAAAACAGAGGAGAAGAATTAGAGAAGATGAAGACAATTCAGGAATGTCAAAGTAAATAGTACGGGTAGGAACGAACTTTACAAGGGAACTATCGAGGTTATAAGAACTTCACTAGCGAACAGAAAGGAAAGATATCAAAAGAAAATAAAGAAATGTAACAAGTAACTTCTTCGGGAAGAATAACGAGAAACGAGAAAAGACCTTGAGACGTAAGTCAAACCATATAGAAAGAGAAAGAGTGAACGGAAAGTGAAGAGAAGAAAGGAGTAGATAAACATCAAGAACACGGAAGAACGGAAACAAAAAGAGACCCCACCAAAACCAATGACGGAGGACATGTTGTCATATTTGGAGGCAGGTATCTAAAATTCCGTACGACTGATGATCTAGATTAGAAAACTTAGATAAGGAGTGGAGGTGACTTATTAGTACTCTAAACTAAATCCAGTATGTACTTACCGGATCACCAAAGGGGATGAAAGAACTTAAATTTGGACTTTAAACGTTATTCTTCGACTACTAGATTCGGTGACGGTTAAGGTCCAGAACAAAGACGACTGACATATCTCGAAAAGGTAGAAACCGACGTTTCTTGTACTCAGAGTAAAGTCAGAGTAACTGGTAGACCACTACAGGTACACAGCCCAACAGAGAACACGATAACCTAAATAAATAAAGAGAAGATATTTTAGAAACAACCGTAACGAAACATAAATCGTCTAAAAGTCTACGGGGGGGCTAATTACACACTTACTCAAGAAATCTTGAGTTTGCAATGAAGTTTATTGGGAATAAGTAAGTAAGTAAAACCGAGTAAAAAAGTGTAAGAAGACAAAACGAAAAGGAAAGGATTTCAAGAACAACAACATCAACAACAACAATAACAAGTCAACGATTAAACACAGGTCGAGAAACACTAGGATACCTGACTTTGTACTGTCCGAGGGGACTAGAAGTGGTAAAGGACCTCAAACGAGTTTAAGTACAGGGGACTCAGCCACTACGATAGATTGGTCGAGTAGAAGATGGTGGAGAAAAGGAAAACGAAAGGAAAGATAGAAAGGGTTGGAGTCCTAGAAAAGGTCACTCAACCAAGAAGTGTAGTCCACCCCTTTCATAACCTCGAAGTCGAAGTCGTGGTCGTCAACAATGATATAAGAAATAAATTTTTGTCCTTTAAGTAACAACTCCGGAACATCGAACCTAAAAAATTTCCGCACAGTCTACGTTGTACCAGTAAAAATTTAAAAGAAAAGACCTATCGATAAAGTCCAAGATAAAAAGACAAGTGTTAGACACAATCCAATTTCCCTTTAGGAGTGTAGACTGGTCGTAGTAGGTCGAACTGATCGTGTCCTTTAGGCACGAAAGCACACCGTCGTCAGGTGAGTCAGTTTGGGTTCATAACGGTTTTAAGTGGCTCTTTGACGGAATGAGTCACCTATGTCCTAATACGGTACGAGACTTATAGTCTCTTTCCCCAATCGGGTCACAGTTGTTTATATATTAAGACATGAAAGTTGGGGTTTTGTTTTGATTGGTGAAGGATCTGACATTCAGAGTCGTCGTGTTCGACTTTGGTGTCGACTAGCCTCGTAGATTTTGGTGTCAAGACAAGTGTGACGAGACATTAATAAAGGTATATAAGACGTATTTTAGCAGTCTTAAGCCTTTCATAAAGGTGTAGTTACTTATCCTTTCTGTAAATCTTTCTATTTAGTAAGATTTCATTGGTAAACACTTTGTCGTCTTTTTTTTCACCGTAGCATAAGTAACGTACTTATAAGTACACTAATCTGAATTGACATACGGAAATTTCGACTAAATAGACTTCAATGTCACGAATATCAGTCTCAAAGTCCAAGGAGTACTTTGAGTGGGTATGAAAATTGGTTTATGGGTAGAAACTTCGATTAACCAATCTTTTACTAATTTTAATCTTCAAATTAAAGTCGTAAAAAAAGTGTAACTTGTTTTCTATTGTAACCTAAATGTCACTACTGAATTACAATCGGTTTACGGGTTAAATCAATTCCTCAACCGACCGACTCAAAGACTATGATATACAGAAAAATAATTTTTTTTAATAGTCTAACAGTAGTCTTTAGAGACGTTATCTAATCGTAACTGAAAACGACTTAGTATCAGTTCAAGAATTTCAAAGAGTCGTCTTTGTAAGACCTTCAAGTCTCGAGGAACTTCCTAGGTCACTAAAAGAGACCTGGACGTTCAAAGAAGGGACTCGAGTGCCAAAGAAACAGAGTAAGACACGAGGCATAAACGAGACCTGACCAAAGACGGGGACGGTGGGGTCGTAAACGGACAAAACTGGGGAATACACACCCAGAGGAAGAGACTCTGTAAACGTTTACATGGACTGAATTCTTACAAGATCTTTATGAGTTGGTGTTTTAGTGTGGGGGAGGGGTGAGATTCTCCTCACGTCCTCCTTTGAGACGACAATAAGACTGACTAGTGCGAAAAATAAAATAAAATAAAAAAGGTAAAAAAAAAGGTAAAATAAAATAAATAAAAACAAATAAATAAAAAAAAATGAAATGTTATGACATAACCAAAACGGTATATAACTGTACTTAGACGGCAAAAAAAACAAAACAAAAATCTAAAATAACTTCATACCAACTAAATATTAAAAAACAATTAAAGACGATATGTCGTTTTACTAAGTCAATATATATATACACACACACACGTACACACACACACACATATATATATATATGTAAGAAAAAACATAAGAAAGGGTAATACTAAGTAGTGTCTTATAACTTATAAGACACGACAGGTCAACCTGGAACCACAAAGAGGTAAGATATACATTATCAAACGTAGACGATTAGGGTTTGAAGGTGAGGTAGGGAGGGGGCGGAGAGGAGGGGGAACCGTTGGTGCTTGGACAAGAGATACAGATACTCAGACAAAGACAAACCCACTGAGTCACTATTTCTAAGACGGACGTCACGTCCCCTACGCCTTCTACGTCCAAGCTAAGGACCCAGTCCTACTAGGGGGACCTCCTCCTTCACCGTCGGGTGAGGTCATAAGAACGGTCCCATTTAGGGTGCCTGTCTCCTCGGACCGCTCGATGTCAAGTACTCCAGCGTTTCTCACCCTGTGTTGACTCGTGGGTGGGAGACAAATAAACACAGTATAAAATCTAAGGTGTCCATTCACAATAGTGTATCGCAAACAAAAAGAGAAGGATTGAATCAATAGAATCATCCTAGTAGACACGTGAATACAATCAAAGTGTGGAAGATAACCTGAGCGTGTCAGTAAGAAGTTGGAGAAACGGACGGGAAGGAGGGTGAGAGGTGTTGAGATGACGTACTATGGAAGGCAGAGTAGTTTCAAACTCGTAGTAAAAAGGGTAGGATTGAGTGTCTACTACGAAAACGAATGACAAAGTGTTCCTGTTAGGTCGTTAGTGTTCGAGAGTAGGACGAGAAATGGGTGGATCGGGTCTTGTAGACTGGACGGGCGTACGGACGGACGGAGGAAGGATAAAGGAAAACAGACGTAGATGAATCACCCCGAGGTCGAGGGACAGAAGGAGAGGACGTGGCAGAATTAAAAAAAAAAAATTGGAAAATAACCGTGCACAGGGAATCGTATGTTTGTCTGATAATAAAGAGGAAGAGGACTAGGGTGTAAGAGTAGGTTGGCGACGAGGACGGGAGACGAGAGGTAAGTCACTGAGGTGTTTTGACACGAAACACAAACGAGAGAGGTTAGAGAGACTAAAATAAGAGAGGATTTGAGTGCGAACGTTTCGAAACACAGGGGTGGGGAGAGATGGTTTTAGTACGGACATTACAGAGGTTACTTGCGTGTGTCTACAGGGAGCCTTAGGATACCCTGACCAGGTCCTGACGGAACCCATGGTTTTAGACTCCTACGAGTTGAACTCAAACATATATTTTACTACATCATGTGCATACCGATTCAGTTCATAGACTAAGAGACTAGTGTGGGCAGTAGTCACAACCTGTCTCGAGTGGGACATAGAGGAGGACGACATGAAATAGGTGGAGAAGTAATGTGACAAAGGTCAAAGGAGGGTGGAGCCAGGGGAAATGACGAAGGATGAAGAGAGAACCTGTACCTTAATACCCTCGTAGTGATCCCAGTAAGGGTAAAAATTAGTTCTGGAGAAATAGGTCCGAACCTTCATTACCACGAGTAGAGAAGGAGTAGTTGTAAGTAAGTAGAACGTTCGAGTCGGTCAACGTACCGAAGAAACCGAGTCTTTAAATAGGTCGGGGACATAGATTGGACTCTAGGAAAGAACTTATAGGTTGACGGAGGAGTCGGAAAGGTAAACTTAATACCTCAATGGAGGGTTCATGAGAGGACTTCAGACGAAAGTCGTGTCGTCACTCGATTGGGAAAGGTCTATATAAGTATATTATTGTACCGAGACGAACTTTGAGAGGTTACCGAGGGGTGGACCCGACGATCTTAAGTCAAGTTAGTCAAGTCAGCGAGTCAGTACAGGTTGAGAAACGTTGTAGGACTTAATGTCGTGCGGTCCGAAGGAACAGGTAGTGGTTGAAAACCTCGAACGAGTTTGAGGACAGGTAGCTCAGTCACTACGGTAGGTTGGTAGAGTAGGAGACAGCAGGGGAAGAGGAGGACGAAAGTTAAAAAGGGTCGTAGTCCCAGAAAAGAAACGTAGTCCACCGGTTTCATAGGCTCGAAGTCGAAGTTGTAGTCAGGTAGGTTACTTATAAGTCCTGACTAAAGGAAATCCTAAATGACCAAACTAGAGGAACTTCAGGTTCCCTGAGAGTTCTCAGAAGAGGTTGTAATGTCAAGTTTTAGTAGTTAAGAAGTCGTGAGTCGAAAGAAATATCAGGTTGAGAGTCTAGGTATGTACTGGTGACCTTTTTGGTACCGAAACTGATCTACCTGGAAACAACCGTTTCATTACAGAGAAGAAAAATTATACGACAGATCCAACCAGTATCGAAAATAAACGGTCTTAATCGTTTATTTTTATTAACTTACTGACATACATAATAGAATAAACTTATTAATTCTAGGATAATCAACACCTAGATAGATGAAAAGATATGACATTGTCAAAATCAAAGTCGTAATGGGGGAGTCATCGGTACAACTTTAGTCGACTTTCTTACTCTTAAAAATCTCTTCCTCCATCTCTATTTCTCTCATTTCTACCAAGGTCTCGTGTCCTATGAATCCCGTTTCCCACCGTCTCACCCCCCTGTCCTATTCCTGTTCTGTCTTTTGTACACCCTTCTATGGATTAGTACATGGAACTAGAAATTATTTGGGTTAACAGTGAACCGGAGAAGACTCATAGGATCTTTCAGACCATAAAGAGGTACTTCTTTTATTAAAAAAAAAATTTTACTAGGTTACTCAACTGAGACCAACCTTCTCAAAACGTAAAACATATGTACACTAACAGCGTAAAAGATTTTATTGAAAAAAATTTAAAATAAAGACATAAAAACCGGAACAGTCCGACGTATGTCTTAGGATCAAGGGATTGGTCCCTAGTTTGTGGGTGGGGGTTGTGACCTTCTCACTGTATAATTGGTGTCTCGGTGGTCCCTCTTCAGGGACAACGGGAAAAGGTTTATTGAGAGTCGGGAAGAGTGAACGGTCTGTATCGACAGGTCATTGGGTCAATGAATTCCGGTCTACAAGGGTAATTTCTTCCCTTTACGTAGACCTTCCACGGGACGAAGAGTCTCACTACTGGTTTCGCCGATGAAGATCTCCAAATAATTGGAATTTAATCCCTTGTGTCTCCTTCAGAGTCCGACCGACAAGAGGTCAGAGTCTGACAAGCACTACAGTTAAGAAAAAAACAAAATACCGAATCGAGTGTCCCCGGCAGTATCGGGGTACTACAGTCCCGAGTAAACATGTATCACGATCCGTGTGACTTTTTAACTGTCATGTTATCTGGTGACATATGTGTTTACCATGTTAGTGTAAAAATTGTTAGAAAGGTAATACTTGTAAAAAAAATGAAAGAATACTTGTAAAAAGTAAAATTAAAATGAAGGAGATTAGTATAACTATAACTTAGTTATAACTATAACTTAGTTATAAGAACTTAACGTGGAGACTAATAAAGGAATCCTATTTGAAGACTTGTATTTGAATATTCTAGAATCTTTTGTCCGTAAAAATTCCGAACACCTTTTATAGTAGGTTGACAGGAGGTCTTTACGAGAATATTAAATAAAGGTATGTTAAATACCCTTCCCATAAGAGAGAGTGAGAGATGGATGTCTCCTATACTTAAGAAGACAGAAGTTTAAGGAAAAGAAGTAATCCGGAGAACAAAAGACTAACCTTTATGTGTGTCAACGAAAGTTCCGTGAATCAAAAACTTGTCACAACGTCAGGAATACGTCCCTCGTAACCAAACAGGTAGTCCTCGAGTCACCGACAAGAAGAGGTAGTAGGAACGGTTCGTGAACGTAGTATATCATGTCAAACGTCCTGTCACAATCAAAGTAGACGGGCAAAAGTTTCGGAACAGAGTGACTGTAGTCGTCTTCCTTTTCTAAAGTCGACACAAATCCTTATTGTCATCGTTGAAAAGTGTTTTTACAAAAGAAAAGAAAGGGTGGAACGTACTAAAAAAACTGGACGGGTCTCAAGGTACATTGTGTCTAAGTAGAATCACGTCACTGACCACACTTTCTTTCTTACACATCGACGAATATGGAAACAAAAAACTTTCACAACCCTACACACCTGTCAGTACCTTCTGGAACATAGTAACCGAAGGGACCACCAAGTCACCATTTCCTAGACGGACGTCACTCCCTTTGGGTCCAAACTAGGGACCCAACCCTTCTAAGGAACCTCTTCCCTTACCGATGGGTGAGGTCATAAGAACGGACCTCTTAAGGTACCTGTCTACTCTGACCGTCCGATGTCAGGTTCCCTAGCGTTTCTTAGTCTGTACTGACTCACTGATTGTGAAAGTGAAAGCCCACATAGTGTCTCACTAATTATTACATTTTTTTTACCGGAGTGTGAGGTATTTTATTAACAGCAAGCATAAAGGGAGGTATCGACTGAACAACAAAATATCTTTAAACAAAATTTTGTGACAGTATATGACAACAATTCTAAAGTCGATGTGTCATCCGGACTACTCACTTTAAAACGTAAAAAGTACCCAAAGGACAAACAAAGTAAAGTATAATTTCTGAAAAATCTGTTCGTCGAACTTAAGTCTTTTACCCTTGATCTCTACAATCAATACTTGTAATAATATGAAAAAACTTCAAAGAGTCGTATCTCAATAAGCATCGGTACCTGTATGGGTCTGAACGAGATTTACGGGTAAAGAGGGGATTTTGTCGATGACTTATATTTCTTCAAACTTGTTCCTACAAGGGACACCCAATCCCGTTCGAGGCTACACGGGACAGTCACAACACTCCTATAACTAGGACCACAGTTACTTGTACCTGATTCATCGATTTAGTGAGTGAGGTATGTTATGTTTTGTCGTATTTAGTCCTTGATCTGAAAATTTTTATTAACAAATACAACTCATTTTGACTGTTTTGTCCCTATTACTTTACATGTTAATTTTTACATATACCATTAAGAAATTCAGACATGTTATCGAGTTAACAAATAATTTTAAAAGTAATATGATAAAATGAGTTAAGAAAATATTAAAGGATTATTTTCATTATGGTAGGTACGGAATTTGCCACTAGGGATGTCTGTGTGTGTATTTACTGTATCGGTGACACATTAGATACCTTTACGAGGTAGAAGAACCCGATCACCCTTACCGAGAGGACGAAACTTCGTCTCTAGTACCAAATGTGGTAGATAGGAGACTCCCTCCCGATCCTTCCCACGGAAAGGGCACTATCTTCCTTCCTACCGTCCTCCCACACTCACCGTCCAAAGTTCTTCGTATTCCTGGCGTGTTTCCAATACTAAAGTCATCTCTGGAGAGGGCAACTCGAAGTGACCAATAGATATCGTAGAAAGTTTTGTCCGGTAAAAAATTTTTTATATTACAAATTTTCTTCCATATACAAAGTCTTTTTCATTTTAAATTTATGATAAAATTGACATGAGAGAACTGGGAAACACCATTTCCACATATTTAAGTCAGTTGTTTTCCTTTCCGTTTTTGTCCGTCCGGTCGATCTTCTGACAATGTCCACCACTGAACCTACAATCCCACCATCGGTGCCTTCACCACTGTTCACCAGTCTAGGAGAAACCCCACCAACCAGGACTCTGGTTGAAACACAACCTTCGTTATGAGGTAGTGGTCGACCCACATGATGGATAGTGAGTTGAGTCTAAGGAGCCCATTCTCAAGTCAGGGTGTTCTGACGGAGGGAGGGGTGGAGTCTTTGAAAGTGGACCCGAAGACTGGCTGGTCGATGTCAACCCTCCAAGGTTGTCGAAGGAGGTAAAACCTGTCGTTATCACTCAAGTCTACAGTGGTCACGAGACTGACTGACGGGTCTATAGTCTCCAGGGGTGCTGGGAGAGGAGTCTAAGACAATTAAACAATATTACCGAGTGTCTTGAGTCTCTTTATAAAACGAATGATCTACTAGTCAAATAATATGTTCCTATTTTGAGTCCTTGTCGGTCTATCTTTCGAGTCCCACTCCATACCCCTTTACGGAGACCCGAAGGTATAGGATTCGAGTGGAGAGAGGGTTTAGCAGGTGTACAAGTGGGTCTCGATAGACTCGGGTGGGAAACCCCAAAAGTACCTCCGAAGTAATGTGTCAGTACTAGCTAGTTTGGTAACCGGTAACCGTCATGTAAGTGGGAGGACGAAGAGAGGGAAGGGGCTTCCACCGCCCCCCACCCTTACCCCCCTCCTGTTTCCTCTTCCCTCCACTGTTCTCTGAGTTTGGGGATCAGTGGACCAACCAAGAAGACCGTTAGTTGGGGAGGATCCACGACGGTTCTCAGTGGAGTAATTGTATCGTTTTCTGTGTGAATGACGAGAGTCTTTAATTTTTCCAAAATTAAATTGAGACGTCTTTGTCTTACTTCTGGTTTGGACATAAAGAATGACATTTAGTACGATAGTCTCTATAATTGGGAACAGACCGTCATCTCGGTTCTATTCCACCCTTCGCCCCACGTCCGTTTCCTCTCCTCGTCTCCTGTTGAGGTGTACTAACAGGGAAATGACACCATCGGTGTCCACGTTCGATCGATGTTTCTCCTTCGACCACAATCGTACAGTCAGTGTCCCTTACACGTTTCGAGGTACTCCAGTGTGTTCCTTCCTTATGTCCGTCTTCAATCCACTCCAGGTTCGGACGTCCACCCACTGATCCTCGTGGACCGGTCGTGCTGGGTCCTCTGAGTAGAGAGGTCCACCCTTCCTACCTACCTCGGTCCACAGTTCTACCTGAGTCCTTTACACGACGTCCCCAGCCCCACTGTCGACTTTCTGTAGTATGAAAGTCAAGTCAGCGAGTCAACACAGGTTGAGAAACACTGGTGTACCTGATGACGTACGGGCCGAAGGGACAGATAGTGATTGAGGGTCTCGAACGAGTTTGAGTACAGGTAGCTCAGCCACTACTGTAGGTTGATAGAGTAGGAGACAACAGGGGAAGAGGAGGACGGAAGTCAGAAAACGTCGAAGTCCCAGAAAAGGTTTCTCAGTCAAAATCATAGTCCACTGGTTTCATAACATCAAAGTCGAAGTCGTAGTCACGAAGGTTACTTATAAGTCCTCACTAAAGGAAATCCTAACTGACTAAACTAGAGGAACGTCAGGTTCCCTGAGCGTTGTCAGATGAGGTTGTTGTGTCAAGAGTATGAAATGTAGGTACGATTGATGAAGGTAATCTACGAGAGTAAAAAGGGGAGTTTCACCCTGCAGAATAATGACAGGGGTCAGATTCGATGAACGAGTGTGAAAAATATAAAAGTTCAGTACATTTTTTTAAAATAACCTTATATAAAGGAAATGCCACACACAATTAGAGATAACATCTCATTAGCTGACATACATATGTACGTTGGGGAGGGAGGAGTTGGAGGGAAGGGGTGAAGGGTGGGAAGATCCAGTAGTGTCTCGTGACTCAACTCAAGGGACACGATATATATCGTCGAAGGGTGATCGACAGACAAAAGGTGTACCAACAGTTCGATAAAATTTTATTTAATGAGACCTGATTAAAAAAACGGGGTTCATACTAGAGGATGGGTATGTTATAAACTTACTCCAACTCCCAGAACCTTCTTTTCAATACTGGTTGGATCTATCTGTAAGTTTTCGTCTCTATAATGAAACGGCTGATTCCAGACAGATCAGTTCCGATACCAAAAAGGACACCAGTACATACCTACACTCTCAACCTGACACTTCTTCCGACTCGCGACTTCTCAACTACGTAAACTTGCCACCACAACCTTTTCTGAGAACTCTCAGGGAACCTGACGTTCCTCTAGGTTGGTCAGGTAAGACTTCCTCTAGTCGGGACCCTAAAGAAACCTTCCTTACTACGATTTCGACTTTGAGGTCACGAAACCGGTGGAGTACGCTTCTCAACTGAGTAACCTTTTCTGAGACTACGACCCTCCCTAACCCCCGTCCTCCTCTTCCCCGGCTGTCTCCTACTCTACCGACCTACCGTAGTGACTGAGTTACCTACACTCAGACTCACTTGAGGCCCTCTACCACTACCCGTCCCTCCGGACCACACGACGTTAAGTACCGCAGTGTTTCTCAACCTGTGTTGACTCGCTGACTTGACTTGACTTGACTTGACTCCCAGAATAGACTGATAAGTCAAATAACTTGTCTAGTAACTTTTATAGGTGATTATATCTACGGTAAAGAGTCGGTCCAGGGGTGTTTTGTAGGACGTTCAATGGAAATTACCGACAATTTATAAAGTAACTTATTTGTAAATTGACGTTCCCTTTAAAGACATTCTTTCTCGGAATTCCTAAGAGCAAACACAACGTGTTCCCAACGCACCTTCCGTACAAAAAAAAAAATTGTCAAGAATCGAACGGAAGAAAAAGTAGGTTGCAAGGAAAGACAATCAGGAAAGAACTCTTGACTTTATTCGTTTAGGCATTCATAAGTCATATTATTCTAACCCCCTTTAATAACAGTTTGTGATGATCGACGATCTACAACAAAGTCGAAAAATCCCGGACAGTGTATAAAACTAAGTCTCCTTAGTAAAAATTCTAGTGTCATCCTTTTTTTTTTGGAAGTAAAAACGAAGGGTGGCTACGGTAACACCTTTACGATACATTGATAGGATACCTAGGATTGAAAGTCAGATCTAACAATGACAATTAAGTGTCAAAATGGAGTCCTCACCTTTGGCCAAGACTAAGGGGTCGGACGTCAGTCGACAGAATCTTCCGGACCAAAGATACCCTGGAATGGGGGACTCCACGACCGTCCTCCACCCTTGGGAAATTCACCCCACTGATATCTGGTCCTCGAAATCCAGTCCTCCTCACCCCTATTACCACAACACTGACGTTCAGATCAGTCCACCACCAAAAAAACGTGACTAACCTTGTACCCCGGTCATTGTCAGAGTAGGTAATTAAATTATTCTTTGACGAAGATTGTATTTGTAAACAGAAAAAAAAAAATGCAAAAGTTGTTTCGGTCGGTAGAGAAAAAGGTATAAACCCGGGTCCGTCTTGTCCCGACGTTGAGTCCCAAACGGACTTTGGTCCTTTCGTTCCAAACTCGGAGCTTTACTGTCGAAAATTCACGACCTCCTATTTGTACTAAGGGAAAAGTCGGACCTACCAGCGACCCTAACCGACACATCTGTTTGCTTCCAAATAAGGTACCGGTTCGAGAGACTCATTCTCGGCGAGTCACAATGTTGAGTTGCACTTACGTTGACCGGTGAAACGGTTCCTAAATAGTGAATTTATATATTAGACGTAGTGAGTGGGTCATAATTTTGTAGACAAGAACTCATACTTACGTTTGTAGACTAAAAGAAACGATCGAATTTTGATTAAATTTTTGGATTGGGTCTATTGAAACCCCTACCTAAGTCTATACTCGTCCTCCTTCTTCGCACAAATTCACTTAACAAGGTATCGTAAGAACACAGAAATGTCGTGGAGGGCAGTCAGTAAGGACCGTCTTTAAAAACAGACGTCCGTGACAGACAAAGAATTCGAGAAACTTTCCGTCGGGACACGAGTTATATAGTCGAACTGTACTACATTGACTCTAACCTACTACATTCTGTTCCGACGTTTTCCGACTCACGAAAAAGGAGAAGGGAATGGACCTACTAATAAAACAACAAGAAACCACAACATTAATGATGTTGTTAATTTGGATTAGACGTAAGGATTATGAAGTCAGTCCATACTAACTTCACTTCCGAGGAATAGTCAAACTTTACAGGACATACGGACCGATCTTTTTGACGTCGTATTTAGAAACGTCCAGAATTTGCAAACGTCGTCAACGATACGATGAGTTCCATTTGTAACCATACACACACAAACAGGTTCCTTCCAAGTAACAGTTACAATATAAAAATTCTACCGCGAGCGGTCTCTTTAGGATTATTTTTCTGTTCGAGAAAAAAAAAAAAAAACTCTATTCACAAATAACATCTTAATGTTCGTCAAGTCTATCATGATAAGGTTTATCCTTCAGTCGAAAAAAAAAAAAGAAAGACTTTTGTCTCTACTATTAATCACGTTTTCTATGGATTCCATCGGTAGTTTTATGTTTTGGTGGTTATACGACTAAAAATTTACTTGGTCATCTTCAGTTGTCTCCTTGATTGAACGACAGAACTCGAAGATTGTGGGTAGGTGCACCCGGAATGGAGTAGGTTTGTGTACTCGATAGATAATACAAAGTTATTACTTTCATCTTTATATAAACAAAAAGTAAACAAGAAAGGATGATTCAAGGGAAAAAATACCAGGTGTGAGTAGTCCTAAACAAACTTGTAACAACTCAACGAATACACTAAGAACTATCGTTTAAGAGTCAAACCGAAACAAAACCGTTTCCCTTTTTCAGAAAGGACACTTTATCTTATGAACCGCACATTTACAATTCGAAGGGTTCTCGCTCTTAAAACCAGACAAAACGAGTGTCTCGGGTGCACTACCCGAAAAATTATTTACAAACAATTTACTGAATTACCTGTACCATATTGTAATTGGAGACAAACGACGACATTAGTTATAATTCAGCCCTTAAGGTACTGTCACACAAAATCAGACGGTCCCGACAACAATGTTTCATGGTGTCCGACCCACCGAATTTGAAGTTTAAGTAAAAGAGTGTCAAGACCTTCGACCTTCAACCTCTAGTTCCACAGTCGTTCTGACCAAAGAATGTTCCGGAGAAAGGAACCGATCCTCTGTCGGGGAAGAGGGCCACGGAAGTTCACCCGAAAGGAAAGACGTACAGACACAGGGTTACAGGACAAGACACTTCCTGAAGAAGGATGTTTAAAGAAGAAGAAAGTTTGGGTCTTGGGTCTTAACGATCTAGTTTACCGTCAAGTTAAAAAGTAAAAAACGATTGGAAGCGATGACAAAAGACATCACCGATTTGTTTAAATGTATGGGTGATTGTCAAGTATTCCTATAAAACTTTTACTGTGTTTTTCGTGTTGTTGGCTTCGTTTTTAGTTTGTTCATCCTGAAATAACTTGATTTTTGTTTCGAAGACATGTAATTTTCACTTCACTTCACTTCAGTGAACCAGCACAGACTGACGCTGGGGTACCTTACATCGGATGGTCCAAGGAGGTAGGTACCCTAAAAGGTCCGTTCTTATGACCTCACCCAACGGTAATTCGATGAGTCTTAGTTTTCCGTTGGACACTTTACCCTATTTTGTACACGTATGGTCTATAACCTCTTCCACAACTATATGTTTTACACATCTCTTGAGTACTTTGAGTTATTGGTTACTTTGTTATGTTTTTAGGTTGAAATTCTACCCGTCTCTTCAAATTATCTTTAAAAAGGTTTCTTCTGTCTGTTTACCGGTTGTCATGTACTTTTCTGCGACTTGTAGTGAGTGGTAAACCCTTCACGTATGGTTTCGGTGTCTCTTGAGAGTGGAGTGTGGACAATCCTGCCAGTAGCAGTTCTTCTGTTCTCTGCCTCCACAACCACTCTCACCCCTCTTTTGCCTGAGAGAACATAGGACGTTACTGTATCTTAAGAATTAAATTTCCCTCCTTTCTTTTAATTTCCGAGACCCACATCGTCTGGACGAAATGTCTTCCCTTTTGACTCCAAGAGTACCCAATGTCATAAACACCTTTAAGGAAGAGGACTGTATCATC
This sequence comes from Capra ibex, assembly GCA_006410555.1. Classification (NCBI taxonomy): domain Eukaryota; kingdom Metazoa; phylum Chordata; class Mammalia; order Artiodactyla; family Bovidae; genus Capra; species Capra ibex. The sequence continues at coordinate 25,467,354 of SJYO01018169.1, read as the reverse complement.
AAGGTCCTCTCCCTTTAAGGGAGAGGACTGCATCATCGAGGAGTAGTCCGAGAAACGAGTGTAGTACAGCGGTGAGTCTGACTGGAAGAAACTCCTGGACTCTTCTGAAGTAGAACACATCCTAGTACTGTGTACTAGGACTGTAAGATCTTTACCAACCTGTCCTGTCAAGTAACGTGTCTCTAAAGTCTAGAGAAAAGAGGAGAAAGTGTTAGACAGAAACGTTTCAAGACACGGGGTTTTTCAGACCCGATCCTAATTCAAGATGTAACCCTTTCTAACTTCCGTTTACCTCTTTCTCCGTCGTCTCCTACTCTACCAATCTGTCGTAGTGGCTGAGTTACTTGTACTTAAACTCGTTTGAGGTCCTCTATCACCCCCTGTCTCCTCGGACCGCACGATATCAGGTACTTCAGGGTTTCTCACCTTGTGCTGAATCGCTGACTTGTTGTTATTATCCTAATCCAAAAGGTGGTGCAATGACGACGTTGCGACGTCAATTATCGTCTTTTCGGGAAAAGACCGATTAACTTCATCCCTATAACTAAATCGATCATGTAATGTCTTTGGTCCTTTGAGACGAATGGTAAAGACCGGTAACAGTAGGTGACCCATCAGAGTCGTGCTAGGTTTCGGATCTTCATCCACAGACAAAGGTATCACTGATTTCCTTGACAAGTTTGGTGAGATGAGTTTGTACAGAAAAAAATTAAAACAAAAATTAACCTTCTATTAATGAAATGTTATAACACTACCGAAGACGATATGCAGTCGTACTAAGTCGGTCGATCCATATGTATGCAGGGGAAAGAGAATTCAAAGGGAATGTGGATGGAGGGGTGGGGTGAGGAGATCCATAAAAATATGTCGTCTCCATAACAATCTTGAACGATCTGTGAATTTTACCCTCTTCCCGAGACTCGAACATGATCTTTCACCTCAAAACCCAAGTTCCTCTTTAATTTTTAATTTTTGCCATCTTCCATAGAAAGGGAGATTGAAGTAAAAAAAGACGACGAGGGGGAAAAGAGACCTTTAGGGAAACCTGATGAATCTTTTCGTCTTGGAGTTTTCACTTGTTAGACTTACAAGGAACTTGGTCACCCACCCACTGTCAGTACTCTTTCGGGAATTTTTTCTTTTCGTGGTGAAGGAGAGAAGACAGGGCCTCTAACTTACAAACTTAGGTTCCCCTTCATTCAATTAAGAGGGGGAGAGAAAAAAAAAAAAATAAATCTACCCCTGAAGGGACACACGGATGTACATACGTACACACACACCAATAGAAAAAATTCGTAATAAAATTTAATATAGAAATTTTCACACCTGTGAATCGTGGTTATAGACGTACGTCATTGTAGATAGTCCACCACACCAAGGGAACCAGTGAACTTCCCTGACTATAAGTCTATGGAGTAACTTGAGTCCTACACGTACAAGACAAACAGGTTGTAATGTCTTGATAAAACAAAAAGAAAATGACATATCGATGAAATTTGAAATAGAGTCGTCATGACTAAAATCAACCTTGAAAAGTAACAAGAACTTCCTTAAGTGATGTAAAGGTTGTCTGAACCTTCGTTTTATTTAGTTGAGGTCTTGTATATATTAGGATATAGGACGGATTTTATATGTAGGTATTGGACTTTGAAAAATTACTTATTATATAACTATGTAAAATACAGCCGAAAGATATGTAAATAAGAGACATACATCTAACCGCGTTAACTTAACAAAGTAGTATCAGTACTCGGTATTGAGTCAATAAGAAACTCATTATGTGTAAAACCGGCTATCAAACTTTAAAAAGTTTTTGTACCGTAGTTGAAAAAGCGTAATATTTGATGTAGTTATAATTGGATCATTACTTGTGAAAATAATCTATTAACGAATAAATATATATTGAGTGTCATCATGAGACAGTTTCGTTAAAAAGTAAAGAATCTGTTAATTTTGTAAGACCATCATTTCTTCTTATATAATTTAAAGTAAAAATGAGAATTTTCAACCAATAATATTACCTTTTGTAGAATCACGATTATCGACTCGGTCTTAAAACTGTAAGAACTTTCATCCAGAAATTTTATTCTTACTTTAGTCACAACTCGCTTTGAGTTGTCTAAGTAAAGATGACTAGTCGGAAATATTTGGGTGATGGTGGTGGTGGTCTCCGTTCTCCCCGAGACCTGGGTGCTCAGGGTTGTCTCCGACCAGACGGGGTCTCTTACTTACAGGAAAAAGGACTTACTGTCACCTCGAAGACGAAAAGTTGGGGACACGGGGGTCCTATCAGGTCTCTCCCCCAGAAAAGGTCTAATTGTGTTAATGACATAAATCCCGTCGGTACCGAGACAATGACCTCTTCAAAAGTACCTACTCAACCCAAAGTTCCTTCCGACAATATTTACCAGTTCTAAATAACACGTCTAGTGTTCTGTCTCAACCCGAGTGCCCTCGTCCCGTTGTCGTAATCGTTCCCATGTCCAGTTCCAGTCCTTATACTGTACACGTCGTCAGTCATTCCTCTGATCTAACTAACCCTGTTTTACACGAACAGAAACTACTCACCTCCTAATCTACTCTTTCCACTCACTCCCAGTCCACCACTCCGAGGACTCATGTCCCATTCCTTAAACCTACAATAGGAGGTCTACTCTTTAGTGAGATCCGTAAACAGGTCTAAGTAGGGCACTAGCCGCTATCGAATAAAATCCATCTAATTGGGTCCCAATACGTCGTATCCTACTTTCCTTATTCCCTTCTAACTTCTGTTCCTCTGTCTAAATGTCCGAGGATTTATATCAGGTACCAAAAGTCGAAGACGGGCTCTGGACTCATTACTTCTACTTTTCCTTCTCGACTATACTATCACAAAAAAAAAATTAATGCCGTTTACAATAGTAAAAATGGACTAGAGGTTTTTCTTAGGTATGAATAATATCTTTTACGAATTTTATGTGTCAATATTCCTTCTTTTACTTTTAGTGGACAACAGTATATGTAATTTTGACGTATACTTATGAGAACTGTAAAATCCGTAAAAATTAAAAAACAAAACAAAGTTTCATATACTCAACTTTAGTGCCATTTTATTACGATTCAAATTTCTCGAACCTAATGAATAGTAAATGATGCAAAATCTGTAAATAAAGAATCATTTTTTAAGATCTCCTGACGTAAAAATAACGTCATACGAACTAAATGTTACAATACAGTCAAAGATCATATATCATTTCACTTAATATATACATACATATACATATGTATGTGTATATACATATATAGCTATCTATCAGAAAAGACAATACCAAATAACGTCCTATAACTCATATCAAAGGACACGATATATCACACACATACACAATCAGCGAGTCAGTACGGTCTGAGAAACGCTGGGGTAACTGACGTCAGGTGGTCCGAGGAGACAGGTACTCTAAAAGGTCCGTTCTTATGACCTCACCCAACGGTAAAGGAAGAGGTCCCCTAGAAGGGTTGAGTCCCTAACTTGGGTCCAGAGGACGTGACGTCCGTCTAAGAAATGGCTGACATCCAGGAATAATAAATAGATCAGATATATATTACTGTACACAGATAATTGGGATTTGAGGATTAAATAGGAAGTAGGAGAAACCATTGATATTCAAACAAAAGTTACAGACATTCGGATAAAGACAAAACATTTATACAAGTAAACATAGTTAAAAATCTAAGGTACATACTTACTATAGTATGCCGTGAACTCAAAGAGACAGACTGAATAAAGTGAATCATACTGTCGGAGATCCAGGTAGGTACAACGACGTCTCTTGTCATAAAACAAGAAAAGTACCGACTCATTATAAGGTGACATATACACATGGTGTCGAAGAAATAGGTAAGTAGACAGTTACCTGTAAATCTAACGAAGGTGTAGAATGATCTCTTGGAGTAAAAATCACAGACAGGGTGATAAAGTCTAATACTCACGTTCCAATAATCGATAAGGTGATAGTATTCAGATCTAACAATGGTTGAAAAACAATAATACTTAAAATGACATTATTCGTAGTTACATTTACGAAATAAAGTATGATAAGGAAAAGGAAGGAGACATTCATTTATTTATTTAAAATTTACACTCCACCTCGTAAACGTGGACATAAATAAAACAGATAAAACTAAAGTCAAGACCAGATGGTGTGGAGTGGGAATCAGGTGAAATTTTTGACCCCTTCCCCTATAATGAAAACTTGAAAATAACTTTAATAACGGAATAAAACTACGAACAGTAAATTTTTACCACATAAAATTAGGTATGGACTTGTAAAATCCGACGAAACTAAACGAGGAAAAGTCGTGACTACTTGACTGTAAGGACGTGTGTATGAAGTACACGTGTTTATTTTCCGATATTGGAACTTTCACTTAATATCCCTGTACCCTATATAGGTAGAAGTTGAGATCATAGGACACGTGTAGTCAATGTAGTTGATGTCACCACAGTTAATTATGAGTGAAGACGTCCGTCTCGTCTCTTTAAAGTTAAGTCAGTATAGGAACCGGTAGGAAAGAAAATTTACAAGTGGTCAGAGGATATTCACTTTATCATAGAGAAAACACATATACTGCAGATCACCGGTAAGCTTGAAGAACAGACCTTAAATGGGTAAAAGATAACTCAAACAAAATAAAGAGATAGGACACCGTTCATTCACCAAACGGTTCCATAAGAGGGTCACAGACATAAAATTGAGACGAATAAATTTTTAAAATCCGTTTAAATAGTTACAAGAAAAAATACTAAACCTACAAAGGATAGAACTAATTGTTCAAGAAGAGGTTACAGTTTCCACAAAGTGAATGTTAAATAAGTATAAGGAGTACCTGGTCAGTGAAATATAATTTCAAAAGTAAGGAGACTGTTAGGAATTATTTACGTGGCCCACTAAAGGTTCTTACTCCTTCTACCTTTCACCTTTTGCTTCCCTTTTTCACTATTTGAGAAAATTCCGAAGGTAACAATTCAGGTATTGACCTGGTGTCTCCGTAGTAGATAAAACACATTGTCGTCCATAGGTGTGGGTGGTACCAAACACAATTGTTTTCACCTACAGAAGGGATAACTTTTAGAAGGTATCTTTGAGGCAGGTTCAAGTACTTCAGAAACGTTTCATAGTTAATAATGACCAGTAACTCCAACTTATTTTGAAGGGAAGGGACACAAAAGTCGGTATCAGAGTGATGGCTTGGGACACGGACTCAGGTCTTCCGTACATAACAGTAAAAATTTTGTCTCAGGTGGATTGTGACCGAAGTAAAACGAAAGTCGTCGAGTGTCTTTGACACTCAGGCAGGAGCGACGGGCGGAGTCGGAACGGCGACCTGGAGGACTTATTACGGCAGTGACGGAAATCGTGGAACCTTCTGGAGTAAGCCATAGAACTTGGTCTGTCTACCGTTAATCTGAATCTTCTAGAGATGTCCGGGTGAAGAAACGTTGACGACCCGTTCTTAAAGTACAAACCTTCTTTTAGGTCTCCATTCGCGAGAGAAGTCGAATCTTGGAGTAGATTAAAAGAATCGTCGAGTACAAAGCCTAAGAAGACGGTATGACAGATTACTCATCTCAAATTTTAAGAAGGAACTATTTCAATTTACGAGGTAAAAGAATTATAAACTCGTATAAATGTATAATTTACTTTTACGTGTATTTACCTCCGAGAAGACTGATGCATACCCTCTAAATTTCTCTACGAAAACGACTTTTACGGACAATAAAGAAATTAAGTTTTTATAGTACAACTACTTCAGGAGACAATGTAAAGTGTTCTTAACAACGAATAAGTCTGTTATAAACCACATATAATTTAATCTCTAAATCGTCTTTAATAGTATCGACGACTCGGTACAAACCCCGATCTTTTCTCCTTTCGAGATAATTTTAGAAACAGATCGTACAGGAGACTTAGTCTTAATATAGGTAAAGGTCAAGGATTCGGATCTTTGAAAAGATTTATGATACTTTTTATTGGTACCGAGAGGTCTTTTGTCTGGATCATCAAAGGTTCTATCCTTAGTGACATTGTTTTATTACGGGATTTCCTTGAGTGTGGCACTACTAAGAAAGAGACATATTTATACAAACTTTACTAGTGAAAACTGATATACTCGCATAGAGGAAGGTTCTCACTTTCACAACTATTAATTTCAATTAAGGTGTATCAGTTCTTTAATCTTCATTACCATTGTCTTCAACGAGATTCCAGACGATTGAAAGGATCATTGTGATTGTAACCTTTCGTAGGGACAGTCTGTGTTTACTTTTGTGTTGACAGATTAATATTATGGGAATCTTTTAGACAAAGTCAGACAGTCTATGAAATTTTAGATGGATCCCAGAAAATGTTTACATTCTTGTCAGACATCTTACGGATATCTTTCGTCTTATAAATCAATTAAACTCGTTGAGTGTCCCCGTCTAACGTAGTCTGCACAAGAAGTCTTTCTTTGGGATGAGGGTGGGAAAGGAGGAATCTCGACGTGGGGAAGACTAGTCCTGGAAGGTAGAGTCGTCTAGGACAACTCTGAACGGGTCGTACCATAAGACGACTCGGTCGTCGGGGCCAAAGGAGAGTCGTTATAACCTTTAGAACAGGTCTCCGTCGGCTTAGAACAGGTCTAGGACTTTTGACAATGTATAAAATGTTCTACACTAGAACTACTTATTGAGTGGTTGTCGTGAACGGAAGGGAGGACGAGTTCTTGCCCTTCTACCTCTAAACACTCCGACCGACGTTGCGGGGACTTATGTCCGAAACAATCGTTTAAACTCACCTAGACATTCTTCGTCTCCCTCAGTCGACCCAAGACTCGAGTCTAGCTCAAAAAACTGTCGACAAGAACCCTACCCTTGGACGTTTAGAGGGGAGGTCGGTACGGGTACACGGACAAAGAGAGGTACACCACGAGTCACTACTAAACCGGTCTCCGATCCCACATAAATTTTCTGGGTCGTAACTTGGTCTAGAAAGTTTATCAGTAAATTGTGAAAGGTTTAACTTCGGGAAACGTCAAACGGTTTAGATAATTGAAAAATTCGTATGCCATTCACACTCTTTTCGTCACATATAAAAACCTTGAAATGTATTTGACTTTACGTCCACACCCTATTGTAGATACATCTGTTTTGGTTGAGGGGAGGGTCTCAGAGAGATGTTTTCTTGCTCCCCATTTTGCAAATTTTCGAAGATTAATCTGTAGCTTTCTCTAAAAGGTATCTTATTTGTATAGTGTCACAATGGTGTAAGTAGAATCTTTCTGGTGGGAGTCTAACGTTATGTCAGTATCTTAAAGGGACCCGACTTACAGAATTTTCTTACTTGTGACTGGTTCATTTTATACTAGTACCAACAAAAACAAAACAAAACAAAAAGAAAAAGAATTGGTCACAAGAAAAATCATTTTGAACGTTGCAAATACTTAGACTTGTTCCTTTATCCATAATCTTTTTGTCACAAGTAACTACTGTTCGAAGTGTAGAAGTAAGAAATCTTTCTGTTCGAGTACGTACGTAGCAGAGTCATCAGTGTTTTTCTTTTATTTCGTAGACTTCCGATTCAAATGAAATGTTTATAAAACATCTCCCTTTGAAGTATTATCATTTCAATATGTTTTCATACATAAGTACGTACTAGAAAGAGACAAAAAGAAGGAAAAAAAACCGAATTTATAAGATGTGTTATAAACTACTTAAGCACTGTGGTTAATATCAATGTACTGAATAAAATTACTTCGAATCTACTCAAACTTCAGGATCGTCATCCTTCGTATTTAAAGTTTATTGTATACGATTTAAATTTCAGGAATAAATCGGGTCTCATCTGACGTAAGTACAGAAAGGCAAAGAAATAAAAGGGAAAGTAGGAGGTTAAGTCACATAAGTAAGTATAGAAGGATGATGTCTTTTCTTTTTGAGTAAAAAAAAATTCAGTCCGAATTGATCATGAATTTTTCCCGAAAACTGAAAACACAGTTTGTACTATCTACTCACCTTCGATTCAACTTTCAGACAAATTTAAAAGTGTAACATCGTCCATAGTATTGAACCAAGTGAACCCTTTAGGTAGATTGGAAAATAACACCAATTCATTTGTAAAATTTCCCTTGTATATGTCAGAGTAAAAGATCAACGTACTTTATCATACAAATTTTGAGAAACTCCATCTACTTATAGGAAACTTTCGATTCTCGAAGTAAGTGTAAGATTTCTTCATATTTAGAATTTATTCGTAATTTTTGAAACCGTTGACCGAAAACATACACACACAGACAAAATCCAAAAGAGCGAAGAACGGATCTATAATTGAAGATCTCTTTTCTAAGTTTCTGCGAGGATATGTCGCAACTGTCAATTTCTCGTCATACATGTATCTGACAATCAGGTCGTTTTACTTTAGTCTATTTTGTCCACTGTAGTGAATTGGATTAATAGAGTAATTAAAATAATCTTGATTCAACCAGAAATTACCGTGAATTTTTTTACTTAAGTAAAGGAGAAGTATAAATTTTCAAAATGAATGTGTCCTAGTAAAAAGTCTACTTTCCCTTTTGAAATCTATGAGTTTATTTCGTCATTAAAAAGACAACTTAACCTTTTTTATTAAAAATCGACTTACTCCGATTTTACTTGGATAATTTAATGGTAAAGGAACCACAAAGGGACAAGAACTGGTTAAAATCAGTTAACATATCAAATGTACACAAATATTAAATGTTGACGTATATGTCTTAGAACATACACAAAGAATTTTTATGAATGGAACTGAATAAAACTGTAAAATCTTTTTGAACTGGTGTATGTGTTCATTTTGTATCGAATTCTTTCGTTCGTAAACTAAGAATGAATGGAACAGTAAAATTTTTATAAAAGTTTATAATCAGTCAATTAAGAATGTTGACCTAATAATAATAGACTTCAATTGAAACCGGTCTTTTATAATAAATACTACAACAGTCATAAGTACTTTTATATAAATTGTATCGAGAATATAAAATCTATTACAAGGATTTAAAATTATTTTGTTTACGATTTTTCGGTTTACCGACAGACCCCTCCGGAATGTTTATCGACACTTTTCTTTTCTTCGCTTTTTGTTCCCTCTTTTCCTTTCTATATGGGTAAATTTACGTCTCAAGGTTTCTTATTGTTCCTCTTTATCTTTTCGGAAGGAATCACTAGTTACGTTTCTTTATCTCCTTTTGTTATCTTATCCTTTCTGATCTCTAAAGAAGTTCTTTTAATCTCTATGGTTCCCTTGTAAAGTACGTTTCTACCCGGGTTATTTCCTGTCTTTACCATACCTGGATTGTCTTCGTCTTCTATAATTCTTCTCCACCGTTCTTATGTGTCTTCTTGATATGTTTTTTCTAGAAGTACTGGGTCTATTGGTACCACCACACTAGTAAGTGGTTCTTGGTCTATAGGACCTTACGCTTGAGTTCACCCGGAATCCTTCTTAGTGATACTTGTTTCGATCACCTCCACTACCTTAAGGTCACCTCGATAAAGTTTAGGATTTTCTACTACGACACTTTTACGACGTGAGTTAAACGGTCGTTTAAACCTTTTGAGTCGTCACCGGTGTCCTGACCTTTTCCAGTCAAAAGTAAGGTTAGGGTTTCTTTCCGTTACGGTTTCTTACGAGTTTGATGGTGTGTTAACGTGAGTAGAGTGTGCGATCATTACATTACGAGTTTTAAGAGGTTCGGTCCGAAGTCGTTATGTAGTTGACACTTGAAGGACTACAAGTTCGACCAAAATCTTTTCCGTCTCCTTGGTCTCTAGTTTAACGGTTGTAGGTGACCTAGTAGTTTTTTCGTTCTCTCAAGGTCTTTACGTAGATAAAGACAAAATGACTGACACGGTTTCGGAAATTGACACACCTAGTGGTCTTTTACACCTTTTAAGACTTTCTCTATCCTTATGGTCTGGTGGACTGGACGGAGAACTCTTTGGACATACGTCCAGTCCTTCGTCGTCAATCTTGACCTGTACCTTGTTGTATGACCAAGGTTTATCCTTTTCCTCATTTAGTTCCGACATATAACAGTGGGACGAATAAATTGAAGAGACGTCTCATGTAGTACTCTTAGCGACCCGACCTCCTTCGTGTTCGACCTTAGTTCTAACGGTCCGCTTTATAGTTATTGGAGTCTACACGTCTACTGTGTTGGGAATACTTTTTTTAACTTCTCCTTGATTTTACGGAGTACTACTTTCACTTTCTCCTCTCACTTTTTCAACCGAATTTGGAGTCGTAAGTCTTTTGATTCTAGTACCGTAGGTCAGGACAGTGAAGTACCGTTTATCTACCCCTTTGTCACTTTTGTCACCGACTGAAATAAAACCCCCCCGAGGTTTTAGTGACATCTACCACTAACGCCGGTACTGTAATTTTCTACGAATGAGGAACCTTCCTTTCAGTACCGGTTGGATCTGTCGTATAAGTTTTCGTCTCTGTAATGAAACAGTTGTTTCTAGGTAGGTCAGTTCCAATACCAAAAAGGTCATCAGTACATACCTACACTCTCAACCTGATATTTCTTTCGACTCGTGACTTCTTAACGATGAAAACTTGACACCACAACCTCTTCTGAGAACTCCCAGGGAACCTGACGTTTCTCTAGTTTGGTCAGGTAGGATTTCCTTTAGTCAGGACCCACAAGAAATATTCCTGACTACAACTTCCACTTCGAGGTTATAAAACCGGTGGACTACGTTTCTCCACTGAATAAACTTTACTGGGACTACAACCCTTTCTAACTTCCGTCCTCCTTTTCCCCTGCTGTTTCCTACTCTACCAATCTACCGTAGTGACTGAGTCACCTGTACTCAAACCCATTTGACACCCTCAACCACTACCTGACCCTCCGGACCACACTACGCTAAGTATCCCAGCGTTTCTCAGCCTGTACTGATTCACTGACTTGACTTGACTTGACTGTCTTTTTTGAGACTACCTAATATATAATAATTTTGAAGTTAAAATAACCTTAACGAAAATGAACTTATAAAGATCCCCTTTTCCGTTTCGGAATTTGGTCTTTAATTCTAGTAAAATGTTTACGAATAGGATCATTAATAGTTGATGAAGTATAAAATATATATCAAGTATGATTTACACTGTACAATAAAACTATATTAAATTGACTCTGTTACAGTAGAACATCAATTTTCGTTACCAAGAAAATCTTAAATGACGTTGTTAATTATTTTCCTATGAAAAAAAGAGAAGTATTCATCTATAAGATTTCTTATTTCGTGTTGTATCAATTGGTTCAATGATTTTTTTATCTCTGTTACCAACATTTAATCTGTAATGAAAGTAGGTAATTTTCCTCTGATGTTTAGACTTCCTTAGATCAATTAGATTTAAAGGTTCAGGTATTTGATTAGTTGTACGGTTTTCGTTACGAAAGGTTGTTGAGGACGAGAGAATTTTTCACAGAAGAAAAAGTAAGGACCAGGTGAGTCGACAGAAGTTTTTGAGTAAAAGAAGTAAGGAAAAGTGTAAGATACTAAGTACATTTCAAGACGGTCGTTCAAAGATTTGAAGTAAGAAGTAAGTAACGCACTCGAACAGTAGGAAGATTTTGAACCTAAGTAAAAAAGTAGTTTCGTAAGCAAAATGTAAGATAAGAAGGGAGGTTTCACAGGGCATAAACGAAAAAAAGGTTTCCAATCTTCTGCATCGGGTAAAAAAGGACATTTCAAAGGATACAAATCGAGAATTGACAAAGACAACCGAGGTAGTTGAGACGTGTTACGATGGAGAGTTGGTACGGACCCAGTGTTCATTCGAGACAAACAGTATTTTATCTTCAGGTCTCGTGTTCGACGTAGTGGGATTCTGGACAAATTTATTAATCCCAGTAACAATTCCACTACCAAGTACTTTATCTAAAGACACACTCTTTTTTTTCTCGCATCACTTCACGTAGTCCGAGTCTCGAGTGGAGGAGAACCGAGGGACACACGGGGCGTCACCACCTGGACTTGGACGAGTTCCTCCTCCACGCCGAGATGTCGACGTGCGGGGCGTTGAAGAGACACAGGCAGGCCCTCCTCGACTTCTCCTGGCTGTGGTAGAAGACCGGACCGACGGAGGACCACTTCGCGACACCGCCCTTGACGCGCACGACGGACGTCTGGACGTCGCTCACAGTCACACAGGGGTCGTTCCAGTGGTTCTTCATAGTGCTCCATGCCCGCAGGAACGGAAGGGACTAGAAAGTCGACCCCCAGCACAGGGTCTTAAAGTATTTCGTCACGTAGCCTCTTCCCAATAACAAAATTTCCTCTCCAGCAGAAGTCCCTTTGGTTTGTTTTGGTTTGGTTCCAAATGTCTCCTCAAGGACAAAAATAAATAATGAGATTTTTTAATCTTGGAACTTGAGTCTTTCGGTCTGTACTTCCTAAACCTGTCGAACAGGAGGTTTACCTGTTAGTGCCCACTAGTCCCCTGAAAAAGGAGTATCTTTTTTTGTGTTATACAAGAAGACCTACCCCCTTTTACCTACTGTAAAAGTGGAAAAGTTTTATAGTTCCCTTTTATAAAATTTCTGTTTGAACCTCCATTTAATACCAGATAAAACCTCTTTTCTCTAGAAACTACAAATAAAAAGGTAAACCCTGTCACGATTGTATATTTAGGGTTCTTGTATAAGTATTAATATGAAGGATAATAAGTAGAAAATATAACACAGAAGGACAATAAGTACACCGGGGTTTATCATACAATTTGGAAGTACCTAAGAAGTAAGAAGAAATAGAAATAGGATACATTAATTCCTTTTATGTTATCCTTTATAATCATTAAAAACCAAAAGTCTCGGAACCATTACAATCTCGAATTTGTAAATTTTAAGAATAATTAATAGGGGTCAATATGGGGGACGGTGGGAGAGATCGTCGTGTATCGAAAGTGTGTAGTCCTTCGTTAGGAAAAAACTACCGAGTTGAAGTCAGAAGTGTTTTACACAAAATGTTTGAAATTAAAAATGTTTTGGTTTGGTTTCAGACGGAGGATTGAAGTAAAGCCATACCGAAGTAAACAAAAATAAAAAAGACGATTTATTCTCTTACCGTGTTTTATTTATAGATGAATTATTTACTTTACTAAAAAGAATATATACTTCTGTGGTCGTCTTGGGTGTAAACAACCCATTGGACTTATACAGTACAGTATTTGACGTCAGTACGCTGTCCCGACGGGTCGAGAAGGGACCATAACACAACCGTCAACTGATTTACCTTTCTTTCGTGACTTAAGGTCTTGTCTTCCAGGGACAAAGATGGGATCCAGATAATAATTGAACGACATTGATAGTAGTCCTGTGAATCGGATGTATTTACGTTTGATCCTAACTAAAAAGGATTACCAAAATAAGAGACTGTTAATAATCTACTGTCAAAAATCTTCTATTGTAGGTTTTGGCCGTCAGACCTTTTATTCATCCTGACGAACGAGAGTATAAGGTGTACGTAGATCTCTGGGAACACGATATTTGTCGGAGGTAAGGACAAAGTCTTCCTTGGGGTCAGGGTGAGACGGGTCCCCTATCGAAACAACGATGAGACTCTTGACCCTTAAATCAACTCTTTTTTTGGAAAGTGTACCATCAAGATAATGACTTGGTTTGAACCCAACGAACGGGAGGGCTCGTCATTTCAGTCAGAAAACTGGGTCGAACATCACGTCCTTTATGTTACAAATAATATCCACGGTTTGTTCCTCAGGTCCAGCAATAGTAAATTTTCCGAACTTGTGGATTTCCGGAAGTCCTTTTCCAAAAATTTCTGCACCATTCCCTTTACCAAAGTCGAGTACTTGAAAGAAGTCTGACCAACCACCATTCCAGTGGTCTTCAGTTATAGTAATTGGAAGACCAAGGTTGACCAGATCTCAGATATACGAACATGAACACCCCTCGTATATCAATTCGAGAAAATGGACCACAGACCTTTTGTCGAGTTTCCTATACCGAGTCCTATGATAGATATCGGGAACTCCTTCTTGAGATTTCCAGAAACTGAAACAAATTACTGATTTGATATTAATAAAACAAAATGAACTGACAAAAGGAAAGACGTAAAAGAGTGAAGAGGATAATTTAAATAAGAAACTTATCAAAAAGATGTCTGTTTTCTGTTTTACTCCTGTACCTCATCCCCTTACCGGGTGACCTAGGACAAGATTTTGCACAATTTCAGTTTTACGGAGTTAATCCGACTATAATCTCAACTAACCATATTACATTTTTCTACACTAATTTCATCCTCGATTTGACCTCACTGAGTAAGGGGTGGATTTTAATAAGTTAAAACTTGAAAGATTTCGTCCATGAATGATTCCTTTCATATAAACCCCTGTACTAAATCGGCTGTTCAGAACCCGAATACTGTGTTGAACACTTCTCGATATTTTCGGTCTCCTCAGAACACTCGAAAAGATTTGTTCGAATAGTCTACGACTCAGGTACAGTCCGAAACTCCGACGACTTAGTCAGGAGTCTAGTTCTCCTAGGAGGAGGTAGGATATGAACATTTAAAGAAAAGTTTATGGTAATCAAAGTCTCAATAGGTCTTTCAACGGTGTCTCATACATTATAGACAAAATTTCAGAGTCCATTTTAAGAAGAGACCCCTTTCCAGTACCCGTCTCGAAGACGTGATGACGAGAAGTCTTCCCGTACCTAAGTAGGAGAGGCCGGAAGTCCGTCCCAACTAACACACGCGATGGATATACAGGTCTGAATGTTGACACGGACAAATAGATCAACATTCTAGTACCTCATGTAAAGGGTGTTTATAGAGATTACACATACACGTATCTATATTAATATACCAATGGATCAGGTATAACCATGTCTACACCGGTTGGATTAGGGTAGAATTAAAAAAGTTACAAAACAACCTTAATATTTTAAAAGAAACTATAATAAAAAAAAATCGTTAGTTTAATCGGATACTTTTTCTAACAAACCATATTAAGTATCAAGGACTCGGGATTTAAAAAGAGTCGGAATGTGAAACATACAAGTCTCCGATCATTTAAATCAGAATGAAGATTTATTTACTTGAAAAAGTTTTTGTATTGAATATTGTAAAGATTTTAGTAACAATAACTTATGGTAATTAGTTCTAGATCTCTGAATAAATTTCACTTCCGAAAGTAAGAAGAACTACTAGCAACCAGGTCAAAAGTCAAATTTCTAATAAGATGAAGTACCTGTTTCGTCTTCCTTTCTGTCAAATTTCTCAAAATGAAAAAGAGAGAAAGTAGGTCGAGAAAATACGTCGAACGGATGTATAATTCGACTTCACATAGATAAACACAGTGATGTTTATATTGACTTATTCAGGGATAAAACTGAAGGAAATTATAAAAGTAACCCAAAAGTGTTTGAATTTTTATAGTATTTTACATTGTAATATAAAACTGTTTTATAATAGTTTAATCTAAAGATAACGAAAACGTAGATTTTAGTCTATAAGAACTAAACTTCGGTAAAATCGGTTTTTGTTTTTTACAAAAGAATTAAAGGAACAGAGGTTTTTTGTTTAAAAAGTCTTTTGGTTCTGTCCCCAAGAAACATACACATTTGGATCTACAATGTTGAAAGAACTTAGTGAAAAACCAAAGGACAGTTAGGGTCGTATTGACATCAAGTAGGAGGACGTACACACGTTGAAATTTCTATAAAGACAATCTCTTTACAACAATGAAACATAAACAAAGAGGGTTTAACTCTTGATTCTTATTTCTAGGGTAATGTTACGTCCTGAGGTCACGTCCCTTAGGTTCCGACACACTGAACCTCGATTAACGAATTAGGGACCGGGGAGTTAAAGAAGTAGACACTACACTCGACATTCGGAAGTGCGGAGTAATACTCCTGAGTTCCTCGACTACGAATGTTTATGGATCTTACTCCAGACCGTGTAAAGTTCGGTAGGTATACATAACCGCTAACAGAGTGAGTCGAAAGAGACCACTGAGTCTGTCATTTATTAGACGGACGTTACGTCCGCTCGGTCCAAATTAGGGACCCAGTCCTTCTAGAGGACCTCTTCCCTTACCGATGGATGAGGTCATAAGAACAGACCTCTTGGGTACCTGTCACCTCGAACCACCCGATATCAGACACCCAAACACTTCTCAACCTGTGCTGACTCACTGATTGTGAAAGTGAGTCGAAATAAAGACAGGGGAGGTGGAACGGGTCGGAATAAGAAACTAATACCGTTTATTAGTTAATCTAGGTTGGTCAGGTAAGATTTCCTCTAATCGGGACCCACAAGAAACCTTCCTTACTACGATTTCGACTTTGAGGTCATGAAACCGGTGGAGTACGCTTCTCAACTGAGTAACCTTTTCTGAGACTACGACCCTCCCTAATCCCCGTCCTCCTTTTCCCCGGCTGTCTCCTACTCTACCGACCTACCGTAGTGGCTGAGCTTCCTACACTCAGACTCACTTGAGCCTCAACCACTGCCTGTCCCTCCGGACCGCACGACGCTAAGTACCCCAGCGTTTCTCAACCTGTGCTGACTCGTTGACTTGACTTGACTTGACTTGAATTATTAGTTATTTCTGACTTACTTAAAACGGGTCTCTATCCTATAAAAGAAAGACCGTTTTTGTAAGCATTCTATAAGACTGTTTGTATAGCGAGGAAAGGGGATAAGAATCAGTGGGATTACCCGAAAGTAGAACAAATATAGAAGTATGTAGATCAAAGTAAAAAGCATTGTGTATCAGAAAAGAACACATCTAGACAAAAAACCCCTCCCTTTAGTAGTATAGTGAGTTAACGGAACGAGATCATTACACAGGGGAGTGGGTTCCGACACACGGTGGGCCTTAACCCCTGTAGTCATGTGAACGTAACAAGGAACTACCCAGAAAGACCGGACTAGACAAGAGAGGTGTCAGAGATCAAAATCGTAAAGGAACGTAATAAAGAAGTGTGTCAGTTTTAACATCAAACTCAGAGAAGGACTTGTGGAAACACTCTATACGAAGATGAAGTAAAGAAAAGGATATAGTATTCGGGACACGATTTCTGGTCATTGGGAAAAATTGTAATAGACCCTGGTCGATCAGTAAAAGGTCCAGAGAGAAACAGAAGATTTCAGGTTGGAAAGTTTCCCTTAATTCTCCCTCTTGTGATTAATTTGGACGTGGTGTAAGTTCTGGACTTATGGGAACCTTGTAATACTCTAAGAAAACGAAAACATTTATAGGTGTCCGTACCCATCTACTTCTACCCCACCTCTCCCCCGTTAATACGCCACTGACGTAGAACACATTCGAGACGTCTCCCTCCTTCCCAACAACCCAACATCGGACCACATTACATCTGACAGTCTTGACATATACCCCCAGAATGATTGGGAATGGTCAGTACCGGTAAGAAAGGGGACGGTTGACCCTCTTACATATATTCACGTATATCCTTAATTTCTGTAACGGTTATAACGTCACATAGTTAGGTGAACTGGATTGAGGTCTTCGGTAAACAGTTCTCACTACTATTCCGTGTCACGGTCGTAGAATGCTCATCAACCAAAAGTACGGTTGAATACAACCAGTTTTCGTCCTCAAGTTATGGTTGTGTATATAACATAAGTAGAGTGGCCTAATTCAAAGTGTACTTTTATTATCAGACTTATTAAAAGTGAGATCTTAACATTTACAGTATCTTTTAGATGAAATTTTCAAATGATAAAAAGTATTCAAACGATAAAAAGTATCGATAGTATTCCGAAACGTCAAAGAGAGAGATCCTTCTTTCAATTATTCATTCATCTCATATAGTGATCATTATAAGACCCAGAACCACTTTAATAATAGATAGTAACACTAGTAAGGGTAAACCGTTTTCATGTCTATCACTGACACAGTGAGTAAGAGAGATTCGAAGACAAGTGAGTACACATTTTATCCCGATTATTAATATTTAATGAAGTATCTTAAGATCACTCAATTTCATACACTTTTGATAATCTAGTGGACCATGGGTCATTCGTAAGTTTTTTACAGTCGATTAATTGGAAACTATACTGGTCTATTTGGTTTCCCTCCTGCTAAGAAACAAAAAGTAAAAATTTATAAATTCATTTTGTCAGTATTTTGGTCAACAACAAATCAATGATTCAGTATTTTGGTCAACACAACAACAAATCAATGATTCAGTACAGGTTGAGAAACGCTGGGGTACTTGACATTGGACGGTCCGAGGAGACAGGTAACCTAATAGGTCCGTTCTTATGACCTCTCCCAACGGTAAAGGAAGAGGTCCCCTAGAAGGGTCTGGGCTCAGAGGACGTAACCGTCCATCCAAGAAATGGTGACTCGTTGAACCCTTCGGAGGTATTTTGGACTGAACACGGTAAAACCTAATTACTTATAAAGGTCTTACCATAGAAAGTCTTCAACGAGACGTTTCAATAGACACAGTCTGAGTCTCTCGTTTGATGTGTTGAAGTGTAATAAGACACGAGACAAGTATTCGGTTTCGGTGTATTAAAGATTTTGAAACGTAGTAAAGACAATATTCTGGATTTTACATTATATGCAACTCATCAATCAAGAATAGTTTATACAGTCTTTTAGTACATATCTTATGTATCGACATAGGAAAGTAGTGTCAAACTTTTCCCACACAAATCATAGTCACAGACAAAACGACATAAAGACCAAATTTTAGAGTTGGTAGGTTTAACGTTTATTGAAGTAAAGTATCTCCGTAAGAACAATAAGAACGGTTGACATGTGCTGTGTCATCCTGGGTCGACGTCTTTCAATTGACACTGCCTCGACAACAGCTGCTTCATGTAGATTAGGTAGAGTAGTTCAAATGTCTCTTGAACTGCACATCGGTTCGTGCAATTACTCGTCGTATTAACTCGTCTGAGTCGACGTCTGCCCAGCCCAAAGAAAAGTGTCGTAGAGTCATGACGGACGGTACGAGGTTCCTATTTATAAACGATTCATACACTTATTTACTTACTTTCTTTTGTTGTTTGTCTTTTTGTTTAACAAGTCATCACCAAAGGTTTTGTGGATTTCTTCCACTTTAAGGGAGACTACTTAAAAAGTTACATTCGTGACAAGAAAAAATTTTTAAATAAAAAAAACTTCATATCAACTAAAGGTTACAACACAATTAAAGACGACATACCGTTTCAGTGAGTCAATATCTATATGTATATATAATAAAAAGTATAAGAAAAGGTAATACCAAATATTGTTCCATAACTGATATCAAGGGATACGTCATGTCATCCTGTAACAACAAATAGATGAGATATATAAGATCAAACGTAGACGATTAGGGTTTCAGGGTTAGGCAAGGGAGTGGACAGGGAGAGAGGGAACCGTTGGTGTTCAGATAAATAAGACTCGTCGGAGGAAGGATTGACAACCATAATTTTCCAGAAAGGAAAGTACTTTTCTACTATTAGTAAACACTAAAGAACTTCCCACCCCCTTATACAAGTATTACGGAAGTCCTCATCTTTAATTTTACACAATTCAGTAACAACCCGGGGCTCTAAGACAAGACTTTAGTAAGGACAGGTACTTTAGTAAGGACAGGTATTTTAGTGTTCAACGTCTTCACCGGACTAAAATTTCCACCAAAGGTAACAAGGGAAAGTCCAGGAAGTCAACTCTGGGTTCTGTCCGCAGGCCCCCGACGTATTCAGTGAGTGCCTGCACCGGGAGCTCGTGGTACTCCTCACACTGACGCACACGTCCCCCTTGGGACCCCCTATTACGGAGTGCCACCGAGTCCCGACGGAGACGCTACCTTGAACACGGAATAGAGGAAGGTGTCAGGGCCGACAACCGAGGTCCCGGGAAAGTAGAAGTCCTAAATGTCGCACAAGACTCTCTCCTCTGTGGCCCGTCTTAATCCCCAACACGTTGCCGACAAACCTCTACTCCGGGGTGCTGTTCTCCTTGCAGGAGCGGCCCTTTTCCTTACTTGGAACATCTAAAGATCAATCAACGTTTCAGGGATACTCGTGGGAGCCGACGTAACACAGAGAACAGACCTACACCGGATCCAAGTACAGTCGTGTCCTTTGTGATGGACACTCGGGGACCAAGACAGCGGAACGAATTGAGATTCGGGGCACGAGACCCCGATTTTAGTGTCTTTAGAGCCTAACAAAGAAGATCAGTGTACATATTCTCACAAGATTCAAGATGGTTGTACCCAAAATTTTTCCTTGACACAACGGTACTTAATTTGAACAGTACGACTATCCTCTCTGACCTATAAGGTATAAAGAATTAGTCTAAAGATGGTAAATCTTCTCTGGAGGTACGTACCAAACCTTGTCTGTTTGGACTCTTCTCACCGGAATAGAAGTGAAATATTCAACCAAATAAACAAAATAACACATGTAAAAAATATCAGAGGAAAACTGTAATATTGACAAACGAAAAGATTAGAACAATTTATATAGATAAAAATGGTTTCCATAAATTATAAGAAAAAATACTGTAGGATCTAGTTGATAAAAATCGAACCATTTTAAAAGATTTGTCTTAACAATATCGGTCTCCCTGTTTCTACTATATTTTATAACAACGAGACTGTTTTTATGTACATAAAGGAAGAACATACCACGATCTCGAATCTAGTTAGACGAAAAAGTTTACAATTAACCCTTTACCTATCTTAAACCATTCAACGTTTCTGAGAACCTTTTATTTATTAGTACAGAAGTTTGAGGAGAATGACCCTACGTTCATTTTTCGTCTTATGGGGGTCTCCGTAGGTCCAGGTCCGCAATGATTGGAGAATGGGAATAAATCCCTTTACACTCGGGTCGAGTCTTCTAGTATTTCGTGGAACTCTTATACTCTGAACTGTTGGAGGACTGTTTCGTACGAGCCGACAGGATATCCTTGTGTAGGATAAATAACACTACAAGACCAATCTAATAGAAATTTGAGACAAGGTATGTGAACATATTTATGTACTTATAAAAATACATGTCTTCATATAGGAAATTAGTTAAGTGGATAACATGAGAAACCGTTAACTTTTCTTTTAGTCAGTTTAGAAAGCGAACATGTTACGACTTAGAACACGGATCCAATACACCACTGATAACCTTAAATTTACATAACTTAGTGGTTTATTTTCTTACGTCGATAAAACCCTTCTTTGACTCACACACAAACGTTCTAAACACAGTGGTACTAAAAATAAAACGTTTTCCATTTTAGTCAAGTTTTCTGTCCGTCTTTTCACTCGTAAAGACCACTCCGAAAGGACGGAGACCTGAGGACACGAAAACTCGTCATCAAAAGAAAAAGAGTCAATAGAACTATGACTAATCACCATTTAATTCAACGTTCACTGAACCTCAACACACACTAATTACTTTACGAACTACTGTCTAATCTACCACCATACTTTACCCCCTCATATTGAAGGATGAGGACAGAAACGTAAAAGTCACCGACTATGATCTTCCCCACTCGGGTCTGGGGAGATCGTGCACCTAGGTGTATGGATTGTACCGTGCGTAGTTCTACACCCGGACACAAACTCTTCATCTAGAGTTCCGTCCGACCACAGAAGTCGTGTACTCGGGACGGAAACCTGAACGGGCCCCCCCTAGATCCAGGGTCCGAGAAGGTCCGTTATCGGAAAGTTCGTGAAAGGGCGGACTGTCAGGATGGGACTCGGGTGGGTGTACTTTTTATTTCACTTTTATGGACGAGACATAATAACCGAATAATAGTATTAAAACAGGGTCGACGGACCTCCGACTGATCTATGTCGAACCGACGACAGGACCTTTCAGGTGGTGTAGAGGTAGACCGGTACACTGGTGACAATAATCTGAAAGGTTGTGTGACACTTTACACTATCGACACGGGACACCTTAACGTAAATTAGGTTGTGAAGGTCGAAAAAGAAATTTAACTTCATATCAACTAAACGTTACAGTACAATAAAAGTCCATATGTCGTTTCACGGAGTCAATATGTACAGATATGTAAGAAGAAGCATAAGAAAAAGTAATATCAAATAGTGTCCGATAACTTATATTAAGGGACACGACATGTCATCCTGGAACAACAAATAGATAGGACATATATTCAAATGATGGGGATTAGGTGGGCAGAAGGAACGGGGAGGCGATGAGGAGGAGGGGGAACCGTTGGTGTTCAGACGAGAGACAAGAGACACGTATGATCGTGACAGATACCTCGGGACAAGGACACGAGTAGATAAAGTTATTACAGGAGGGCACACATAATTCTACAATTAATATAAAACATGAGACGAAGTCTTTCGTAAACGGATCGGTGAATGTAATTTACGTTAAAGAAACATTGAAGATTCGGTAATATTATTAAAATAAATCATATTTAGATATGTTTTAAATCCTCTTCCTTTACCGTTGGGAGAGGTCATAAGAACGGACCTCTTAGGGCCCCTGTCTCCTCGGACCACCTGACACCAGATACCCCAGTGTGTCTCAGTCTGTGTTGACTTCGTTGAATCGTCGTCGTCGCATGTGTTAAACTCTTTCTCTGAATCATCAAAGTATCCTTCCTATCGATAATTCTAATTATTGAAATAACAAAATCTTTATATATACATGAGGGTCGAGGGTAAAATTTCTTTGTCCTTTCGTCTAGAATTATAAGTACCTTTACGTTTCCTGGGTTTTATCGATTCTTTAGAACTTTTTCTCGATATTTGAACCTCATGAGTGTCAAGGGTTAAAGTTTTGAATGACACTTTGTTATTTTTATCACACCATTCCGATTATTAAATCTGTATGTCTATTGACTCTCAGGTCTTTATTTGAGAGTGTAAATACCAGTTAACTAAAACTGTTACGATGGTCCTGTCGAGCTGTCCCTGTTCCATAAGAAAAGTTGTTTATCACGGCCCTGGGGACCTATAGGTAGACGTTTTCTTATTCACACTTGGGAATGGAGGATGGTACATGTCTATAATTCAGTTTTTACTTAGTTTCTGGATTTACATTCTCCATTTTCATACTTTAAGAATCTTTGTGTATGTCCTCTTTAAAGACTGCTGGAATCTAATCCACTAACCAGTATAGAGTCTATGTGTGGTTTTTGTGTACACTGTTTTCTTTTTACTGTAATAATTTTGGAAGACACGAAGTTTCCTGTGACAATTCTTTTACTCTTCTGTTTGGTATATTGTACTTTTTTATAAAAGGTAAGCACATAGACTAACACGCGTGCAAGTCAACGAGTCAACACAGGTTGAGAAACGTTATGGTACGTGACATCGGACGGTTCGAGGAGACAGGTACCTTAAGAGGTCCGGTCTTATGACCTCACTCAACGGAAAGGGAAGAGGTCCCCTAAAACGTTTGGGTCCCTAGCTTGGGTCCAGAGAGTGTAACGTTCGTCTACGAAATGGGAGACTCGATGGTACCTCCGGATATTATAGACTAATTCTAGAATATAACTATAAATTTTATATATTTCGTGAGAGTACTGAATTGTTATTTTTCTATTAAGTTATCTTTTTACTTGTCTCACGAACTTATGGGTAAAGAGTTCTTCTATGTGTTCACCGTTTATGTGTGTACTTTTCTATCGGCTGTAATAATCAATAATACCTTTACGTTTAATTTTAGTACTCGGTTGATGAAATGTGGGTCACTTTGTCGATCTTAGTTTCTCTGTCTATCATCCACAACTACTCCTACACCTCTCTGACCTTGGGATATGTAACGACCAGTCTAACATTTGATGACATCGTTGAAACTTTTGTCACTAAGTCAAGAAGTTTTGGAATTTGGGTCTCATTTATATCTTAATCATTAAGATGGCGGTCTATATATGAGTTCTTTTACCTTTTAGGGGTGTGTGCTACCAAGTATCGTTGTAAAAAGTAATATCATTTTTTTTTTTTTCTTTCTTTGGTGGGTTTACAGGTAGTTGATTATTTGTTCATTTGTTTCGTCTCAAATAGATAAGTTATCTTATAATACGTTATTTTTAATTTTCATTACTTCATAACTATGTACGACGTCGCACCTACTTGGTACTTTTGTACCACGATCCATCTTTTTCGGAAAGTGTTTTCTGGTATTTTACATTCTGATGTAAATATACGTTACAAGCCCTGACTGATTAGATATGTCTTTCTTTAAACTGTTCACAAAACGGTCGCCGACCATCTTCACCCATTTTCCTGTCACTGACGATTACTCCTGTCGAAAAGGGAAACCTCACTACTTTTATGAGACTTTAATCTATGACCACTGGTGACTTGAGATGTGAAGTTTTACCACTTTATAAACATAAAATTAATATAGAGTTACTTCAGTAAGATTCTTTAATGCTGACCTCATTTAAAAATTTAATACATGACGTCACAAATTCTTTATTTTAGGGAGGGGGAGTTTTTCTTGTTCCTTATTTCATCTTTTTTTTTTAGGTTTTAAAATAGTGGTATAAGGGGTGGTACAAATAGATACGTACAGTTACACATCTATTAGTATGTCCATTAATTTACCGTAAAGACCAGTCAAAACAGGGACCATCATCATCTACTACAGATGAGGAAAACTCCACACACAAAGATAGTCTTACACCAGAAACGGTACCGAACGACATTGGATGTTCTACCTTCATATTACGGACACTGCCCACAGTATACGACCATGTCTATAAACGACAGAAACGACGGTAGTGGTACTCGTCTCACACGGGGGTCTCTCGTGTCACCTGAGTCTCCAGGACGACGACAAGACTTGGGTCAAGGACGGTACCCTAGTTCAAGACGTCTAAGGTCTTTTGGGTGTGTGTGAACTGACTCTTTATTTAGTAAGAACAACATTCGTTCTTAGAATGTCCCTAGAACTCTCATAAACAATACGTCACGATAAACCGTTTACTCTAATCATCCATAATAAAAGAAACGTTCCTCTAACATAGTATACACGATATAGAGGTCCTTTGAAAGTATGTATGGAAGTGAAACGTTGAATACCTGTTTTTTAACTTAAACTTGTCCTTTATACAAACAACCTTTTACAAAGTAGTCATATTCTATGTCGGAAAGATTTACTAGAGAGATTTCGACACTTTTTTACAATAATTTTTGTATAATTTTCGTATTTTAGGAAACGTTTCGTGAACGAAGATAAAGTCACTCGTAGATAGTAAAAAGATAATTCCTCCCTTTCATTCGAGAGTCTATTACACCAGATGTAAAAGTCACTATCAGAGTAACAACAAATAATTATTAAAATACCAAATTATTTGTAAATTGATTATGTTTTGTAACTTTGTAAATGAATTTTACAAATTGTACTTGAGAAGATATTGAATTCTGTGAATCCCTTTAAAAGTAGACGAGAAATAGAAGAAAGGTTTGAAAGAGAGATATATAGTTAGAGAGAGTAAAGAAGTAAGAAAAGAAATATTTTGTAAGTCAAGTCAAGTCAAGTCAAGTCAAGTCAGCGAGTCAGTACAGTCTGAGAAACGCTGGGGTACATAACGTCGTGCGGTCCAGAGGGACAGGTAGTGGTTGAGGGTCTCAAGTGAGTCTGAGTGCAGGTAGCTCAGTCACTACGGTAGGTCGGTAGAGTAGGAGACAGCAGGGGAAGAGGAGGACGGGGGTTAGGGAGGGTCGTAGTCTCAGAAAAGGTTACTCAGTTGAGAAGCGTACTCCACCGGTTTCATGACCTCAAAGTCGAAATCGTAGTAAGGAAGGTTTATTCAGGGTCCCGACTAGTTAACATATTAGAGGTACGGAAATTAAGAAAACACTAATAAATGTATTACGTATCTAATGTAGGTCTTATGACAAGTGAGTTACACCACACCTATTTAGGAACTAAGGTAAAAATCAAAAGATTTTGAACAAACGGTTTATCTTAATATTAAACTCCTAATCTATAACATAAACTAAATCCCCGAAAGGACCACCAGGTCACCAATCCTAAGGTGACGTTCCCCACGTCTAAGATAAGAAAGAGTCCCTTGATTCTAGAGTGTACGGTGCACCGTGTCGGTTTTATAATTTAATTTTTATATATAAGTTAAATTGACAGATAGAAAACACCTCCTTCCTATAACTATCGTTAACCTCTTTACACTTTGGTAAAAAATTTTTAAAATAAAATAAAAATTATATTTAAATAAATAAAATTAACCTCCAATAAATGTAATGATATAACATAACCAAAACGGTACGTAGTCGTACTTAGACGGTGTCCATATGTGCACAAGGGGTAGGACTTAGGGGGAGTGAGGAGGGAGGGGTATTGTAGGGAGACCCTAAAATTACTTTATATAAACTATATGTACAATATAAAAAAAGACGAGATGTCGTTTCACTAAGTCTATATATACATATAAAAAGTATAATAAGAAGTAAGAACAAATAGTATCCTATTTGGGTGACACTATACCTCATCCTGAAACAACACATAGTTAAAATATACATTATTAAACGTAGACGATTAAGGTTTGAGGGTGAGGAGGGGATGGGGTTGGGGAATGAGGAACTGTTGGTGTTCAGACAAGGGATACAGACATTCAGAAAAACAAAGTATCTATACAACTAAACATATTACAAAATCTAAGATGTACACTTACATATCATACCATAAATATAAAGAGAAAAACTCAATGAAGTAAATCATACTATTAGAGATCCAGGTAGGTACAACGACGTTTATCGTAATAAAGTAAAAAAAACTACCGTAGTCTTCTCCTTACATTTACATTTTTAGGGAAAAGTTTAGTGTAGTTTTTTATTTTATTTTATGAATCCTTATTTGGAGTGGTTCCTCCACTTTCTGTACATACGACTCTTGATGTTTTGGAATTACTTCTTTTGATTTATATCAAGTTTCTTTACCTTTCTATAGGGTACGAGAACCTAACCTTCTAAATTATAACAATTTTACTGTTATGGTGGGTTTCGTTATATATCTAAATTACGTTAGCGATAGTCTAATGGGTACTGTAAAAAGTGTCTTGATCTTGTTTATTAGGGGTTTTAATATACTTAACGTTCTCGTTAGGACTACTTTTTCTTGTTTTGTTCTTCGTAATGAAGTCTTTTATGACGTTTCGATGTCATTAGTTTTGTCACATAATAACTACTTCCTTAAGACGAGTCGGGAGAGTGTTTTATAGAGGACGACCCTAAGTAAGACTCTCTTCGTAGGTGAGAAGTACCTCACCTCTTTCTTCTGGTCATCCAAAGTTGAGAATCAGATCCAAGTCACGTTTCTGGAACTCCAATAAGAAAGTAAATTCCCGTAGTAAAGGATGAGAGGTCACAGATACAAAGTAGACTAAGAAGTCTTTGGTAACGGGGAACTGGATTGAGTACTATTTCCCTCCCACTACGATGGAGAAGACTGGTGAAGAGAAATTTCAATCGACATAAACACTCCTACGCATCTTGAAATAAAATCATGACATAGACATTTCTCTCCAACCTTACCCTTAATAGGATTCTGAGCGGTATTTGAGAAAGTGAGAATTTGAGAGTAAGTGAATCGTCCTTCATGTGGGAAAAGTAACCAACTGTAATCGTTTATTTGAAAACAACCTTAAAACAAAAACTTTAATTCAAGGGGAAATGACAATAATAGGATCATAATCTTTTACAAAATGTAACATTTAATAATACTGAGGTTGTTAGTGAATAAAAACGAAAAAACGAGGACTTTATGTGATAAAGGTAAAATATGAATGTTCCATTTATAATACACTGGGATATTTTCGAAAACTTCAGACAGAAATTTAGAACAACGTCTAAATTAAAAATTTAATCAACAGCTACGGTGAGTCATGATCCACAATACCACCTATAAAACAGGTAAACAGTTCTTTTTTACTCGATAATGGGATAAGAGTAAACAATACTCTAGTCCAGAAGGTGTCTTGAGTTCATCTTTTTAATATTAATAAAAGATTTGATTCAACTTTTGTTAAGATATGTTCACAAAAAAATAGAGGACAAATCCTTTTATTGTTTAATAATATTTAAAAATTACCAGAAGTTAGGTAAATTATTCATTTATAAAATGATTCTTCCCGTTTTAAATTGAGACAAATTTCACAAATCATAATAAAATTCATTGTGGAATCTACATTCAGTTTAAGTACTGTTGGGTGATTTGTGATATTTTCAAAGGACATTGGTTTTTTTAAGATCCCCCTTTTTTCACTAGTTAAAATCATGTCTTCATGGACAACCTGAATGGTCATCTGTTGATCAAGGTTACTGTAAACCTCTTCCGTTGTCGTGGGATGAGGTCATGAGAACGGACCTTTTAGGGTACCTACCTCCTCGGACCATCCGACGTCAGGTACCCCAGCACTTCTCAGCCTGTACTGACTCACTGAAGAGAAAGGGAAGGTTACTGTAGTGTCTCTCTACATTTATTTTATAGTAAATATACTTTATTGGATCAAAGACTATATTGATTTTACAGACAAATTATTATTATCATTCGTTATGTGTTTAAAACTCCGTGTTCGGGGAGATTTTAAATCTTTTATTCTTCATAAGGACCAAAAGATACAAATTGGACGCGATCTCAGCCTGTGCTGACTCGTTGAAGTGAAAGTGAAAAGTAAAAGTACGTAACCTCTTCCTTTACCGTTGGGTGAGGTCTGAAGAACGGACCTCTTAGGGTCTCTGTCACCTCGGACCATCCGACGGTAGATACCCCAGCATGTCTCAGTCTGTGTTGACTTCGCTGAATCGTCGTGGTCGTCGTCTTTATTTTAATTATATAGGATTACCTCTACGATAAAAAAAAATTACTATCATACATACCATCCCAAATAGAAGGTTTAAAGGTCTGACCGTCAGAATTAAAGTCTTATAAGTCTCTAGTCGTTCATACACAGTATGTATAGACCTTTTTTTATATAATGTTTCTTTCGTCCTTCATGTACTTATTAAGTAACCGACATAAACTATACAGAACGAAAAAAAGGATTTCGACACTAGACTTTTGTACTAAACGGTCGTAAAGTCGTCTTCGTCCTCCCTCCCTCGACCATAACGAAGGTCGAATCGAGGACCTTAGGGACCTCTGACTCTCCGATGACCTGAACTGGTGGAACTCTTCTTTGAATGGTCTTTGTTTTTCGTATTCTATTTGTCTACATATAACTGGTTAAGATACCAGTTATAGAAATCTTGAGAAGACTTTGTGAACTAGTAAGTGGGTCACTCAAAACTGACTGTAGTATATAGACCCACCAAATTACATACGCTGAACGATTTAGTTTAAGAAGTACATAACGTATTACACATAGATGAAACCGTTATATAACACAGTAGTAGTACCTTATTTCCGTTTGTTTGACGACATTGTTCTGTACACAGAACGACGTCAGTTGACCGTACCGTTATTTAGACTTACTGAACATAGATTTGACAGAAAGTAGGTTTAGACGAAGTTGTGAAACATTACTAATGTAAACACCTCTCAAAAAGTAGAATTAAAAACGTCGACCTCTAACTCATCCCTTCACTCTTGCACAGTACTGACTGATTAATGAGTTATAGTGTGTGTCTACATATTTTTGAAAACCCCTTTTAATCCTCCAAGTATCAACCAAAGAGAAGGACCCTCTTCCGTTGATAACACGTACGTAAACGTAAAAGAAAATTTTAATCGGACACTTATTTGTTTTAGATACAAGAAAAGAGATGTTTCATTCGAAGTAAAAATGAGATTAAGATAGTTTCTGAACGATATACAGACTCAGAAACGTCGGGTTACAGACAAAATCTTTTAGATCTGGTCCCCACGAGTCGGTTCAGGACCTTAGTTTTGTCTAGTACTTCGGGAGATGTAGGTAGGTTGATACCGATAAAGAAAAAAATATATTGGTAAAATCATGACTTCATATCAACTATTGTTACAACATAATCAAAGTCCACTGTCGTTTTTCTAAGTACACACACACACATACACATATGTACAGATAAGAAAAAGTCTGAGAAATGGTAGTATCCAATAATGTCCTAAGACTTATGTCAAGGGTAACGATGTATCATACGGGGACAACAAATAGGTAAAATACATATCATCACATATAGACGATTAGGTTTTGAGGATTAAATAGAGAGGAGGAGGGTAGGGGAAGTTATTGGAATTCAAACAAAAGAAACACTCAGATAAAGACGAAACATTTATTCAAAGAAACATAGTCAAAAAAAATATAAGGTATATATTTACTATAGTATACTACAAACAGAAAGAGACTGAATGAAACGAAGCATACTAGCAGAAGTCCAGGTAGGTACAACGGTGTTTACCGTCATAAGGTAAAGAAAAATACCGAATCATCATAAGGTGACATATTACCCATGGTGTAGAAGAAATAGGTAAGTGGACAGTTACCTATGAAACCCACGAAGGTACAGAACCGATAACATTTATCACAACGGTAACTGTAGCCCCACGTACATAGGAAAACTTAATTCTCAAAAGAAGTCTACATACGGGTCCTCACCCTAACATCCTAGTATGTCATCGAGGAAATTCATTAAAGGTACGACAGGAGATATCGATGACATAGTTAAGGGTGGTTGTCACATCCTCCCGAGGGAAAAGAGGTGTAGGAGAGGTCGTAAATATCAAACATCTGTAAAAGTACTATCGGTAAGACTGGTCACACTCCACTGTGGAGTAACTTCTGTTAACGATAAAGATAGTCTGTACCATTTCCTACACAGTTCAGAAGTTACACGGGTAAATGGACCGTCAATGTCGACTATGGGAGACCTAAGTCTCTAGGACTCTACGAAAGTACTCCTACTGAACTTGGAAGGTCAGGTTGGGAAAAGGAGGAGTTCCAAGTATTCGTCGACAGTCAATGGAGTATCTTAATTTAAATAGTCATCGGAGTTATTGGTGGACTTCAAGAGTGTAGGTTATGAACAAGTTACTGAAAACTTATTTATTTAAATTTTCGGTTGTAAGTTTAATGAAATTTTCGAAAGTATCAAGGTCAACCAGACACTCTGTTCAGTATCGATAAAATAATCCACATTTGCACCAATTCATGAACCTATCTTAGGATTATAATCATATCTACGTTTAAGGACTATAAAGAGTCTTTTGTTGGGAGGGGGTTTAGGTGATCTAAAGGAAAAACAAACGTATTGTTTAACTGATATTTTGACCAAGGATCTTACTTCTCGATATACATTAATGAAGTCAAATACTTACATTTACTAGTAAGTCAATTTCTACTATAAGCTTCAGTTCAGAAGTTATGTTATTGGTCACAATTTTGTAGTGGACTCACAATATATTTGAAGAGAGAGAAAAGAAGTATACTACCTAGACACTCATCAAATTTGACCTACTAGTGACTCTAAAGAGGTGAGAGAATGTGACTTTTCAACGAAACTTTTGTAAGGAAACCTGTCAAGTTTTGTGCTTAGATAAAGGGATATTAAAGGAGAACAGTCAAGTCCAAAACTGGAAACATTAGTACTTCTGAGAGAAGAAGTTTATTACCTTCTGTTGAATTGGGCAAAGAAAGGGTACTTAAGGGAAAACGTTCACTTCGAAGTCAAGTCAGGCCAGAGAGTCAGCACAGACTGAGAAACGCTGAGGTACCTTTCGTCGTACGGTACGGAGGGACAGGTAGTAGTTTATGGTCTCAAATGAGTCTGATTACAGGTAACTCAACCACTACATTAGGTTGATAGAGTAGAAGACAGTAGGGGAAGAGGAGGACGGAAGTTAGAAAGGGTCCTAGGTCCAGAAAAGTTTACTCAGTCAAGAAGCATAGTCCACCGGTTTCGTGACCTCAAAGTCGAAGTTGTAGTCAGGAAGGTTACTTGTAGGTTCTGACTAGATGAAATCCTTCCTGACCAACCTAGAGGAACGTCAGGTACCCTGAGAGTTCTCAGAAGAGGTTGTGGTGTCAAGTTTTCGTAGTTAAGAAACCGAGAGTCGAAAGAACTATCAGGATGATAGTGTAGGTACGTACTGATGACCCCTTTGATATCGGAACTGGTCTACCTGTAAACAACCGTTTCCTTAGAGAGACGAAAAATTATACGACAGATCCAACCAGTATTGAAAAGAACGTTCCTTATTCGTAGAAAATTAAAGTACCGACGTACTACATTAAAGTTACTGACGTCATTGTTAGACGTCACTAAAGCCTCGGGGGGTTTTATTTCAGACTGTGACAAACGTAACAAAGGGTAGATAAACGGAACTTCGTTACCGTAGTCTACCGTTCTAGAATCAAAAGACTTACAACTCGAAATTCGGTTGAAAAAGTGAGAGGAGAAAGTGAAAGTAGTTCTCCGAGAAATCAAGAAAAAGTGAAAGACAGTATTCCCATCACAGAAGACGTATAGATTCCAATAACGATAAGGGAGTCGTTAGAACTAAGGCCGAACACGAAGTAGGTCAGGTCCCAAAGAGTACTACATGAGACGTATATTCAATTTATTCGTCCCACTGTTATATATCGGAACTGGATGAGGAAAAGGACAAACCTTGGTCAGACAACAAGGTACAGGTCAGGATGGAGAACAAAGGACTGAACGTATGTCTAAAGAGTTCTCGGTCCAGTCTACCAGACCATAAGGGTAGAGAAAGTCTTAAATGGTGTCAAATAACACTAGGTGTGTCAGTTTCCGAAACCGTATCAGTTATTTCCTCTTTATCTACCAAAACACCTTGAGAGAACGGAAAAACTAATAGGTCACCTACAACCGTTAACTAGAGACTAAGGAGACAGAAAAGATTTTGGTCGAACTCGTAGACCTTCAAGTTGTATGACAACCTCGGACCGAACATCTTAAAACCTATAATTAAACGATCTCACACTCTACCCACGTTAACACACCATCAAACTCGTAAGAAATCGTTACGGTTACGGTTTCTTACGGGTTCACTTAGAATGTCACGAGTATGTTCGAAGTTTACAGTGTCGAAGTATAATATAAGACAAGTACCTGGCGAACAGAATTTTAACGAGGGGGGTAGGGACGTTAAGTGGTTTTCACGACTCTAGACTTCAAAGAAAGGGGACCCACACCACAAGGACAATTTCTTCGGATCCAAAAGTTATGATCAATTATGTTTTGTCGTATAATTTTTCGTCTCTGTAGTGAAACGACTGTTTACAGACATATCAATTTCGATATCAGAAAGGTCATTAGTACATACCTACATCTCAACCTGGCATTTCGCTCTCACGGTTTCTCAACTATGAAAACTTGACGCCACGACCTCTTTTGAGAACTCTCAGGGAACCTGTAGTTCCTCTAGTTTAGTCAGGTAGAATTTCCCTTATTTGGGACTTATAAGTAACCCTCCTGACTACGACTTCAACTTCGAGGTTATTAAACCGGTGGACTACGTTTTACGACTGAGGGACCTTTTCTGGAACTACGACCCTTTGTATCTTACGTCCTCCTCTTTCCCTACTGTCTTATACTCTACCAACGTGGGGACTGAGTCACCTGTACTCAAACTTGTTTGAGTACTACTTCCTGTCCTTTCAGACTACACGACGTCAGACACCCCAGTGTCAGTCTGTCCTAACTTGTTGTTCTTGTTATTATGTTCGCCCTAAGTACGTCCTCATTCTAGTCGTAGTGGACCTGAAACAATCTTTACGTCTTAAACTAGACCCCGGGGTCTCATCTAAATGACTGAACCCGGGACATAAATTATTCGGGAAGTCACTAAACGTAGGTGTAATTTGAGACTCTTCGTGACTGTATACTTCGTCATAAACTATCTCTAGACATCCACGTCCACATGCGACTCAACACCAGTTGATGGCGATCGATAAAATGTTCAATCTTGAGACTTTGGGAGCCGACTACGTTGGTGGAATGTTTTTTTCTTTACAACCAATTCAATAATATATCGTAAATTTTCATATAACATAGTAATTTTACTAATACAGACACTCATACTGTGTTGGTTGGTGAGGTAAAGAACTGTGCGAAAGTAGAGAACAAAGGGTCCTACGGAAACAAGAACCAAGAGAAGGTCCTAGACTCGTGACGTAAAGTCAGGGGATACGACTAAAGACAAATAAGTAGAACCAAGAAGTACGTGGAAAGGACTTAGTTGGGGACGTGAAGGACTGAAGTCGACGGGTACCCAACCAGTAAAGTGTTAGGGGTAGAGGGTAGGACGAGAAGACTCAAGTTAGAATCCAGTTTACTTGTCAAATGGACTCGCAAGACATCTATGGTGAACCTCTCTTAAATAAAATGGGTTGAGGGAAAGAGTACTGAGAAGGAGAAAAAGACAAGGGTAATCAACCACTGGCCATAGATGGTGCAACATTGGAACCCTCCGTAGGACTTGTGGAGGGAGAGATTGAGGTAATTCGGAACTAACCGGTGGATCGGGCCGGTTAAAGTGACCACTTGATCGAGTAAACCCCGGGTAAGGGTGACGAGGTCGGATCTGCGGTAGCAGTAAGTTCGAAATGGCAGTTAAAGAATTAAATAGAGGAGAACGTGTGTTACGACAGAGGTGTGGTGACGACGGGGAAAAGATCGGGGGAAGAGTGATTTGTGTTACGTGAAAAATAAAGATTTTTACGTAGATTTATTTTGTGTTTATGTAGGGAAGGAGTTTTTAGAGGAGACAGTGGACCACGTCATTTCAAGGGCGTCGAAATACCACTGCGACCACGTCTACCAGGTGAGACGGTCGAGAAGACAGTGGTACTTAACGAGTCGGGACGTCGAACTGTCCACGATAAACAAGGTTTAAGTTGAGGAAAGAAGAAAAGTAAATTTCGTTTTAGGACGAGGAGGAAGGTCTTAATCATGTTCACAGTGAAGGGGACGGTACTGAAGTGTCTAAAAATTACGAAGGTTTTCACGTACGAAGTGTGGAACGAAATAAGTTGTCCTCCAACCCACCAAGAAGACCCCGAGACCCCAGTTAGGTATGGGTGATTGTACTGGAATCCGTTAAATAATTATTAGAACTAAAGGGGGAACCGAGGGTACACTACGTCTCTAGTCTCCTGGTGACGACCCTTGATCTAACGTGTTCACTCCACACCATACTGCACCGACGATGTTCTACCCACACCTCATTACCAAACAGGAGACCTATGGTCACTGGTAGTACCCACGGAAGGAGAGGGGAATCGTCTAGTCCCGGTTCGAGTTCCTACGTGTCCAGAGTGAGTTGTATATAATAAACACCGGTTATGACTAGAGTATATTCTCCGGGAGTCATTTAGAATACAACTCTAGGGCGTTATAATGTAAAAGGTGGTCACAAGTGATCATTCGATGTACTCCTTTGGTAAGAGTTCGGGTATCTGTTGTGTCGGTAGGAATCGTGTCAGGTCAGTGTACGAGGAAAACTGGAAAAAAATGGGTTTATGAGAGGAAAAACGAAGAAGTGACACTAGTAAAGACAGTATCAGTATTTTAACCCAAAGGGTCAGGAAATGATAAAGAGACAAAATTTAACCTCATATTAACGAAATGTTACGACATAATCAAATACAAATGTATATAGGGAAGGGAAAACTCGGAGGGAACGGGGTGGTGTCGGGTGGGGAGAGCCAGAGGTGTCTCGTTGTCCGACTTGAGGGACACAACATTTCGTCGAAGGTAGTCGATAGTTAAAGTGTGTACTATCACATATATACAATTGCGATGAAAGAGGTGAGCGGAGCGGGAAAGGAAGGGAACAACACAGGTGTGTAGACAAGAGATACAAAGATAAAGACAGGACGTTTATTAAAGTAGTCGTGGTGAAAGATCTAAAATACATTTACTTGACTATATTCTGCAAACAAAAAAAGAAAATCTAAACGTAGTGAGACACATTGTCCAAGATCCAAGTAGATGGAGTGATGTCGATTGAGTTTGAGCAAAGAAAAATACCAGCTCATTATAAGGTAACATATTAACAATGGTGTACAAAAAGTAGGTTAGTAGACAGGTACCTGTAGATCCAACAAAGAAACGGGACCGATGACATTTGTTACAATGTTACTTATAACCCCATGTACACAGAAAACGTAACAACAAAAGAGTCCAATATACGGGTCATCACCCTAACGACCCAGTATACCATCAAAATAAGGATTAGGGAATGATCAAGTTAGGGATAAAACAATTAACCTGTCTAAGACACATAAATATATGTCCATAAGATCAGTTTTTCAGTGAGACAGAACGTAAGGGGACATGAAAGAGGTGACTGTGAGAAAGATTCCGTGTGAACATGAAAACGGACATGAAAAGTTTCCTAAGATAAGTTAGAGGACGACAGAGTTCAACGTTCGACAAATTGTCGTAACGGTTTAGTCGACGGGAAGGTCAGGAACACTTTCTACATATAGGACTACACGAAACTCTATCTAGAGGAGTCTTCGTAATTCCATTTTTTACTTTCTAAGTTAAAAACAATACTTCTTAGGTACTTCTTAAACAGGTAATACTATGTAAAGAAGTAGAACATAGAGTTGTCTAATTAAAGTCTTCAATAACAAAGAACTATTACACTATAACCTTTCAGGGACAAAGGGTCCCTACGAACTTAGATTCTTAGTGAAATAATATAGAAAGACATTTTTGTTCACTGAATCTATACGTAGAGACTTTATCGTTACATTTAGTCACTCTTTTATTCTAAGTTATTGTCTTAAAAGAGTCTTTTAGTCGTGTCAAGAGTTAACCTTTCTCAGGGATAAGGTTCGGACATAATGTCTTTAGATAAATATGTAAAATCGCGACTCTCGTTTTCGTGAATTTTAAGGGACACTTGAAGTACTTCAACTGGATCTCTCAGACATTTGTGTGTATGTAACAGTCTCCTGAACTAGGTTTTTTCCAATCCTTAGTCACTGTACTGTGTCCCTTGACCTTCTGTTACACTAGTACTAGAAATTAAAGATTCAAAGACGTCTTCTCACTACCCTGATTCGGACTTAGACACCCATTTCGTACACTATTTGAGCCAGACAACCTTTTCCGGTGTGTCTCCCTCCACACTACAAATTGAGTCTCTAGTAGAGAAAATAGTCGTGACGTCTACAATTGAACATAAATCACGGTCACTTTTGACAGGATGTGTAGTCTCGGGCACCCTTTGTCCGAGGGTCGGACTGATGTGAATTGTAAATTTTAAGTTCCTACGAAGTCACGTTCCACTTAAACTGAATGCCTAATTCAGTGGTCTACATACAGTGACTATTAATGATTGTTTCTTTTGTCTTGGAAGAACCCACTTTAATACCCTCTCTACTGTCTTTTCTGTAACATTCGAATTCGTGTAATTAGAGATCCACCTAAAACCTGAGTGGAGATCGTCTCGTTAGTGGATTACGAGTGTACCTCCAAGAGGGGAGGGTCGGAGGTACACGAGTCTCTTATTGGTATACCGGGTTCGTTGTATCGGGACTAAATGTTATTCTATCGTATCCTTTTCTTAGGGATGTACCTTCAGTTTGAGTTATCCTAAGAGTGAAATTTTTTTTTAATAAAAAAAAACCTCATATTGGCGAAATGTTACAACATAACCAATGACGGTATGTTCTCGCAATTAGTCTGTATCCATATGTATATAGGGGAGTAAAAACCTGAAGGGTTGGGGGTGGGTGGGGAGATCAAGTAGTGTCTCACGACTCGACTCAAGGGATACAATACGTCAGTGGAGATTCATTCAACACAGGAACAACACTACAAAAGGTTCAATCTAAACCAAAGTATAAACAAAACTTTTAATGTGTGTGTAGGAAGTTTTGGAAATCAGTATTTTAACTGTTTTTTTAACGTACACTACAAGGCAAAAAGTTATATACTTCGCTTACACTGTTGTCGTTCTTCTCAGACGGAACTGTTTTGGGTAGTGAAAACGTTTAAAGTCTTCACAACTCATCTAAAAGAATTGTTTTATAAAAGAATTACAATTGAAACTCACATTAAGAAAAGGTAATGGAGTATTTAAGTGAGAGTATTACAACTATGTAAAGATGGATTAAAACGAACATAATTATTATGACATACTACTTACAAAAGAGGTACGGTAATTTCAAAGTATCAAATTACCTTACTAAAGTGATATAAGTCACGTCTCTATATGGTTTTATATCAATATAGAAGACAGTTTTAAAATTAATATTGTAAAACGACAATCCACTTGTGAAATTCAGATGACTATTTGAATAAGGATTCTATTTATACTTCCATTAATCTAAAATTTAAGTAATATTTATTTAATATCGTTTTGGTACACTAAATAACCATAATTATTACTACTTTGATTACAAAAAAAGACCTCCTTTCTTTTTGACAAAATAGTCGAGTTCGATAAGTGTCCGGTTTGGGAAAAAAGATACCGAAATTAACACGTGTTATAGTTCCTTCGTTTTTAATTTCGACAAACTAGAGAAATCCCCTAGAAATAACGTATTTATAGGTAGATATAACCTTCACTTAAAAATTCATTTAAAAATTATTTACGTATTAGGTGTACAAAGAACACACGTCTCACAATTGGGACTACATCCTAAAGGAGAAAACCAGAGAATCTTTTACAAAATGAAGTTCCTACCTTGGGTACTCCGAAGTCCAAATAAAACGACAGAAGACAAATCAACTACTGAAAATAATAGTATGAAAAATCCCGATTCTATTAGAAAATCCCAAGTGTAGAAGTAAAAAAGATTTAACTTCATATCAACTACATATTACAACGTAATGAAAGTCCACATGTCGTTTCACCGGGTATACGTATATATACCTTTCCTTTACCATTCGGTGAGGTCATAAGGACGGACCTCTTAGGTTACCTGTCTCCTTGGACCACCCCGATGCCAGGTACCCCAACGTTTCCCAGTCTGTACTGACTTGACTGAATCATGCATACGTATGTGTATATACGTAAGAGAAACTCTAAGAAAAGGGAATATTCGGTAATGTTTTATGACTCGTCTAAAGGAACACTACATATCATCCAGGAACAACCAATGGATAAAGAACATATAGAATCAGGGTTAGAGGGTTAAATAGGGAGAGGGAAAGAGAGGAAGTCATTCGTATTCAAACAAAACATACAAACACCGAAATAAAGACGAAACATGTATTCAAACAAATATAGTAAAATAAGAATAAAATTATTTTTAGTCCAACTAATTTGACAGACCATATGTCGGAAAAGTACCGAAACATCAATCTACCCGAAGGACCACCGAGTCACCATTTCTTAAACGGAAGTTAAGTCCTTGGCTTCCTCTGCACCCAAACTAGGGACCCATTCCATCTAGGGGACCTCTTCCCGTACCGTTGGGTGAGCTCATAAGGACGGAACTCTTAGGGGTACCTGTCTCTTCGGGTAACCTGATTCAGGTACCCTAGAGTTTCTCAACCTGTACTGACACTGACTTGGCTTAATTGTGAGTTAGTACGTATCAATCTATGGACGGTCATCATGTTTTCATTTCGGTGCACATAAAAGGAATTTCCAATAACTTCTATAAAGGAAGACACAGTATATTCTTTAATTAAAACATAGACACATCGAAAACATCGTTGCCTATCTGGATTAGATCGATTATTATGATTTCTGGGTGTTAAATTTGAGTTTTCAAGATAGTATCTAATTGTCTCTTTTTAACGTTTGGAGTTTCTCTTCCTCCTTTTTCTCTCAAAGTTGGTGTTACTTTTTGTCCGTGACCGACATTTTTTGAGGGAAGTTTTTAGAACCGTTGAAATGTAAGTGTGTAACAACACAACGAGTACGGTTCCTTTAGAGTCATAAAAAGTCCTCGTCGTCATTCTTTATTTTTGACGTAGTACTGAAACACCTAAACAATTGTAAGGTGAATCTCTTGGACTGGTCTGTGTGTGTACACGTGTGTACACACGTGTGAGTGTATACATGGGACGAACGTGTATGTACTTGTACTATCGTTTTATATGTATAACACTTCGAATCTTTCTTCTCCAGTTACATCTTATAATAAAAGATTTCCTGAGTAACCTTTTCTGAGACTACGACCCTTCCTAACCCCCGTCCTCCTCTTCCCCTGCTGTCTCCTACTCTACCGACCTACCGTAGTGACTGAGTTACCTGTACTCAAACTCACTTGAGACTCTCAACCACTACCTGTCCCTCCGGACCGTACGACGCTAAGTATCCCAGCGTTTCTCAGTCTGTACTGTCTCACTGACTTTACTTGACTTGACTTGACTTGACTTTCCACGATTTACAAAGAACCTTGACACAGACTGGGTATTACTTATCAGTTACTTATACATACTAACTTATTTATTAGTTTATTCATTTAATTTTATATTCGTATTTAGTTCTTATAATATTTATTTTGAAATTTGCAAATTTACGGGTTACATTTATTTACATTTCGAGGTTTTATAAGTAGAAAATTTTTTCCTCCTTTGAAGACCTCGACTACTTATACGGATAATGAAATTAACATCCCTAGTAAAGTACCCACATATGTATGGAAGTTAGGGTAGTCTAAAGTATGTAATTTAGAAACGTTAAAAGAAAGAGCCATAGTAAAAATGAAGTATTTTTCGACATTTGTTTTATTTTTTACAGTTATGTGTGTCATTAATTTAACTTACGGTATTTTATAAGTGAAAAATAGGAAGGAACTGTTTTGTGAGAGTTAAGACACAAAATCGAATTCGTTGAGTTAAAACATGACGTAGCTTACGTGTCTGACGTAGTACGCAAACTTTATGTAAAACGTAGGTTCCAAATAGATAAACTGTAAAAAGGGTAGCAACAGAGAGTGCTCTAGAGTTTAAGAAGGGATATTATACAAACACGAAGTCAGCACAGGTTGAGACACGCTGGGATACCTGATATCGGACGGTCCTGGAAGACAGGTACCCTAAGAGGTTTGTTCTTATGACCTCACCCAACGGTAAAGGAGGAGGTCCCCTAGAAGGACTTCGTTTCTAACTTGGGCACAGAGAATACAGAGGACATAGCCGTCCGTTCAAGAAATGGTGGTCACGGTGAACCCTTCTGGACTTTCTAAGATTCTGGATTTTTCCTATAAAAAGTACAAAACCTCGGTGAATTGAAAAAAATGGGGACTAAGAGTCACAAGATCATACCCCTTCCTGAGAAAGATTAATCCTTTTTGTAAGTGAAAAAGGGGTAGTGTCGTCAAGGAATAATGTACAATGGTATCCCTCAGTTAATCGATTTTGACATAAAGATTCTTGTAAAGGAGACGAGGAAACATGGATTTACTCTTTATCCTAACGAAATAAAGGGAATTCCTTTCCGACCTTCGTTCTTTCTCGGAGACAATCCACAAAAATTCGAGTGTTTAGACGTAAAGTGTAAGTTTCGACGGAAGAATTACGTGAAAAGTCCCTCCTCAACACAAGGGACAGAACGAGTGAGGGTAGGTTAAAGGTATTTTCACTGAAGGCCACAGACAGACTCGTAATGATAGAGAAACAACACAAGACTTTTGTACGGAGGACGTCATTGACGACGTGGGGTCCTTCCATAAAGGTCACTGAATGACACTTTCCGTGTCTGTAAAGGGCAGTCCCGAGCTCCTGGTGTCTCTTTACAAATCACGGTCGTTGTCGGTAATGGTCGGTCTGATGGAGTCTTACCAGCGAAGTGGAGAAAGTAGAGTCCCAGGAGGTGATCCTTCTCCTCCTGTTATCGTTGTTAGGAATCGAAAGGTTAAGTGAATCCTAATTTCTTCTTTTGAGTACACTTTGTGAATCGAATTACGGACCTTACGACAACACGTCTGTTATTTGTACTCGTTAATAAGAATAGTACTAATCATATATTAATATATGATAGACATATAAATAATGTTATTAATATACCAATATATTACTATCAACCCGAAGGGTCCACCGTGATCACCATTTCTTGGGCGGACGGTTCCGTCCACATTCTCTACTCCCAAACTAGGGTCCGAGTCCTTCTAGGGGACCTCCTCGCGTACTGTTCGGTGAGGTCATAAGAACGGACCTCTTAGGGTACCTGTCTCCTCGGATCACCCTATGTCGGGTATCCCAGTGTGTCTCAGTCTGTACTGACTTGGTTGAATCGTACGTACGTATTACTATCAATCTCATGATAGTAGAACAATAATTGACCTAAGTTTAGTGACAGAAATAAGACTGTGGATTGGGATAGAAAAGACTCACAGTAGGAATTCTAAGATCCAAGGACACCGAACGAGAGGAGGGACACTTGGCGTCTAGAAGAGGACCTCGAGACCCCGCGACCACAAATGTCAGGGGCCACACGGAGGGTAGGGACGTAGGGATCCTTCCCGTAAAATACTGGAACCTACTACTCGACAGATGGGTGTAGAGTCGAGAGATACCAGCTATCCTTCCGTTTTTAAGTTGTGTTGCCTCAGTAGTAAGATCCCAAAAGTCTGTGGAAGTAAACTAGAACTAAATATATTGAGACAAGGTTCACCGACGTCCCGAGCTCAGTGCAACCTCATCTGTTCGTCCAATTAAACTTACCTCCTTGTTCGGGGCTACGAATCCTCTATGTCCATGCTCCTGTAGACAACCCTCCTTTCTCTTTCCAGTTCCCGTCTGTGCAGTAACTTTCGGGACCTCTAATTCTGGTGACCCACCCCTCCTCAGAGCGACCACGAGTCTCTTTCCCTCTACCTATTACTTTCCACGTTTTGTGTCTCGAGTATAGTGGTCCGAGCGTCCCCACCCGAAGGGACTCTTGGAACTGTAAGAGTCTCGAGTAAATTTTTTAGTGATAAAAACGGTAACGTACAATGACGAAAAGATTTTACCTTTATAACGACCAAAGACCTTGTCCCCTAACGAAA
This sequence comes from Capra ibex, assembly GCA_006410555.1. Classification (NCBI taxonomy): domain Eukaryota; kingdom Metazoa; phylum Chordata; class Mammalia; order Artiodactyla; family Bovidae; genus Capra; species Capra ibex. Next base: position 25,424,452 of record SJYO01018169.1, on the reverse strand, counting down.
TTGATTCTATATATTTTCTTTTAAAGTTGATCCTACAAAATTTTACATTTTTTCTGAGTAAAGGTTTTGATTCCTAAATATAATTTTATTTCGTCTGATTTAAAAAGACCCATTCTTAGTACACAAAACTGAATGGACCAGGAAGTAAAAAGGTCCTACGTTGTCGAGTACTGAAGGGACTAGGGTACAAAAGGAAATCGTGTAGGATTCCGTTCCTCTAGGTTGGTCAGGTAAGACTTCCTCTAGTTGGGACCCTAAGGAAACCTTTCTTACTACGATTTCGGCTTTGAGGTCATGAAACCGGTAGAGTACGCTTCTCAACTGAGTAACCTTTTCTGAGACTACGACCCTCCCTAACCCCCGTCCTCCTCTTCCCCTNCACTCAGACTCACTTGAGGCCCTCAACCACTACCTGTCCCTCCGGACCGCACGACGCTAAGTACCCCAGCGTTTCTCAGCCTTTGTTGACTCGCTGACTTTATGTGACTTGACTTGACTTCCGTTCGTAACCAAAAGTACTAGATAGGGAATAAGCTAATTTTCGAAGATCTTTACTAAAGATGTACAATAAGGTCCCACACCAGGGGTCCCCGGACTGTGTATTATCTCCCGTCCAACCCTTTTTGTTTTGTTTTGGTTTATAGGACTTCAGTGTGACACCTCAAAACAACAACAAGTCATCGATTCAGTACAGGTTGGTTGAGAGACACAGAGGAACCTGACGTCGAGAAACAACTTGACGTCGAGGAACCTGATCCGAGGAGACAGGAAATGTTAGAGGACCTCAAACGAGTTTAAGTACAGGTAACTCAACTACCACGATAGATTGGTAGAGTAGGAAACGGTGGGGTAAGAGGAAACGGAAGTTAGAAAAGGTCGTAGTCCCAGAAAAGGTCACTTAACCGAGAAACGTAGTCCACCGGTTTCATAACCCCGAAATCGTAGTCAGGAACGTTACTTATAAAGTCCCGACAAAAGGAAATACCAACTGACCAAACTATAGGAACGTCAGGTTCCCTTAGAGTTCTCAGAAGAGGTTCTGGTCACAAGTTTTCGTAGTTAAGAAGTCACTAGTTGGAAGAAATACAGGTTGAGAGTGTAGGCATGCACTGATGACGTTTTTTCGTGTCGAAACTGACTTACCTGGAAACAGTTGTTTCACAATAGAGAAGAAAGATTATACGACAGATCCAAACAGTATCGAAAGGAAGGTTCCTCGTTCGCGGAAAATTAAAGTGTTGACGTCAGTGGTAGACGTTACTAAAACCTCGGGTTATTTTAGACAGTGACGGTTAAGGTCGGTATAAGTACTCATACGGTGAAAGTCGGTATGAGTCTGAGTTTTCTCTCTTAATTCAAAGTGAAGAGGAAGAAAAAAGGAAAAAAAAAAAAACTTACAATTCTGACACTTCCAATTGCCACTACTATTGTTCTACTAAACGTACACTTGTTTACGGAACCAAACCTCACTCAAACCATCTCTTTCTCTCGAAAAAATCTCTTGGATTCTCGTCTTTCTAATTCTGAATCTAAGTCTAGTCCTCGGTGGTTTCCTGTGTATCTGTCAAACTTCTGTCCAGTAGACTTGTAGATTTGTGAAAAGGTCCGAGATACAGACAGGAACGAAAGGAACAGGACCCTATTATGAAGGAGGAGGTGTGTGACGGAGGGGTGGTGACGGGTGGGGTTTAGTTGTCCGTCACGTTCATTGGTCCGTGTAGACATAATAAGGTGATGGAACTTGGATACCTTCTATGACGATTATCTAGTTTTGAGGGGGCGGGGTGATTTAGACCGGAATTCCAAGAAGAGTCATATCGAAGAGTGCTATCGAATTTATAGTTATGGCTAATTAACGTCAACCAAATACTCCATTTTGTATGACATAAACTGGAGAACCACTGAAACAGGATTAACCACCGATCAACTCAGTCTGGTCCTAACCCACCGAAACACCTTACATTAAAACTACACGAATAGCGCTCCGAACACCTTGTCTTTCAGAGAGGTATATGTACCGTTGTGTTCCTTATCGTTGTCAACACCTGTACGAAAATCTTTCGGTCGTCTCACCAGAGAGGTTTAAGACTCTTAACATAGACCATAAAACAAGGTAACCTTTTTGTCAAAGTGAGAACAACGGGGTGGGTCTTAGGGAGTCTAACGAAAAGGACCAAAACAGATAGTAGGAGCTCGAGCGTAAAAGTGTGAACGGTACAAATCTCCAAACGAGAACCAGTAACGTGACAGAACGTGTATACCTTTCGGACCCACAATCGTCTTCAGGGAGGTGTACCGTTCTTGTGTGTGTGGGTATGTGTATGTGTGCGGTAGACGTCGGTCACCATCTTACTCGAGATTTCACATGAAAGGAAGGACGGGTCTTGAGGAAAACTCTAGACAGATGTAGACCCCGAAGTAGATTTTGATACGGAAACTAACGAAAAAAGGAGAAGACGTAGGAGAAGGTAGGACCTGACCAAGAGGACTCACTACCAGGAATAATTTACTGGACGGTGACTTAGGAACCAACTCACTTGAAAACTGGGGTTTTCCGTCATACCTTATAAAAGAAACGGAACTCGAAAGGTTTTTTAAATTTGAGTATTAAATACAATACCTATAGTAAAATAAGTTTCGATAAAACCAACGTTTTATAGATGATTTTTACCTAAATTCGATTGAGTTCACTTCTCTTCGTCAACACATCAATATCCTAGAGTATCCATAAACAACAATTTTATACATTATACTCGGACCTTAAGGTCCCTGTATTTCACCGTCTATGAAAGATACAGACCCTATGTACTGAAAAGGTTAGTGATAGAGAGAACCACCTAGGTCAATAAGAAAAAGAAGTAAACGTTTAATGAAACCAAACAAAAAGATTTTGTACCGATTTAGGTCCATAGAGGTACAGAGAGAGATATAAGTATTTGAGAGACGAGGTAGTGGTTAAGGGGAACGGTCGAAACGAAGCACAAAATTTAAAAGTTCTGTATTTTTAAGACTATTTCAATCTAGGACATACATTAGTCCGGTGGATACCGTCACCTAAGTAAGCTAGGGTAAGGTCCTTCCTTTGTCTCTCTGTCTCTGAGTATGTCTCACAGAAAAACCATGTACTTAGTTGTCGAGACTCCCTGTCCTCTGTCGTCAAAACCCGTCTCCCCTCATACGTCAGTGCTAGTTTCGGAGTCGGTGTGAAGGTCCTCGGGATCTGTACTCTACGGAAAGAGTCGACAGGACTGAACCCGGGACCCCAGGTTCCTAAATGATGAGACTTAGAGCCCCTACGTCCTGTTCCTCCCCGTGAGAACCCGACAGGTCGAGGGTTGTTGGTGCCCCGTCCCTGGGTCGACTCGGAATCAGGACTCCCCTACCTAGACGACATAGGAGTGTCGCGGGAGTTTCGTCTAGGTTTACTTTACGGGGAGGTTATCGGGCCGGACTCAACCCCCCTTGGCGCCGTAGACGGGTAGTCGAGAGTTAACCAATACGTAGTACCAGTGGTTGCTACCTCTGACCTCCCTGGAGGTTCTTCAAGTCACAGTCACTCTAGAGAGACTCACACCTCCCTTTCTTTAATGTTGGTTATTTTAAGTACTCGCTGACCACCTTTACGTCTTTTGTCAATTTCTTACTGTTTATTAAAAGGATTCTATGAAATCCACAGTAATTTACATTTGGTGGTCATTCCGTACTGACGACAAAAGGTGAAAATCTCCCCGCCTTCCTGATCAGTCCGTGTCGAAGATGTGATTGATGGGATATTAACGTGTGAACTCAATTTAGGTACAATTCAGTTTCGCACGAAATGACTAGGCTCTATTTTACCTAGAAATTAAATTTTATCAGGAAAACACGAACGGGAATTTTGTTTGTTTACGTATGTAAACGGGGAGACTTTTACATTTCAAACCAAATTTCATGTCATATTAAGGGAAGTGACGGAGGCACTCTACCGGGAATTTCGTCATTCCCGCCACAAGGAAGGTGTGTTTACGGCGCTTGTTCGGAGCGACGTATTTATAAAACGAGACACCGTGGTCGTAACTGTACAGCGACGATATTTTTGTTGTGAGGTAGTACCCCGGTCGCAAACCTTTGACAGAAGTTACACCATCGACTCCAAATTCACTTACATTTGTGTTTTCCTAAGGGGACTACTACGGGCCCTTCCATATGAAAGGGACAGAAACGGAGGAAACAAGCGGAAGGAGTCCTTCCTTTTCTCTCTTCGTTCCTACACTTTGTTCCTCGTGGACGGACTGGATCCACAAAGTCCAGGGGACCCTCGACGCGGGGCGAGGGAGGAGGGGGGTTGAGCCGACGTAGGACGTCCCAAGAATGAGCGTTTGGTACTTTAGGAAAAACTGATCACATTCGTCTTTTCTTAGTTTCCTATAATCCAACAAGTGTCTGGGAAAAGTTCCCGGATTCTAAGTGTACGAAAAGAAGAACAGAGTGACAGTAGTAAAGGAAACGTCCATCGGAGATCTCTTACAATGGTTAAAATATATTCATATAAACGTAATAATTACTAATATCAATAAAATAAAATAACAGAAAAAAAAAAGATGAAATAAAATGAAATGTTATGACATAACCAAAATGGTATGTAGTTGTACCTAGGCGGTGCCCAAAACATAAACATAAACACGACAATCTCGTTAACAACGTACGTTTGACGTTCCGTCATTTCATAAGTGTCATCGAGGAGAACGTTTGTACTACGAAATAAACAAATAAGTTCCGTCAAAAAGTCACTTCTCGGGAAACTATTAACGACGGAATTTGGTTACTACATCATGTGGTTAACAACATTCAAATCACCTAATTAAAGTTTACTTTATAGAATTTGTATAACATAACAATACAAAAGACAAAAGATGATTGTAACAAAATTAAAAAAACTAAATATTTTAATCCGTAGCTTTACTTTTTTTTTACGTTAAGACAGATTAAGTTAGTACTTACCAGTTAAAGAGGAAGGAAAATATAAAGAAAAGAAGGAACATATAAAGGGAAGAGGGAGGGAGGAGGGAAGAAGGGAGGGAAGTAGAGGAAGGAAGGAAAAAGGAAAGGAATGAAATGAGTCAGTCGGGAAGTCGTTTCTAAGGAACCAATGGATGATACATAGTCCGATTATAGATACGGTCTTTTACGTATTAGTTTATGGAGGAACAATGTCTATATTTCCCGGAAGATAGGATAACCTTCTCAATGGGGAAACATTACATTATAAATGGTGTCAATAAAAAATATCACTTACACACAATGAATGGACGGGTTTTAGTTAGGAAGAAAGAAATACCATTCTCACGGACTTAAACACAAACCTCTGTAAGGAAGGAGTAGATGAAAAATCCCAAACCAACCTTCACCATAGTCAGTGTGTAAGTTCCTACCTGGGGTGTATAGGATAGTTGCAAAGGGGCCGTTGTCATTAGTCGTACCTTGGTTTGACTCCTACTTTAATTGTATCCTGAATCACTACCTGGGACCACTATGACGAATGTGTATCTTACTTCGGTTTCGAAACGGACCTCGGCGTCGGTGTTCACCGAATGGGGAACGCAAGGAAGACAGTGTCACTGGTCACCGTGATCTCTTAGAACGCAGAGGTAAACGTAGGAGGTACTCGTCCTACGTAGACTTCCTACTACGGTCTGTTGGGTCACACATACTTTGTTGAGTCACATGCACTTTCTCTCTCTTTACAAACATTATAGTCCGGTCACTCTAAACCCCTAACGAATATTGACGTAGAATTGGATCGGATAGGAACATCTATGTTCCATCCTTCATCTCGTACTACTCTAATGTCTTCTTGTCCTTAGTCTTCGAATAGGTTCTTCCTTAAAAGATTGATTACCGACGTAATGTCTTATCTTTTTGTACCAAAAGATCCATACAAACGGTCACTACAAGTGTAAGTTTGGTAATGACACTCGAAAATGTGACCACACAACTGTATCTTACACGAGAAGGAAAGAAAGAGAGAAAGAAAAACATCGGTAAATCAAGACTAACTTGAACAGATTGAATCGTGAAATTTTTTGGGAAAAGTAAAACTTTATTAATATGTACGTGTTCTTCATCGTTTTTTATCATCTCTGTCTACGGTATGTGTAAAGAGGGTCCCAGAGGGTTACCAATGTAGTATATATTAATCTCAAACAATATTTGAGTCTTTTGACCGTAACTGTGGTACACACACAAAATAATGTACACCCCTAGGTGGACCGACGATAAGGTAGTGGAGGTCGGGAGAGAGGACACCGGGAAAGTACTAACGGGGTGGTAGAGGGGAGGTAGTAGTGGGACGAGGACCGTTGTTGATTAGATAAGAGGTAGTCATACTAAGACTGTACACCTCATATTATAAAAGAACACGTAAGAGACATATCGAAAACGAAATAACACCATTTTCAGTGTATTATATTTGACATGATAAAATTGGTGTAAATTGACATGTCGAGTCACCGTGATTCATATAAGTGTAACAACACGTTGAGAGTAGCAGTAGGTAGAAGGTTTAAAAAGTGGAAGGATTTGACTTTGAGACAGGAGTACTTTGTGATAGATGGGCACCGAGTCGACCATCTCTTGAGTGGACGTTACGCCCTCTGGACCCAAGCTAGGGTCCCAACCCTTCTATGGGACCTCTTCCCTTACCCATAGGTGAGGTCATAAGACCGGATCTCTTAAGGTACCTGACGTATCAGGTACCCCAGCGTTTCTCAGCCTGTGCTGACTCTTTGAAAGCGAAAGTAAAGTGGGTAGAGCGGTGGGGTGGGGAGGGGTGTGGTGCGAGGACCGTAGATGGTTACATGATAGTTACTGAGACACTTAAGTTGATAAGTCCGTGGAATACATTCACCTTAGTTTGTCATAAACAAACATGGATTACATATAACCTTACGTAAAAGTATCGATTGAATTATATACAGGATGTTTGTCTAACATGGAAGAAAGAAAAAAAAAACAATCACCAACGTGTTTCGAAAAAAAGGAGATCCAATGATCCAATAAAGTATATGTATATACATTGAACAGTATCAGAAAATCATAGTTATAACAGGTCAAGTTCACTTTACATCTTTCGATGAACAGAAGTATCGGGAAATGAAATATTAACGGAATTCATAAGGAAGATACATGTGACTCTAGTGTAATATTCACTTCAGCGAGTCGACACAGGCTGAGAAACGCTGGGGTACTTGACATCGGGTGGTCCGAGGAGGTAGGTACCTTAAAAGATCCGTTCTCATGACCTCACCCAACGGTAAAGGAAGAGGTCCCCTAGAAGGGTTGGGTCCCTAGCTTGGGCCCAGAGGGCGTAACACCCGTCTGCGCAACGACAGACTCGGTGGTCCCCTAGTCCTCTAGTGTAATTCGTCACAATATACAAAACGAAGTCGGCAATTTGTATTATGTTAAATCTTTTGAGTTCTCTCACTTTATCAAAGTGACGAAGACAACGAGAAAGGATAAAGGACCATGTTCTAAGGAAGAAAGTAGTAAAAATGACCAATCTCTTAAAGGAAAACTGTAAGAAAATCCCATGAAATCAAAATCAAGAATCAAAAGGAAGTAGACTCTTAGAGAACTAAATAGGAAAGAAAACTTCCTGTAAGAGTGACCTATATCTTAAGAATACCCGTTAAGAAAAGAGAGTCACGAACAAAGGAAGACCAAAGTAAGAAAGTGTAGTCTTTAGACGATAGGAAGTCTGACAAAAAAAGGATACCCAATTACTCAATAAAGAAAGATAAAAATTAGATAAAAAAACAGAAATCAAAAGTCTTCAAACAGATACTATGTACCACGTAAAACCGTACTCAAAGAAACCCGAATGGTACAAATCACAAACAAGTCGAAGAACTTAGACATTCGAATACAGAAAACAATCTGAACCCTTCAAAAGTCGGTGAAAAATGATTTGATGAAAAAGTTGGGACAGAAGAATAAACGAGGTCCATGAGTCAACTGTATTTTCAATCTTAAAAACGATATCAGAGGGTACGGTGAAAGAAAGAAAAATTAACTAAACAAGACAAGATTAAAATAAAGTCTAAAAACATTGAAAGTTAAATTTTAAAGTTAAACTAAAAAGTAGTATGGAAGATGAAGAAACAATTTTGAAAGACAAAAAAAAAAAAAAAATTAAACAAAGTTTGTACAAGTATTAACCAAGACCTTCACAAAAATACTGCCGACAACCCTCAGGAACGGTCTAATAAGATTGTGGGTACAGTAGACTCACAATTACAGATAACTAATAGAATGAAGTAAGTTCACCTTTAGAAGAACCAAGAACCATTCTACTCACTGAAAACTAACCTTAGACCTGTTAAAATCATATTACAAAACCCTCAGACCCAGAATAAATTTTAGTACACAAAATCGTTTGGAGAGTATTGTGGGGAAGTCGATCCTTCTCTGACGACGAACCACTGACAGTACACCATCCAAAAGAAGAACGAAGGTGACTGTCACCCCCGAGGAAGGTGACCCTCGAGGAAGAACGAACCCTCCACCACCCGTCAGTTCAAAGGGTCCTCCGAGGTAAACATTACAGAAACGACCCTCGTTCCTCCGTGGATTACTGATGGAAATGGAATGGGTGGATGTCATACCTCCCTCCAAGGTAGTGGTGACCCCACAACAACTCCAGGTAATAACGACCACCCACCCTCGGGTCTGAGGGACGAAGAGTTTGTGGTTGCCTCCCCCACAGAAAAATCTCAAACGACTCCCACCTCAGATGTGAGAGGTGCACCTGACACTACTGTCCCTACCATCACCTGGTGTCAAAAAGGAGACCAAAACCGACCTCGTCTCACTAATACGAGATCTTCAAGCGATAGGGAGGTCCTACAGGAAAAGGATGAGGAAACCACTCTCTCGTCCGAAAAGACAAGACAGAGACAACCGGAATGAAAGACGACAGACGAAGAGGTCATAGAAATCAGTCAAGTGAACTCAGCAAGTCAGTACAGGCTGAGACGCTGGGGTACTTAGCGTCGTACGGTCCGGAGGGACAGGTAATTTAGGGCCTCAAGTGAGTCTGAGCACAGGTAGCTCAGTCACTACGGTAGGTCGGTAGAGTAAGAGACAACAGGGGAAGAGGAGGACGGGGGTTAGGGAGGGTCGTAGTCAGAAAAGGTTACTCAGTTGAGAAGCGTACTCCACCGGTTTCATGACCTCGAAGTCGAAATCGTGATAAGGAAGGTTTCTTTAGGGTCCTAACTAGAGGAAGTCTTACCTGACCAACCTAGAGGAACGTCAGGTTCCCTGAGAGTTCTCAGAAGAGGTTGTGGTGTCAAGTTTTCGTAGTTAAGAAGTCGTGAGTCGAAAGAAGTGTCAGGTTGAGAGTGTAGACATGTACTGATGGTCTTTTTGATATCGGAACTGATCTGCTTTGAATCAGCCGTTCCATTACAGAGACGAAAACTTATACGATAGATCCAACCAGTATTAAAAAGAAGGTGCCACATTCACAGAAAATTAAAGTACCGACGTTAGTGGTAGACGTCACTAAAACCTCGGGTCTTTTTATTTCAGACTGTGACAAAGGTGACAAAGGGTAGATAAAGGGTACTTCACTGCCCTGGTCTACGGTACTAGAAGCAAAAGACTTACAACTCGAAATTCGGTTGAAAAAGTGAGAAGAGAAAATGAAAGTAGTTCTCCGAAAAATCGAGGAGAAGTGAAAGACGGTAATCCCACCACAGTAGACGTATAGACTCCATTAACTATAAAGAGGGTCGTTAGGACTGAGGTCGAACACAAAGAAGGTCAGGTCGTAAAGAGTACTACATGAAATGTATCTTCAATTTATTCGTCCCACTGTTATATGTCGGAACTGCATGAGGAAAAGGATAAACCTTGGTCAGACAACAAGGTACAGGTCAAGATTGACAACGAAGGACTGGACGTATGTCTAAAGAGTTCTCCGTCCAATCCACCAGACGATAAGGGTAGAGAAAGAATACCTGGGACTTACTCCCTAAGATCTGATTTTCCCCCGGGTCCTGTGAGTGGTGACCCAGTGAGGATCCTACGACTCCAGGACCAGATGACATGGAAAAAGAGATACGGAACTCCTCATCAGTATACAACAAATATGTATTATAAGTCCCAACAATACAGAAGAATGACTCTCCTTATCTCTTCAATGTACATGAGATAGAAAAGTCTCCTTCTTCAGGTCTAAAAAAAAGTCATTTTTATTTGATAACTTAGTACTAATAAAAGTATAAATAAAAATGGAATACTGTCAATGGGGATTTCAAACGTATCAATAGATTATATGAACAGTAAACGTCTTAGTTGTATCTAGTAAGTTTCTATAGTTACCAGAACGACGAGATATCATGAATTAAATTATATAAACGGACTTTTGTTGGTTAACAGAGTATCCTGTGTAGGAAAAAACACCAGTACAAACTGAGATAAAGTTCAAGAGGTTGTGAGAGGATTCTCAATAAACTTTCCTCATTTAGAGTACTCGAGTGTCACTCAACTGTTAGATCTTTTATCAGGAGTAAAAAGTAGGTCTCAGGATAGGTCTTAAAAGAAAACATGTCACATCGAGTAAAACTCTTCGTTATGAATATTAGACAACGTTGAGAAACGTACGTGTCTGGAGAACAAGAAGAATAAGAAGAAGTAGCACGATTAAAAGTACAGGATTGAAACAGATTTAAGCGGAATGTTTATCTCGTATGTTTTACGTCAGAAAGTTTTTAATTCGACATTGACACGGTTCTCATTCAACCGTGACAATACTTCCGTACTACAATCGTGAACCTGTCGAGTCTAGCACTTTACCTCTTAATAAATTCCTTGTTTACCTTTTTAAACATTCTCGTAATTGGACAGAAACCTCTTTAACCGAATTACGAAGTAAAAAGTGGGTAACAAAGAGCATAAGTATCTTCGGAAGTACCTTGTTCAAATATCCAAACGGAAAATAAAATAAAAATGATGGTCTCACCTCAGTAGAAACTCCATTAACTTTGAAAATTAACAGATCGTTAGACTTAGACAAAGGAAGATAATTACCGAGTCATTCGAGAAATTGTCTCTAACTTAAGGGTCTTCGAGAGGACTATTTGCCGCGTAGTATAAACCACCCCCCACTCCTACCACCCTTGTTCAGGTTGGTAAACATAGGACTTTTCATAAAAAATTTCAACAAAAAGAACAATGTCCTAAGGTAATTATCCACCAACGGTTAAGAAATTACTCAATTATATTTTAGGATCGATTTATAATAGAAAAGTGGTTTATCGGTACGGGTCTATACTCGTTTTACAACATAAGATGTGACACCCCATCCTCGTCTCTGTATCTCTTTACTAGGTCTAGAATGTGACTGGAGTTCTTTTGTTCTCCGTTCTGTGTGTCAGTACTGGTGCTACCATTGTCCTATAAAATTTTTAACAGTTTAACATTTTCGGGGCACAACCTTCGGACGACCCGCTTTGTCACTCCGTTGTAACGGGTCTCCTTTGACTCGACGTATCCTACACTCCAGTACCACCTCCCTGGACTCACTACGATTCCTCCACTGCGATATCTTGTGTATCACCAGGTTTGTGTTTTGGTCCTTCCTACCTACCAGGACGACCCACCTCCTTTGGTCCTTCCTCGTGAAACTCTTCTCCTCGAAACGTCTTCCTTCTTCCTCCACTTATCACTGAACCTCACCCTCAAGTGTAAAACTGTCAAAACCCTTAAACCACCTCCTTAAAGAGACAACAAGACTCTGGTGTTCCTACGAACTGTTCAAGTCTATGTTCCGTCTATACACTAGTTTCACAATAAGATCCTCCAGTGTAAGACGTCCCCACAATAAGATATACAACCTTTCATCTTTCTGTTCTCCGTCTTCACGGTTATGGTCCAATTCTACTTTTTATAGTCAAGGTTGGGTGGTTTAGGTCACTAGTGTCACCTTTATTTCTCCTTTGTTAATAATACTTCCTTTACCATTGTTGGTTTACCATTGTTACCAAAGACTAGTACACGTCGTACCAGGGATCCTCAGTCCTTAGCCGTCGTTTTTGAGACTCGGAGTGACATCGGTAAAAACCTTTGGTGAGACATTTAGTAAATTTAACAAACCACTTTTTACCTTTAGTATAAAAATAGGTTCTTTAATAAAATTTTTCACGTCTTTATTATTCCACCAATATTCTCTGTTGGATTTACCAATATTATTAGTTCAATTTACCAATTTTCTTAGTTGGATTTACAGGTTGTTGTCTACTTACTTATTTCTTCTACCCAGGCATATATGTTACCATATAATAAGTCGGTAACTTTTTCCAACTTTGTTAGGACAAAAGTCGTTATACGTACCTGAACCTCTAATGGTATAATTCACTTTGTTTAGTATATCTCTTTATGTTTATAACATACTATAATATACACTTAGATTTATACTGTGTTTACTTAAATAGATACTTTGTCATTATCTGAGTGTCTGTATCTCTTGTCTGAACACTAACGGTTCCCCCTCCCCTCGTCCCCTTCCTGTCTGACTCTCAAACCTTAATCGTCTACGTATAATAATATACATCCTGTCTATTTGTTATTCCAAGATGACACGTCGTATCCCTTCATATAAGTTATAGGACACTATTTAGTAATACCTTTTCTTATACTTTTTCTTACATATGTATATGTATATTCACTTAGTGAAACGATAAGTCATCTTTAAATGTGTTGTAACATTTAGTTGATATAAAGTTATTTTAGAAATTTTTTATCTCTCTCTCTATCGTTACCACCTCCACTCATATAAATAACCAGTTATTCTTCTTTCCTCCCTTCACAAGTGTCCTAGTCAACCTCTATGACTTATCGTACTACCTCACTCCTCCTTTTTAAGTTCTTTACGTCCCAACGAAAGGATCATATACGGTTTACCTATCCTACCTGTCACCTCTCCCGGTCACCTCTATTTGTGAAATTACAGAAAGGGAGACTCAGTCCTCTTTTACTACTCTTCTACCTCTGTGTAGAACTCTCCGTCGAACACAGTTCCAGTCACAGTGTCTTCACCTCGACATAAGTGACAGAAAGGACGACGAAGACACTGAAATCCGTTTTGTGAATGGATAGATAAAGACGAAATAACTGATACGATTTCAGAAACTGACACACCTAGTTTTTTTTGACACCTTTTAAGACTTTCTCTATCCTTATGGTCTGGTGGACTGGACGGAGGACTCTTTAGACATACTTCCAGTTCTTCGTTGTCAATCTTGTCTTGTACCTTGTTGTTTCACCAAGTTTTAACCCTTTCCTCATGTAGTTCCGACATATAACAGTGGGACGAATAAATTGAAGACACGTTTCATGTAGTACACTTTACGGTCCCACCTACTTCGTGTTCGACCTTAGTTCTAACGGCCCTCTTTATAATTATTGGAGTCTATACGTCTACTGTGGTGGGAATACCGTCTTTCACTTCTCCTTGATTTCTCGGAGAACTACTTCCACTTTCTCCTCTCACTTCTTCAACCGAATTTGGAGTAAGTCTTTTACTTCTAGTACCGTAGGTCAGGGTAGTGAAGTACCTTTTATCTACCCCTTTGTTACCGTTGTCATTCTTTGAAATAAAAGAACCAAAGGTTTTAGTGACGTCTATCACTGACGTCGGTACTTTACTTTTCTGTGAAGAAGGAACCTTCTTTCCAATACTGTTTGAATCTGTCGTAAATCTTTCGTCTCTGTAATGAAACGGTTGTTTCTAGGTAGATCAGTTTCGATACCAAAAAGGTCATCAGGACATGCCTACATTCTCAACCCGATATTTCTTCCGACTTGTGACTTCTTAAGTACGAAACCTTGTGACCACAACCTCTTCTGAGAAATCTCAGGGAACCTGACGTTCCTCTAGTTTGGTCAGTCAGGATTCTCTTTAGTTTCCTTATAAGTAACCTTCTTGACTACGACTTTGAAGTTATGAGACCGGTGGACTACACTCCTTGACTGAGACTACGACCCTTTCTAACTTCCGTCCTCCTCTTCCCCTACTGTCTCCTACTCTACCAACCTATCGTAGTGACTGAGTTGCCTGTACTCAAACTCGTTCGAGGTCCTCTACCACTCCTGTCCCTTCGGATCGCACGACGTCAGGGACCCCAGCGTTTCTCAACCTGTGTTGACTCCCTGATTTTTTGCTGAATGGAAAGATGGACAGTCTCGAGGGATCTAGACATCAAGGATTACTATGGATACACCCTTCCTATGATATTCCTTATTTATTCTATTCAACGTAAACACATTGAATCGTAATCGTACTATAGACCGTGTAACGTTAAGTCATTTACAATACTAAACGACACCATAAAAAGAAGGTGTATAGAGAAAACCCCCACTTCTTTCCGAGTACTTTAAGTGACGAACTTTATCATCCCTCTGTTAAATCGATAAAGTCCGTTGGATAAAAAGAAATCGGAGTTCCTAAAAGACTCTTTCATTTAACTGGGTATTTTATAAGAGTAAAATTTTTCCTGGAAGTTTGGAGTTCTCTCTCCTACCATTTCTTTTCCTCTAAAACGGAGGAGTTTATCGTACGTCGTTTACCTGAATTCGAACGGAAACACATTTAGCTTGGAGAAGTCATGGTGCGAACATCATCGTGAAACTTTTTAGAACATCAATCAGATTTGATCAGTTTTATTATACAAATCGAACTTTATTAAAGATTTAAGGGAACTTCAGTAATGTCATACTCCTAATTGAGGACACTCCAGTCCGGTGACTCGTCTGGGGACAGTGGAAGGAACATTGGGGACTAAAGACGTATAGTCTTCGGACCTGGACAACTACGTAGACCCTATACCACTATGTAAGATACCTCCTAATTCGGTCTTTTACTAAATATTTAAACCAACCATGTAAGAACCAAAATTTAATCGTCATATCAGTTTCGTTACCAAAAAGGTCACCAGTACATGCCTGAACTCTCGACCTGGTATTTCTTCCCACTCACGACTTCTTGACTACGAAAGTTTAACACCACGACCTCTTTTTAGAACTCACAGAGAACCTGTCGTTCCTCAAGTTTGGTCAGTCAGGATTTCTTTTAGTTGGGACTTATAAGCAACCTTCCTGACTACTACTTCGATTTCGAAGTTATCAAACTGGTAGACTACACTTCTCGACTGAAAAACCTTTTCTGGGACTACGATCCTTTCTAACTTTCATCTTCCTCTTCTTCCGTTGTCTCCTCCTCTACCAACCTACCGTAGCGGTTGAGTCACCTGTACTTAAATTCGTTTGAACCCCTCTATCACTTCCTGTCCCTCCGGACCACACGACGTTAGGTACTCCAACGTTTCTCAGTCTGTACTCATTCACTGACTTTTTGTTGTTTTTATAGGTGTGGTTTCTGATAAACACTCTTCCTTTGTAACCGGGTATGACCATTTATACAAAACTCGGGTTCAAGAAAAAGGTCACAACGAAGCAACGGTATTTATGTATAAATGTAAAATTAGTATATACATAAACACGACTCTAACGTTAATTGTCGTCTGTAGGTAAAATATGAAACTCTGGAGTCTTCCAAAAAGTACACACATTTTATTTCTAAAACCTGAGCAAAATTTTTTTATGTTTCTTTAATTCATTTTCGACTCGAGAGAAGTCAAAGTTTGTTGTACTCAGATATACACAGTGATGAATGTTGTACAAACAACTCCTGTCAATAAGGTTTTAGAGTTACTTGTCGCGTTTTTAAAACGACCTATAACTTAGTCTTAACTCTTTAACTTACCATATAAAAACCCCAATTCACATCCTCTGTCCATTAAGATACTTTATTATACAACGTACTTATGTCTAGTTAACTAAAGAGACATAGAACCGCGTCGCGAGACGTCAACTCTGTGTACTCTCGTCCTTCCGAAACCGTCTTAGTAACGGTACTAGGTACATCACTGCTACAGGACCTACCTTCTCGAGTACAGCCCTCCATTTGAGGGGGCAGTACTGTAGTACTACCGACAAGACTTAGACGTTTACGGCGTCCAAAGTCGACTTTGTACCTGTGCAAAGTAGAGAGTCACTATTGTCCAATCAATGCGTGTGTGTTCTAACCGTAAAACTTGTCGTTGTGAAGTATAGGACGAAAGCGTTCGTTCTCCGGTTCATATCGAAAAATAAAAAAAATTAACCTAGCCGTAACAGGAGAAAAAGATGTACCCGGAGAGAAAAGATAAACCGAAAGAGATACCCACCGACTGTCATTTCTTAGACAGACGTCACACCCTCTGGACCCAAGCTAGGGACTCAACCCTTCTAGGAGACCTCTTCCATTACCGATGGGTCAGATCATGAGAACGGACCTCTTAAGGTACCTGTCTTCTCGGACCACCCAATGTGTTAGGTACCCCAGAGTTTCTTAGTCTGTGGTGACTCTCTGATTGTGAAGGAAAAATATGTTACAATAAAAACTTCTTATGAAATTATAATTCCAAAACAAAAATTATTTGTTGATTAAATTAAATAAGAAAAGACTTTTCTTACTGTGATATTGTTACTTCTATAAAAGTCAAGTCAAGTCAAGTCAGTGAGTCAGTACAGGCTGAGAAACGTTAGGGTAACGTCGTGCGGTCCAGAGGGACAGGTAGTGGTTGAGGCTCAAGTGAGTCTGAGTGTAGGTAGCTCAGCCACTACGGTAGTTCGGTAGTGTAGGAGACAGCAGGGGCAAAGGAGGACGGGGTTAGGCAGGGTCGTAGTCTCAGAAAAGGTTACTCAGTTGAGAAACGTACTCCACCGGTTTCATAACCTCAAAGTCGAAATCGTAGTAAGGAAGGTTTCTTGTGGGTCCCGACTAAAAGAAATCTTACCTGACCAACCTAGAGGAAAGTCAGGTTCCCTGAGAGTTCTATAAAATATACGTGAGATTTAAAACTAGGAATAGAATTGGTAGAAAGACTACCAAAGAATTAGAACAGTTTTGATATTGAGATAGGTAAAGTACTAAAGTTTATTTTTGGGACTATATAAGAGTAATTTGATGAGAAAAAAAACCACTTGTAAAAACCTTTAATGTAATTTACAACGACGGTCCCATTACGATGGTCGTTTATATAAGTAAACGATCTACAAAATCTAACTCACTATAATCTCCAAACCAGGAATCTCTATTTATACCTGTACGTCCTGTAAATGTCTCCTCTCAAGAACCTAAGTTTAAGATTCCCTTTCTCGTCCTTCGTCTCGACTCGTCTCCCTCTAGGGGTGGATGGGACTCCCTTCGGGACTTTACCTCTACTCAGAAGTCTCGTCTGTGTACTTCTGGGACATCCACGGTCCGTCCGAGTAGAGGAGAACACACCTCGGTGTGAAGGACCGGTGGGGGTCCTTCAGCACAACGGACACAGTCGTCTCCCTTTAAAGACCTTTCCGACACCCTACCTTGGACCGAAGTGTTGATCCCAACCCCTACAACGGGGGATGTTGCTCAATTACAGAAATTTTTAACACCTCGACGTACCTGGGGTTTGAGGTATTAGTAGAATCTTTGTACTTAAACCATTTCAAACACTTTATTTATACATGTAAGGACCTTTAATGAATATACAGTGATGAACGACTCCAATAGTCTTAGAGATAGTGAGTTTAAATAATAAAATCCCCGTAAGAAATAGGTAGAAGGAGACCGGAGAAAAAAGTTTCATCAAAGTCTTAGTTTCAATATACCTCTATTTAATGTACCTTAAATCTCAATCTAAAAAGTCCTAATTTCTAAACAATCTTTTGTCGTAAACTTTGGTTGTTTCGATAGGGACTGATTAATTATAGTTAGAAATAACTATTATTAGTAACAAATAAATAACAGTAAGTAAACAAATACCAGTAACTGAAAAATGGAGAGGACTAATTATTACACACCGAAGAGTTTCTGTAGTGTTTTGATTTTATATAAATAAAGTTTTAATAAATGGTTTGTTTAAAAGAGTCTAATTTCTAACGACTCCAAGATAAAAAACTCAGGAAATAGAAATTAAACGAAACAACTTCATACACGAATCAACAAGTCAGTATAGACTGAGAAACGGTGGGGTACCTGATGTGGGTGGTCCGAAGAGACAGGTACCCTAAGAGGTCCGTTCTTAAGACCTCCCTCAACGATACGGGAGGAGGTCCCGTAGAAGGGTTGGGTCCCTAGTTTGGGTCCAGAGGGTTTAACGTCCGTCTAATCAACGACAGACTCGGTGGTCCCTTCGGGAACAATTTCATATCGACTAAATATTATGATACAATTAAAGACGACATGTCGTTTCACTGAGTTAGTAAACACACACACACACACACACACACACACACACACACATATATGTAAGAAAAAGTGAAAGAAAAGGTAATACCGAATAACGTCCTGTAACTCGTATCGAGGGACACGAGATGTCATCCTCGAACGACAAATAGGTAAGAAATATATGATGAAAAGGAGACGATGGGAGTTGGAGGGTTGAAAGATACAAATCAACGAAAGTCGGCGAATCCTTTTGTCTCGTTGAGGTCACCACTACTACTGGTTCCACCAAGAAAGAGGGACTCTATAGTCTCGGGCAGAAAGGAAGAGAAATTCAACACTATTAATTCAGGGAGAACAAAAAGACACCGAGTCGTTATGGTGGATGGAGAAACGAGAGTAAAAGGTTTTACATCGAAAGAAGAGAGGAAATGAGGAAGATTAAGAAAAAGTATGTCGTACAAAAACTTAGACTCATATTGGTTGGGTGGTCTACCTTTTCACTCCTGGAATCTTGGATAAACTACCCGATTAGGAAACTTCTGTCCCAAAAACGGACGTAGAGGACGTCGGGAAGTTTCCCGAAATACCCTCCTCCCAAGTCTGACCGACTACCACCCTAATACGACACCACTGTCTCGTGTCAAGTATTTAAGACTCGTCTCTTTACCCCACTAAGTCAAATGTTGTTCCTATTAATTTCGATATTAGGATTGTCCGAGTAAAACAAGTTTCGAAAATATATTTTTTATAATTATTCTACGTTTCTGAAAGGTTAGGAATTATAATAACAATGACCTGAAGAGTCAGATTTTCACTGAGACTGCCATTCTTTACGTAAAGAGGAAGTATCTGTGTGGGGACACAGGGATATTTGCAAAGTAAATCGAAGTATGTACAACTTCTACCTGATTCACTGGAAATTCTCAGAAAGATTCTGTGGTTATTATATGAGAGACGACTTCCCCTAATGTCATGAAGTGATTGATTAGATTTAAAGAAGGGTAAATCAAGTCAAGGATAAAAATACTCTAGACGGAAAAGTCATATAGTGACCGGTGAAGGTGTGTGTACACCATAGGTGTAGGACACTACCTGAGGTCGAGGGAGGAGACAGGGGATACAAATGGGGACTTAACGAAGCAGGTGGCGTTAGTAAAGGGGGAAGGTTAGTTAGAACCTCGGGAACTGACAGATGAGGTCATAGAGTTTATGAACGGAATGGAAGGTATACGTCACAATCCTGTGACCGAGTCTAGAATAGAGAAAGTGAGTCTGGACAACTTAGTCGGGGAACTGGGACTGAGACGGAGATCAAATAGATTTGGTCCGTAGTACGACTACAGGATTAACAAAGATTTTAGGTCGAACCAGTGGAGTGAAGGGACCTCTCGGTAGACACGACAGTGTCGTAGGTCCGGTTTGAGAAATCGTAAGTTTCAACTAGTGTCAGAAGGATGGAAGAAAGGAGTCGTTCGAGAGTCTCTGAAATGAAGCAACTCCTCATTTGAACGACTACTTTCATTTTTACAGACTTATCTCTCCTTTTTCACTTTCGACGGGACGATTAAAAACTAAGAACCCGTCTTCCTTCCCCAACCAATAATTTAGGTTTACCCGGGCAATTCTAAGTGGGTGAACTCCGACATCCCTCCTCAGTGGGACAAACTGTAGACTCTTCGAGTCACCTCGTCTGTTTTGTCGTCGACGAGGTTCACCAACTGTCGTGTCCGGACCGGACCTGTAAGAAACTTTCCGTTTCACTGTCCACTCAATCTTCCCTTTCTTACCCCACTGGAAGGTCATCGGTCCTAGTATCTCTTTTTATTATGAAAACCTCTGTGTGGACCTTAAGGGAGAGAGAAAAAAAAAAAAAAATTTTTTCGTTTGTATATAAAAGTGTGTAACTTTTCTTGATTTAATTCACCAAACGATACTCGTAAATCCGGATCGGACCGGACCCTCTTAGGGGGAACCCGTAAGACACTAGAACTGAGGGTCCTGACCACTGTCCGAAAGGATGTTCCTACCCGTCGAAGGGGTTGCGTGCGACCGAAGAAGAAACGACGGGGGTCCGTGGAGACTTGAGACCTTCTTAATCAAAGGAGAAACACTTTAAGAGGAAGAAAGTGATGTCTAGTTTTAAATTTTCGGGTGACAATTCTTCGTTAAATCTGGTTCAAGACACAAGAAATAGTCTCTATCATGGTCGGTGTCCTTTGTTACTCCTCTTTCTCCCAGTCGACAATGACGGGTGGTGCGGATCTGAAATTTCTTGTGTTCAGAGTCTGGTTTACGACAGATAGTGTATGTGAATTGTGGAGGTGTGTGCATATGTTTGTGCACGTAAGTGTGTCCGTGTGTGTCCTATGATGGGTGTCTGTGTGTCCGTGTGTGTGTCCGTGTGTACCAGTGTGTGTCCGTATGTCTGTGTATGCGTCTGTGTGTGTCCTTGTGCGTCTCCGTATGTGTTCGTATGTGTCTGTGTGTCAGTGTGTGTGTCCGTGCTTCTGTCCGTGTGTGTGTGTCTGTGTGTCCGAACCATCGTTCGTCGATACCTTGTCACATACCTACAGGGTACAGGACCAATCACGAGGTTGGTGGTAGCACGTCCCATTCGAGGGGTCTCCGTTCCCTTGGTACAGGACCGGGTCAGAGTCGAGTCACATCTCACCGTCCCCCGGAGGTCTTTAGGTAGTGTGACTTCCTGGTGTCTCAACGACGGACCTGTGGTCTCACCGGGTTATTCACCTAGTGGAGTTTCACTCCTCATGGAACGTCCGTTGGTCAGATGTGTGACGGTCGATACTGTAGTGTGGAAGGCAGGTGCACGACTATGTGATGGTGAGAGGGTCTAAGTTTGGGAAAGGACGGTAAGTGACGGAACGAATCGGTACACACAAATTTTACCTTCATTCCCTCGTGCCACCCGAAGGGTCTACCGAGTCACCATTTCTTAAGCGAAAGGTTCATCCTCTGTGTCCAAGTTAGGGAGTCAGTCCTTCTAGGGGACCTCTTCCTTTAGAGGTCATAAGAACGGACTCTTTATGGTGCCTGTCTCCTTGGACCTCCCTCAGGTCCTCAAACGTTTTCTCAACCTGTGTTGAATCACTGATTTGTTGTCGTGTTACTGTTCGTGACATCATTCGACCGAGACCACGGGAAAGACTGTGTCACGACCGACTCGTCAGGACCTGTTACCCCAAAGACGAATCTCGTCGGTTTCCGGAACATAAATCTGGTGAGAGACATTTAATGTCTGTACTTTCGTTAAACCGAGTACCGTAGTACATCCTTTTCGTATAGAGGTGGTGGAGTAAAAACTTACTGGAACCTGTTCAATGAAAAGACTAGGGGAAAAAAAGTAGATATTTACTCCCATTTCTAGGTCCGTACATCTATAAGATTTTTTGTAATATAGGTCACCCACGGTCTCAAGGGAACCTTGGTCCCACCAACATCAGGTCACCATTTAAACGTTCATAAAATACTCTTTATAATTTTTGTAATGAATGGATTAATAAAATGATTGTAAAAGGGTAAAACACACAAAAATAAGATGAATTCAGATATTGTATTACAACATGTTTCTATTAAAAAAGTTGAGACAAAAGTTGTAGAAGTACATCTACTATCGAACTTTAGTCTGTACCATCTTACAAGTCTGGTACCTTTAGTTGTTCGTGCTTTTTAGTCTCAAACTAGTGGAATAACCAATAGAGGTCTGAATTCTTTTATGACTTTTCTTACAGTTATTACGCCTAATTCGAATTTTTACACAGTAAAATCACCAAGAATGTATCGCTTCTCGTACTTTCTAGTTTCTTTATCTTTTTGATGATGACTAGGACAATTTAACGATTGTGGTGACTGCTCGATAACTTCAATGTTACATCCCGTAAACGTTAGTGTGAGTAAATAATTTACGGTTATAACCAGTAGATATCCGTGTCTCAAATCGTTTTTAGTTCCTTTCGTAAAACACTCAAAGACAGTTTTACCTTTAATGTCTTCTTATAACGGGTAAAGTAATAAACGTTTAACACCCAATTATCTAGACATAGTAATTAAAAATATTATTTTAATTAATATGTATAATATATATTTTTATATTACTTAATATAGATAGATATAAAAAGACCCTCGATTAACAATTTTTAAATGGTCGTGAGAAAACGTATATAAAAAATTTTCAAAGTAGTTTATAATATAGAAAGTACTTCAGAAAACCTAGAACAGATTTAGTCGTACTTTAAGTCGTAGACCAGGGTGTCGTTTAACCCAAATAAGTTTCACAAAGTATACGATGTTTCATTAATCAACACGTATATAGACAAATAGAGAAATACAACATTTGAGGATCTACTATTTCTTTTTCACAATACGTAGAGTCAAAATCATACTGGGTATAGTAGATCGTATTTCGAGATGTGTCGTTCTCAGAGTCCTGAATAAAAAAGTTTTTTAGCTTATAAAGTGGTTCAAGTTAAATTTTAGTCCAAAGTGAAAAGGTCAAATCTTCCAAAAAAGGTAACAGGTGAGTATTGAATCAGTTGTCATCCTCACCGAAACTTCAGATCCTTAATTTAAACATAAAAAGAAAGAGACATAATCATTGTACCTGTTGTAGTCATTTAAAGAATTTTAAACAGAAAAAAAAAGGGAATTCTGATTTCTTCGGAAGAAGAATTGTTTCGATGAGACTCATTTCCCCTATTGAAACACGGTCATATTTGGATAGTCCATCCATAACCCGGTCAAGAAGAGACGTTACAAAAAAAAAAAAATCTGTAGACTCTAAGAAGGGGATCAGAAACAGATAATTTTCATTGTTGTTACTATCTTTATAATCATTATTACTATTACATTAACAATCATGAAGATATACAGATGAGACAAAGTTTACGAAGGTACAGAACAAGTAGCTTAGGAGGAGTGTAGAGATACTCAATCCTTTGACTCAATGTTTCGTAAATTTATTGACTGGAACCCCGATATCTCCCCGTCAGATTCAAGTCTTAATTTAAGCAGTTTCATCAAAACCAGAGGGTCTTCTCTGGTAGAAACCTCTCTTTTTAAAAACACGACATTTTCTAATTCTCATACTGCCTTAGTCTTGTGTTCAAATAGGCATTTGATGTTTAAACTTTTTATTAAGTTTAGTGTTGTGTTCTCCGTTTAAAAGAAGGGAGTCCTCTATTTTAAAATGACAGACCCTCTCCTCCTCTCTTGTTCTCTCTGCCCTTGGTGACGTCCGAAACTACAACCACACCAGAGTCTTTTGTACTGCGAAACGACGAGTCGAGACGGTCCAACCGTTTCCTCTGAACAGGACGTCTATAACACCCACCTGGACTCTAGAGTATGGATCCGATGTCTGACCCCCACCCCTAGACCAGAGGGTTTCTACGGAGACGGTAGGGACAAGGTCGACACTCTCTCGTCTCGCACCGACGAACGTACCAGATTCTGACCCCGGACGCTCTTGAGGGACCCTGAGACTCCAAGGACCCCAGTGTCTACTCTTTGAGTTGTCAAAGGGTATTAACTTTTGACAGTTCTCTTACCTTTCGTAGGAGTTTGGTATTCCTTCGGTACGAAAGTCGTCTGGGTGTCCATAACTTTTGTCACAGATGTCTGGTCTACCTTCCTACTACCGAGGTGCGTCTGTTGTGTTGTACACAATACGAACTCTAAAGTTAAGTCTCAATTGACTGAAAAGTGAACCTCGACACCTCACTAAAAATTAGAGTGGTTCAATTGACTCCCTACTAATTTTTTGTAAAATACGTCATAATTAAATCTAATGTCTTTGATTTAAATCCTAAGAACGTTTGATCACAATCTTTGATACTTTAGAACAGACGAAATACTTTTGAACAGACGAGAGAAGTTCGTCACTTCTACAAGTGAGTTCTCCGTTATTGACACTTTATATTGACTCTTAATAACAGGATGCGTCGTCAGGGGTTGAAAAAACCGTGGTCCCTACCCAAAGTACCTTCTGTTAAAAAAGGTGTCTGGTCCCTTCCCCCTACCAAAGTCGTACTAAATTTGTATAACGTGAATAACACGTGAAATAAAGATAATAATAACGTAGTCGAGGTGGAGTCTAGTAGTCTGTAATCCAACGTCTCCGACCCCTAGGGATTACTTGTATATATGTGTCTATATATACATATGTACATATACATACACACACATACTTGTGAGTGTATGTGCGTATGTGTCGATATGTGTGGACTACCTGACTAAGTGACTCATAAATGAATAGAGAAGGAAGTAAACGATGCTGTGATATAAACTGACCCTACATCACGACCTCAAAATTTCGACGGTGTCCATGTTTTCACACCCAGATCCTGGACGACGGACCTCAAATGTAGGACAGAGACTAGATGTGAGGGACCTTGTGAACCTACACAATACACTTGAAAGACGTCACGACAGAGGGATAGAGACTTAGGAGATTCCCGACAACTCTTTTAGTCTGTACAATTGTGAAAATTGTGTCTTCACACACACGGTCGGACTCGGGAGTCCTTCGAACGACCCAATAAGGTACTCTGGAGATGAGATGACTTCCAGTACGGGTGGAGGGAAGGAACAGAAGCAAATCCCCTGTCTCCTACCGTCAGTGACTACCACCGGTACTGGGAACGAGACGTTGAAGGAGGTCCCAGACTTCGTAGTGTCGACTCCAGACTCGGGAAAGGTCCTATACCCGCATCGGAGGTAGAGGGTCCGGTTTGTGACCAGATGGTCTAGAGAGGGAACAACAGATACAAGAACCGAGAAATGTCCTTTCCTCTGAAACTTTTATAGTCTCTTTGTTAATGGAGTACTTATTACTCAGGGTCTTCTAGTGAAATTTTTTAGTTATAATAATCTCTTCCCTAATTTAATTCTCAAACCTTAATTGTATGTGTGTGATGATATATTTTTTATCTATTTGTTGTCCTTGATGTCATCCCATTCCTCGAGATAAGTTATAAGAGATTACTGTATATACCCTTTTCTTGGACTTTTTGTTATATATATATATGTATATATATATATATGTGTGTGTATATATATAAATGTTGTGGAACATTTGTGAAACGATATGTAGACTTTAATTATGTTGTAACGTTTATTTGATATGAGGTTATATTTTATTTAAAATTTTAATTATAATAATTTCTTAGTTTTATTCTTAACTTCTTTCTATCCTTTACGAAAGTTGGTATTCTTAGAGTAAAGGAAGTACAGGGAAAATTGACTGTAACATCTACCTCGACAAAAAAGACACAAAGTAGGAAAAGAGACCGAGGATGTATTCTGACAACGAAGGTTACTTACTTAAACGACGATTACGAAACTTCGGTACTTAGGTAAAAGACTAGTTGGTCAAAATCTCCAAACAAACAAAAACCTTGGTCGAAAACAGAAATCATAAATCTAAGGACGTTCTTAATCAATCGTAAGTCGCTCATAAGTGAAAATGTAATTTTTTTTCAATAATCATGGACCTAACAACAAAGACAAATAGTCGTACAGTCTTGGATTCCGCAGACCAAAGTCTTAGTGAAAAAAAATCTCTTAGTCGTTTGTGCGTATGACTACGAAGTTTCTTGTTTGAACACACCTATAATTACGATAGTCGATTTTGTCCCTGTTACTCATGGAAACAAAGAACAGGGTCCTGAGACATCGATGACTCAATAGTTTTCTTATGTTTATTTTAAACTTAGATTTAACTCCAGTTGTCACGTTCAAACTACGTACTTCGCCCATGGGTTTCGGTCACGAGACCCTGTTGGGTCTCCGTATCCTATCCCTCCCTTCACCCTTCTCCCAAGTCCAACCCCCCATGTGGACATATGGACACCGATAAGTACAACTACATACCCTTTTTAGTAGTGTTATAACATTTCATTAATAGGAGGGTAATTTTATTTAATTAAAATTTTTATTTATTTTAATATAATTTTTAATTTTTAAACACTTTTTTTCGACCATAACACACTATTTCTCTATGGTCCCAATTTTATTCATTCATTTAACTTCAGTCTCATAGTTTATTTCAGTTAGACCTAAATTTAGGGAACTTCTATTGTTGACCTCTAAATCAAACAGAAGAAAGTAAAATTTCTCAAAGATAAGAAAGTAAACTTTGACTAATAACACTTAAAAACAGGATATTAAATATCTTGAGTTTTAGATTTCCTGTCTCGTACACCTTAATCCAACCACCCAAGAATATGAGAAAACAATAACTCTTTGAAAAAAAAAAAAACGAAAAAAAAAATAAAAAATTTAAAATTTTAGAAATTAAGAATGTACGCAAGGGTTTGTACTTGGGGGGAGGGTGGAGGGAGGGGTGTTGTAGAGAGACCCAGTAGGGGTACGTGGTCGGGGTTCGTTCGACGTGGGATGCAGTCTGTACCTGACCGCTAAGTTAAGAATGTACTGTCATATGTACAATCTTAAGGGTAAGAGGGTTTAGTAGGGTGGGAGAGGGAGAGGGAGACTCAGGTTTTCAG